>CATNEM010000164.1:287500-427500 GCA_950096795.1 Macrostomum cliftonense
CTTTTTGCGCTTTTTGCTTTCTATAAGTGAAAGTAGAGTGGCGGTATGGTCTGAAGTCCGTTAGCTTTTTCTGTTTGACTTGCAAAAGAGCTGATATGTGCTTCAAATTTCTGATAAATAATTGATGCGAACAGGCGATGCCATGGCAGGCAGCACACTGATCGGCCTATAGTTTTTGGGGTCACTGCGGGAGCTGCCTCTGACCACAGCTTTGGCGTGTACCCGAGCCGGAGCATTTCATTTAAAAATTTAAGCAAAACGGCTTTAATTACCAAAAACCCTAAGAAAATATGTTCGTTTGTAATTCTGTCAATGCCTGCAGCTTTCTTCTTTTTTAGCTTTTTAACCGCTCTTTCGAGGTCCTCTGAACTTATTAGATCTATGTGGTTATCTGTCACTATTGTTGTTCGTGTCTCTTGTTGCCGATTTAGGTTCTCTCCAGAAAATTTATAGACATTGAACACCTTGTTTAGGTTCGCCTCAATTTCTGAGATGGGAGCCTGTGCCTTGGTGGCTCGCTTGTTGGGAGCCAAAAGTTCTTCTGCCTTTCTTAGTGTAGACCAGAAACCTCTGGGAGAAGCTGACGAGGACATCTTTCCAATGCAGCTATTTATGTCGATTTGCTTTAAGTTTTTTAAATGCGCCTTATAGTTTTTAGCCAACCCATTATACTCTCAGCGGCTAATGTTCTATCATCTGGTCTGCGTCTTTTCTTACTAGCAACATATTTTAAAGATTTGCTCATAGACCTCAACGTTTCGTCTCGATTTACCCAGAACTTGTCAGGGATGACGTTCTTTTTGCAGTCTGCAGGCGTGCATTTTCCAAAGCATATCGACCAAGTTAGATGTGATGTCTTCAATAGATGATTCCCCATTTGCTTCGCTCCCTAGAATGCTTTGAACTATCTCGATATTATCGTACACTTTTTGTGCTTCAAAGAAGCTTCGCTTTTTTTCTTCGTCCCATGTAGGAGGCAACTGATAGGCTTCCCCTGTAGCTGCTGGAGCAGTTTGTTCTAGACTGAGACGTCTAACATTTTTACTTTATTGGGCAGTGTTAATAAAAAACTTTGAGGATGTATAAAGAAATCTTTAACTGATTCGATATTGTCTGTCGGAATAATGGCATAATCAATGACGCGGCTCGCTAGTGCACAACTGTAAGTATAATTTCCTAGAATGTCACCTACTGACGCTCCGTTAAGGATTGTGGAATTCGTTTCACAACACATTTCTAAGAAACTCAAGCTGTGTTTCTTTTTTTCAATGTCCTGGATTTCCCGAAAGATTTGGGAGTCTCCGCCAGATTGCATCGCTCCTGTTCTAGCATTGATGTCCCCAACTGTAACTACAATACGAAGCGCACAATAATGAATGGGCACTCCGTGCTATTAGTTTGTTTTAGCTTTAGTACAAGCGCAAAGTCACTTTTGTGCACAAGAACAGCGGCTTGTGCAAGGGGACTTTCACAAGCCGCTAATATTAATACGAGCGTAAAATAACACGGTTAATTCATTAAATTCCTAACAAATACACTTTAACAGGACTGTAGTCCCAAAAAATTTCGAGCAATACACAATAATTCGCCAGTCGCTTTTTTGGTTTGCGATGCATTTCACAAATCTCTGAATAGTCAGCCCCCAAAAGATGTCAACAGCCATCAGCACTTTGGGCAGCACTGATCGAACATTCACCAGGTTCTTGCTTAAATGCTCCGACCCCATCGGGTCGTAGGACGTTCTCGTCTTCCTGGTGTCGTGAACGGCGTACGTCGCTCCTGTTGGTAATGGGGTCCATGTTGTTCACGTCCGAGCAGTAGGCCCGCAGCGGTGCCGCACTCGTGCTGGAGGCTCTGACACCTTGGCACAGACGGCTGAGCGCCGCGATCCACGTCTTCTTGTGAATCGTCGTGCTGCTCGCAAAGCTGTTGTTGGCGAACGCGTCGAAGGCTCGCGACGGGGGCACCAGCACGATTCCGGACGGACTGACGGCGGCGGAGAAGTCCGTCTCGTACTGCCTCACCATGGCCGACACTCCGAGCGGACCCGCGAACTCGAACACGTCCTGCGACGGGTTGGCCGCCAGCTGCAGCAGGCAGAAGAAGAAAAACGGGTGCTTCGGCTCCGAGATCATGAGCGCCGGGTTGGCCAGCCGGGCCGGAGGCCAGGCCTTCATGCCGAAGTAGACCATGGCGATGGCCTCCGCGGTGATGGGCACGGTGGCCGGGAACTTGAGGAACCAGTCCAGGGGCCGCACCAGGATGTAGTCCAGGTCAGCGTACACGCCCCCGAACTAGAAGGTTTTTGCATCAAGAGCTGCTTTCACACCGAGCTTAATTTGAGATGCCACACTGACTCACATGGTACAGGATCAGGTAGCGAATCATGTCCACACGCATCATGTGAGATGCCACACTGACTCACATGGTACAGGATCAGGTAGCGAATCATGTCCACCTGCATCATGTGAGATGCCACACTGACTCACATGGTACAGGATCAGATAGCGAATCATGTCCACCCGCATCATGTGAGATGGCACACTGACTCACATGGTACAGGATCAGATAGCGAATCATGTCCACCCGCATCATGTGAGATCGCACACTGACTCACATGGTACAGGATCAGGTAGCGAATCATGTCCACCCGCATCATGTGAGATGGCATACTGACTCACATGGTACAGGATCAGATAGCGAATCATGTCCACCCGCATCATGTGAGATGCCACACTGACTCACATGGTACAGGATCAGATAGCGAATCATGTCCACCCGCATCATGTGAGATGCCACACTGACTCACATGGTACAGGATCAGGTAGCGAATCATGTCCACCCGCATCATGTGAGGTGGCACACTGACTCACATGGTACAGGATCAGGTAGCGAATCATGTCCACCCGCATCATGTGAGATGCCACACTGACTCACATGGTACAGGATCAGATAGCGAATCATGTCCACCCGCATCATGTGAGATGCCACACTGACTCACATGGTACAGGATCAGATAGCGAATCATGTCCACCCGCATCATGTGAGATCGCACACTGACTCACATGGTACAGGATCAGATAGCGAATCATGTCCACCCGCATCATGTGAGATGCCACACTGACTCACATGGTACAGGATCAGATAGCGAATCATGTCCACCCGCATCATGTGAGATGGCACACTGATTCACATGGTACAGGATCAGGTAGCGAGTCATGTCCACCCGCATCATGTGAGATGCCACACTGACTCACATGGTACAGGGTCAGGTAGCGAATCATGTCCACCCGCATCATGTGAGGTGGCACACTGACTCACATGGTACAGGATCAGGTAGCGAACCATTTCCACCCGCATCATGTGAGACGGCATACTGACTCACATGGTACAGGATCAGGTAGCGAACCATTTCCACCCGCATCATGTGAGACGGCATACTGACTCACATGGTACAGGATCAGGTAGCGAACCATTTCCACCCGCATCATGTGAGATGGCACACTGACTCACATGGTACAGGATCAGGTAGCGAACCATTTCCACCCGCATCACGCATCATGTGAGATGGCATACTGACTCACATGGTACAGGATCAGGTAGCGAATCATGTCCACACGCATCATGTGAGATGGCACACTGACTCACATGGTACAGGATCAGGTAGCGAATCATGTCCACCCGCATCATGTGAGATCGCACACTGACTCACATGGTACAGGATCAGGTAGCGAATCATGTCCACACGCATCATGTGAGATGGCACACTGACTCACATGGTACAGGATCAGGTAGCGAATCATGTCCACACGCATCATGTGAGATGGCACACTGACTCACATGGTACAGGATCAGGTAGCGAATCATGTCCACCCGCATTATGTGATGCTTTAAAGTGCGGAACTTCGTCAGCACACCGGCAAAGTGCTTGGCGACAAACTTTTCCAGGTCCTGGTCGCGCCACAGCACGTACGTCCAGTCCGGATGGATGTCGGCCCACGTCTTCAGCTGGGCGGCGAAGTAGGCCGACACGCTCTCGGATTTCCACAGGATGTGCCTGATCCGGGGCACCCGCTCGTCTCTTCCCATTGCTGAGTCCAAGGCTGCCAGACATTGGCGGCTGTGGCAAACGCTGCCGAACTCTGCGGCAATGACCGACAGCCTCGCACTGAGCGCGTCGGAGCTGCGCAGCCTCTGGACTTGCAGTCGATTGTCCACTGGGGTGTCTGTGGTGCAGGCGAAGGAGGGCAGGCGGCTCTTGAGGACGAGCAGGCAGACGAACGTCAGCGATAGCGCTGGCACCAGTAGCCTGAGTTCTTTGCTCCGCCACATTGACTGAGCCTGCAGTTCAGTGAGGGGATGCAAGAACCCGGTAGAAACGGCAATTATCGAAATTCTGTTTGGTCCTCAGAGCATGACGGAATGCTTCAGAAGCAGAGGTGCTTTGTTTTCAATGTAATTTTCTGCTTAGAAGGGCCTTAAAGGGCTTTTTCAAGATCTTACAAAGCATTTTGGGATATTTAACGGCTAGTTGTCATAGAAATGAATGGACAAAGACCAGGAAAAGGTGCTTACTTTTTTCCCACCAGAAGAAGTAAAAATCGAAGGAATTGAAGTCCTCTGTCCTAGCCAGAGTTTATGCGTTCAGGCAAAATTTGACACCGGAAATTTCGCACTCAATTCGTAAGAAGTGGGGAATGTCTGCACTTTTATTGGTTCCCGATATTATCTCTGATTCGCTCTGAAGAGGAATTGACTTACGAGCGTATTACCATTTATGAACAATCGTACAGCTTGAGCATCAACCCCCCAGCACTCATTTGCCTTCATAGTATGAACATTAAGAGTTCTTACGCGCACTAATCCTTTGCTCAGTCTGTTAAATAGGAATTATTAAGAGTAGCTAAACAATTGTACTAACTTTTTGCTGATTGCCTAGACTGCACATCGCGCTTCTGGAGTGCTGTCTTGCGATCTCTGGAAGAACCTGGTGCACCATTTTTTTAATAATAAGGGAGCAACTGAAAATATTTCAAACCTTATGAGTCGCGGATTTTTCTAACCTTGCAATCAATATTCAGACTTGACGCTGAAGCTCCCGGGCAATGGGACTTAATGAAAAACATGCGGCAACTTAAGCTGTATTAGTTTCAACAGTGGCTTCCAACAATATTGAACCCAAATGACTTCAGTGGTAACTTTGCCAACCTTTATTTTTTTGCAAAAGCTACTGGCTTGAAGTGCGACATCAGCGGCCCGACTCGTCATTTTCTGGAATTCCACGTCAATATCGGCGGGATTTGGGGTCTATTCCCTCGATGTCATACATTTTCAAGCTTTTAAAATGTAAATTTACTTTTAATTCCCCTGGTTCTACTAAAAATACTACTGTCAGTAGAAGAACCAAAATGCATAGTCAAATTCAAGTCAGTATGCCAAATACTGACTACTTAAGGTGTCCTTGGCGTGATCTCGGATGCAGAATACCAAGAAGATTTCGAGAGCCAAGTTCCTCCTACTTCCTAATCTGGAGCTGTCACTCACTGCCCTGTTTTGAGTTCTGACTCTGCTGTTTCTCATTTCTCATATGGTTTAGCCAACAAGAGAGACGAAATAATGGTGATTTACCATAGACAAAACAAAATTTGCGTGCGGTAATGCGATTGTCACCCTAGTTGAAATTAGCGTGCGTGACAATCGCATTACTGCACGTTAATTTAGTTTTGTCTATGGTAAAATTCTCTGCGCTGATGACTTCTCTTTTGTTGGCTAGACCAAATGACAATGTGATGGAAGCACGGCTTGCAAGTGCAACAACGCCATAGACACTCGTGCGAAATGCGCACTCGTGGTCCTAGGCGTTGTTGCACTTGCAAGCCGTGCACTATCTCTCCATTGTGATCATTAAAGGCGATTGTCAACTTAAGGCTTTAGAATGTGGAGCTCGAAAGAGCCAACCAGAGCAAACGAACTGCGATCGACAAGCTATCGGCCTAGTTGACTAGAAACGCTGAGACATCCCATCCAACTACCAGCTGGGTCCTGGGATCAAGGTGGTCGCAGTTAGTTTGGTCCGGCTGGCTCTTTCAAACTCCATTCCAGATCTTAAGTTGACAACTTCTGTACCCCATAAAACGTAATGTAATCGTACAGATTATTCAATCCATTTAGTGGTGAAAAATAGTAAAAAATGAGACAACGGAATCGTAGCTCGTAATAAGAGGGATTCGATTACTTGCAGCATTCATAGTGTACTATTCCTAATAATAATATAATAATAACAGACGCTGACAGGTAAACCTGTAGCGTGGGTGCTGATGCAGGTGAAGACTGCACACCCGTTGCACCTGAAACACTCTCGGGCATGGTAGGCGCCCCACTGCTAGCTCCATATTTTTTTTATTTTGAACCTGCCAGGCGAACAGTGAATCTTCACTCACAAAGCCGCACAGTGACAGGATAAGATGGGCCTGCTTCAGGATCAGTTATTACCCAGCATATGCTGGTACCCAATCACAGCTGGGTGGACTGAAGCAATGCGGGATTAAGTGCCTTGCTCAAGGGCACAAATTGTCTCCTGGGGGCTGGGACTCGAACCCACGACCTTGCTGTTATAAGGCTGGCGCCCTAGCCACTAGGCTACAACTCCCACTGCTGTACTATTCCTAAATAGAGACTACAGTGTATACTGACTTACAAGCTGCTATTTACGCCAGAAAAACATTTGTGAAGATTTGTAGAAGAAATTACAAGAAACAGCGCAGTGAAGGGAAGCCAAAAAATAGATTGAACCATAAACTTGAAATTTACAACATGCAAAAAAATTAATAAGCACACGAAACATCAAAGAGCTTGTAAGTAACCCTACTGCGAAACTAAAATCGCAGAATTTGAGCGCAGAATTTGGCCAGCATCGGGGCCACAGTCCATAAAAGCAGAAGTCAGCAAATCATACGCTGCAAAACATTTTTCCTCGGCGTCTCTCTCTGTCTTATTCATTTGACTACGCGAAGCTGGACTGTCGATTTTTGGTCGTAAAAAAACAACCCCGCAGTATCTGCCACAGCAGGTCTGTATTGACACTCATTGCCAGAGTCGGCTTCGTTTGTTTTATGCTGAAAGTTAGACTGCACTAAAACTATTTAAATAGTATACTGTTTATTAACATAAAGTCTACGTAACTGTCTGGCCCAGAACGCGGGTCTCGTCTCAAAAGACGCAAAGCCATGTGGCGGAGCAGAAAACTCAGGCTACTGGTGCCAGCGCTATCGCTGACGTTCGTCTGCCTGCTCGTCCTCAAGAGCCGCCTGCCCTCCTTCGCCTGCACCACAGACACCCCAGTGGACACCCGACTGCAAGTCCAGAATCTGCACAGCTCCGACGCGCTCAGTGCGAGGCTGTCGGTCATCGCCGCAGAGTTCGGCAGCGTTTGCCACAGCCGCAAATGTCTGGCAGCCTTGGACTCAGCAATGGGAAGAGACGAGCGGGTGCCCCGGATCAGGCACATCCTGTGGAAATCCGAGAGCGTGTCGGCCTACTTCGCCGCCCAGCTGAAGACGTGGGCCGACATCCATCCGGACTGGACGTACGTGATGTGGCGCGACCAGGACCTGGAAAAGTTTGTCGCCAAGCACTTTGCCGGTGTGCTGACGAAGTTCCGCACTTTGAAGCATCACATAATGCGGGTGGACATGATTCGCTACCTGATCCTGTACTATGTGAGTCAGT
Organism: Macrostomum cliftonense; assembly: GCA_950096795.1. Lineage (NCBI taxonomy): Eukaryota > Metazoa > Platyhelminthes > Macrostomidae > Macrostomum > Macrostomum cliftonense. The sequence continues at coordinate 295,229 of CATNEM010000164.1, forward strand.
ATGCCATCTTACATGATGCGGGTGGACATGATTCGCTACCTGACCCTGTACCATGTGAGTCAGTATGCCCATCTCACATGATGCGGGTGAACATGATGCGCTACCTGATCCTGTACCATGTGAGTCAGTGTGCCATCTCACATGATGCGGGTGGACATGATTCGCTACCTGATCCTGTACCAGGTGAGTCAGTGTGCCATCTCACATTATGCGGGTGAACATGACTCGCTACCTGATCCTGTACCATGTGAGTCAGTGTGCCATCTCACATGATGCGGGTGAACATGATTCGCTACCTGATCCTGTACCATGTGAGTCAGTGTGCCATCTCACATGATGCGGGTGGACATGATGCGCTACCTGATCCTGTACCAGGTGAGTCAGTGTGCCATCTCACATGATGCGGGTGAACATGACTCGCTACCTGATCCTGTACCATGTGAGTCAGTGTGGCATCTCACATGATGCGGGTGAACATGACTCGCTACCTGATCCTGTACCATGTGAGTCAGTGTGGCATCTCACATGATGCAGGTGGACATGATTCGCTACCTGATCCTGTACCATGTGAGTCAGTATGCCATCTCACATGATGCGGGTGGAAATGGTTCGCTACCCGATCCTGTACCATGTGAGTCAGTGTGCCATCTCACATGATGCGGGTGATTCGCTACCTGAACCTGTACCATGTGAGTCAGTGTGTCATCTCACATGATGCAGGTGGACATGATTCGCTACCTGATCCTGTACCATGTGAGTCAGTATGCCATCTCACATGATGCGGGTGGAAATGGTTCGCTACCTGATCCTGTACCTGTGAGTCAGTGTGCCATCTCACATGATGCGGGTGGAAATGGTTCGCTACCTGATCCTGAACCATGAGAGTCAGTGTGCCATCTCAAATGGCACACTGTCGTCAGAGTCAGTGTGCTGCTTGCACGGTGTGAAAGCAGCTCTCGATGCAAAAACCTTCTAGTTCGGGGGCGTGTACGCTGACCTGGACTACATCCTGGTGCGGCCGCTGGACTGGTTCCTCAAGTTCCCGGCCACCGTGCCCATCACCGCGGAGGCCATCGCCATGGTCTACTTCGGCATGAATGCCTGGCCTCCGGCCCGGCTGGCCAACCCGGCGCTCATGATCTCAGAGCCGAAGCACCCGTTTTTCTTCTTTTGCCTGCTGCAGCTGGCGGCCAACCCGTCGCAGGACGTGTTCGAGTTCGCGGGTCCGCTCGGACTGTCGGCCATGGTCAGGCGGTACGAGACGGACTTCTCCGCCGCCGTCAGTCCGTCCGGAATCGTGCTGGTGCCCCCGTCGCGAGCCTTCGACGCGTTCGCCAACAACAGCTTTGCGAGCAGCACGACGATTCACAAGAAGACGTGGATCGCGGCGCTCAGCCGTCTGTGCCAAGGTGTCAGAGCCTCCAGCACGAGTGCGGCACCGCTGCGGGCCTACTGCTCGGACGTGAACAACATGGACCCCATAACCAACAGTAGCGACGTCTCGTACGCCGTTCACGACACCAGGAAGACGAGAACGTCCTACGACCCGCTGGGGTCGGAGCATTTAAGCAAGAACCTGGTGAATGTTCGATCAGTGCTGCCCAAAGTGCTGATGGCTGGGGACATCTTTTAGGAGCTGTCCTGTGCTGGAGCATCACACCCTGTTTTCGGACTTCCATGTTTTATACGGTCGTCTGATACAGTAAAGGCTTGTTTGGCGCCTTCAGAGTGCAGTAGTGTAAAGAGTGTAATAACTCTTGGCAGATAAAATGTTATCCTTAAATTAGTGTTAGTCTGACGCTTTAGTCTTACGCTTTGCAGTAATGCGAAACAAAATTGTTTCGTGACCATCGGATGTTTCATCTGTATGCTTTTTGTTTAATATGCGAATATGTAGACGCTCATTACCATATACCTTCGTCGTGCAGAAAGTTTCCTCATTTCTTAGAAAACTCACGAAAGAAAACGTCATTTCTCCGCCCGGGAGCCCAAATTACTTTAAATCCCATCTGAAAGTGACGCGAGACTCGTTTTTCGGCCCGCCCTTGAAAATCGGTGGGAAAATCGGGTGTTCCAGACAAATAAATGGTTTAACATTCAACCATAGATTTGTTTGGCCGGGACTGGTGGGATTTAAATTTTCCCATAATACTCGAGCGGCGATTTCTTTTTATTTTCACATAAACACGAGCTACAGCCGTAATTCTGATCGAGTTTATTTATTTTGCGCGCTTAGGAAAATTTTATTCAAAGTTCTGTAGAAAAAAGATGCCAAGAGTGAGTCCTAATAAATTATTTATACGAGCGTGTAAGGAACTTAATATTCCTGTAACCCTGAACAGCAATAGAAACGTGAAACTATTACGAGGGGTGATCAAAAAGTTCTGCAAGTGAGTTAATAATGTGACTCAAAGAAAAATTGTGCACACAATCAGCATAAAATTCCCTTAAGCTATCTCCCATCAGCTTCTATGCACCGCTTCAGTCGCTTTTGACACATTTGGAAGTAGCTAAGATAATCGATTGCAAGCAGTGTCCGCAACTCTGATTTGAGCACTTATCTCAGTTCTTGAGCGCTCTTAACAAGGTCGTCCAGGGGTAGCAGCTTTCAGTTTTGACAATACACTGGAGTCATATGGGTCAATGTCAGCCAGTAAGGTTGATGTAGAACCAGCTAAACCCTTTTTGCCCCTGTGTGAGGAGCAGCATTCGAGGCAACTGTTGTAACCGCGCCGGTTTTCTGCCCTTTCATGCCTCCCCTACAGAAGCATAGGCAAGAATCTTCACTTAAGCATTTAGCAGTCCCCAGTAACTTGCTAAGGAAGATTTTCCACCGCCATATCTCCCTGAAAGTTGAAGAATGTGAGAATAATTGTGAATGGATGTCTCGGTCACGGATGTTAAGGGTTGGCCACACATTCGCTTGTCATTAAAACTCGACTGCGCATCAACCAAATGACACATGAGCCTGGCGATGGTGTCAAATTACGAGGCAGAATTCGCAGAAACAGTGACAAAATCCATGTGCATGTCAGAAAACCTGTTGCCATGCTGCACAAATAAAAATATTCTGAAGCAAAAGCTGACTTTCAGTTTAACGCACAAGCTAAAAACTGTTTATTGTAAACTGTCAGACAAGTTGGAACGGATTGATGAAATTACTTCAAACTCGAGAGTAATATAAAAAACTAATTTTTCTTACATGACGTCAATTTTAAATGTGATCAGTCCACTAATCTTGACGCTAGTTAGAAAGTTAGCAGAACTTTTTGATCATCCCTTGGATGTGGAGTACTAAAAAATTACTTGCTGATTTTCTGCCAGCTTAAGTCTGCAAGCTAAAATTTGCCTTACCAAAATCTGCCAGCCTAAATGAGTACCTCCGGAAATCTTCCGAATTGTTCAACCAGATATCGGTCTCTATATCGACCTTAAAATCTTTATCTTAACAACAACAAGATAAAGATGGTTGTTGTTATTTATCTTTAGCAGCCTCAAAATGCTGTTTGAGGAAAATCAGGGCGTCTGGACATTAGAAAGGGAACGTTTTATCGTTCCCAAAAGTGGGGGCTCCAGCCCAAACGTGGCTCCCTCAGATCCGACAACCCCTGGCTCCCTCAGATCCGACAACCCCGTGGTTACAGCTGTATGGCCTCATTTTTCTCTCTTAATTTACTTCCCTAGCAGGTGTGACTTTCACTAAGCTCCGAGAGCAGCAAAATGGAGCTCGACAGGAGGCAGGAAACAGCTATCAGCAAAGGCAGACAGGAACCAGTACCGGACTTCCGGCAGCCTGCTTAACAAGAAAAGTCAAATAGACTCTGGTTAGCATTTAACTTAACACAAACAATGCTTCAGTTTTCCTTCAGGGTAAATAGATCTTGCCATCTGAGCAGACTTTATTTGCCTTTAATTATTCCAGACAAATTAACTAACTAAGCTTGATAAGACAAAAGGGCTCTGTAACTAAACTGCATTTCCGCCTTCTAGTCTAAATGCAAAATAAAAGCAGAGCCCCGATCTATTCTTATTATTTTCACTTCGACAATAAGCCGGTAGACAACCAGTCAAGGCTTCTCAAAATTAGATCAAGACTCGGATTGATGAATTCAAGGTAAGAATGCTCTGTGCTTTTGGGCAAAAGCCAAAAAAATTTTTAACACAATTTCTACTACCTTCGTTGAAAGGCCAAGACTTTGGACACTGCAGCTCACCGTGCTAATGCTGGTAGGGCTCGCTACCAGCTCCAACGCTTTCGCAATGGAGTCAGACAGGCAGGCCGAGTTGTTCCGGCGGCTGTCACTGCCTGGCGCCTTGGACAGCTGCCGCAGCCTGCTGCAAACTCAAGGCAAGAGAATGCTCGACTGCCTGATGCTCTGGATGGAGCTCAGGCAGCAGGCCGATGACCCGGGCATCGTACACTTCAACCCGTCCATCAACCAAGGAAGCTGCGAGATCTCCGTCTGGTGCGACCAGCTGCTGCTCAACCAGTCGGACCCGCGCGCCGCTCTGCTCCCGGCGTCTCGCGGCCAGCCCAAGCTCGTGCTGTTCGCCGTGAGGTCCGGAAGCCGCGTCAAAGTCCTGGACTCGTTCCTCACGCCCGCCAACTGCAACCGCTCCCTCCTGGTGTCGCCGATGGTCGGACCGCCTCCGCTCGACTTCTGGCGCTCGTGCTGGCTCGACCGACTGCCGGATCTCGTGAGGCTCCTGTCGGCCAAGACGCTGTCGGTCGAGATCGTGAAGGACGGCGTCACGGCGCTCAAGATCTCGTTCGACGCTGGGCTCTCTGGGCTGAGTCTGACGAGCTGGTTCAGCAAGGAGAGGCTGGTGGGCAGCGAGCCGGAGCTGGGCCTGGCCAGCAGGTCCTACAGCTTCTTCTCCATCTTTGGGGATGCTTACTTGGACTCGCTCAATCGCACATTCTTCATCAACATGGAGTACAACGGATGCCCCGGAGACACTGGAGTGCTGGCTGTGATGGAGCTGACCGATGGCTGCGACTGGGGAAAGACAGGCAGCAGCAGCACGGATTTGCCGAGGATTCTGTTCAACCCGGGAGCCCGAGAGTGGGAAAATCACACTCTGCTTGCGGACTTCATGCTGATCACAGCTGGCTGACGCATTGAAAGAACGCCTATTTTTAAAGAATGCGGACCTACACGATCATTTACTGCCGAGGGCTTCTATGAACTTCGATTCGATGAAGAATTTGAAAGCCAGAAATTTTTTTCGCAGCAATAAAAATATAAAAAACGCAGCAGAAAGATTTTTTGGCATGCACAATAGTTTTGCATCGGGTGTCTTTTTTAATTATGTGAGTTTTGTGCTAGTCGTTTTGGGGTTGGCTTGGGCGTGGGGTGCTGGGCGCGCCTTGACTAGCTCTCTCTCTTCTACGCGTTGCTCACTTGAGTTAGTTATCGATCGCTATGTACGCCAATTAAATATCGCAAATATATATCGACTGCCTCTGGCCTTTTGAGCCTGACGTGATTTCTATTCTCGCAACTCTGGTCTTACACTGGTGGCAGCGATGCCAAATTCAAGTCAGCCAGCCGGAGTGGAAGAGCGAGACGAAAAGTGCAACGATTCCGGCCTGCTACCACCAAAGTTTAGCGGCCAGTCAAACGTGCACACGTGGCTGAGCACATTCGAAGACTTTGCCGACGACAAAACATGGGACGACGCGAAGCGCGCTTCGAAGGTGAAGCTTCTGCTGCGAGGAGAAGCCCAGATCTGCGTCTGGGATATGCCAGACTCGGACAAAAAGAGCTACGAGAAGATCAAGGAGCTACTTCTCAAGCAGTATGGCGGCTCTGCAAGTCGGCATCGAGCCATGGAAGAGTTCCAGACTCGGCAACGCAAGAATGATGAGTCCATCAGGGAGCTCTCGTATTCTCTCAAGCTGCTGTACATGCGAGCGCACCCGGATGACTCGTCAACGCTCCGTGATCGAGAGGTCAAATTCCGGGTCATTCAGCTATTGAGCGCAGAGACACGCGAAGCGCTGCTGAAGGACAGCGACTCGGACACATGCGCGCTGGACACGCTGATCGAGAGAGCCGCGAGACTCGAGCAAGTGACGAGCAAGCCCAGGCCTGCGAGTTCGTCTATGGTCTCCGTAGTTGACGACCGACTGGCCCGACTCGAGCAACAGCTGGAGACGCTGACAGCCGCAGTGACTCGTGGCGGCGCCAGAGGAGGCCGCGCTGGACCGGGCGATCGTCGGCAGACACAGCGACCGTCGGGTTGCTTCCACTGCGGGAAAGACGGCCACATCGCGCGCAGGTGCCCTGCCAGGGGCTTCCAGAGCCAAGGTCGCTGCTTCAACTGCTCTGGCTGGGGCCACAATGCAGCCGTCTGCCCAACCAAGACCCGGCCGGCGGGAAACTTCTGAGGGTTGGAGGCGACGGGCCAGCGCCAACCCGACAAATAAGTGCCCAACCTGCTCATTCAGTTTTCGTGCGCGCCCTGCTGCAAGACAAGCCGGTCTGCTTCCTGCTGGACACCGGTGCGCAGACCTCCCTAATCAGCCGGGGCCTCATGCAGTCATGCGGCTTGAAACTCGAGTCCGGTGGAAACTGCTGCCCAACGTCAGTCGACGGCAGCCGCCTGCGGTGCCTCGGAATTGCTCGGGGCAGAGTCCAAGTTGGAGAGTTGACTCGAGTGGATCACGTGTTTAACGTCGTGGAGGGAATAAGTCTCGATCTTATCCTGGGAATGGATTTTATCGGCTGTGCGACCAGCGAGCTGCGTATCAACGTCAGCAACAAGACCGTCTGCTTCAATGGCGAGAGCGTGCCGTTCTCCACCAGTAGCTCGAACATCCGAATGGTGACCGGCACCCTGGTGGCCCGCGTCGAGGGCAACGTCAGCGTCCCCGCCAGGAGTGAGAAGCTGGTCTGGTTGCGAGTCCAGTCGAAAGGCGAACAGGGCATCTTCGAGCCGAATGCGGAGTTCACTCAGGATACCGGTCTGCTGGCGTCTCGAGTCCTCGCCTTGTCGGCAGACCAGAAGATTCCTGTTCTCATGTGCAACCTGGGATCCGAGGCCGTGACGCTGTACGCCAACAAAGCGGTCGGAGAATTCGAGGCCGCTGACGTGCTCGATCCGGTGAGCCCTGCAACAAGAACATGTGAGAGCTGGGACGTAAATCCAAAACTCTCAGGACCCGAGAAGGAAAAGCTGATGACTTTGTTGAAGACCAACCAAGATCTGTTCAGCACTCACGAGTTCGACCTCGGTTCCACAAGCATTCTGAAGCACCGCATCGAGCTCGAGCCAGGGTCGCGGCCGTTCAAGCAACGCCAAAGGCCGATTCCCCTGCCACTGAGAGACCGAGTCGATGAGAAGGTCAGCCAAATGCTTGAGCACGACATCATCGAGCCATCAAACTCGCCATGGGCCAGCAATTTGCTCGTCGTCAAGAAGAAGAATGGGGACATCCGCATCTGCACAGACTGGCGTCAGCTAAATGCTGCCACTGTCAAGGACGCCTATCCGCTCCCACATCTGCAACAGGCCATGGACGCGCTGTCAGGCTGCTCGTGGTTCACGACAATCGACTGCAAGCAAGGATTCAACCAAGTGGAGGTTGATGAGGCCGATCGCTACAAGACCGCGTTCTACTCCACCAGAGGCCTCATGCAGTTCAAGAAGATGGGATTTGGAATGTGCAACTCGCCGGCAACATTCCAGCGGCTGATGGAACTGATCATGTCTGGCCTAACCTGGGAGGAGGTCCTCGTCTACGTTGACGACCTGATAGTGTACAGCAGGAGCTTCGACCAGCATCTAGCCAGTCTGCAGCGAGTTCTTGAACGCCTTCGCAGCGCCGGCCTGAAGCTGAACAAGGAGAAGTCCGTGTTCGCCTACCGCAGCGTCAAGTACTTGGGCCACGTGGTCAGCAGCGAGGGTATTCAGCCAGATCCCAGCAAAGTGGAGGCCCTGTCGAAGATCCAGACACCCAGCTCTGCCGAGGAAGTGAGGCGGTTCATTGGCATGCTTGGATTTTACCGGCGATTCATCCAAGACTTCAGCGAGATCGCCGCGCCGCTGCACGCAGCTTCGCAGAAGACCGGCTTCACCTGGACAGACGAGTGCGAAGATGCCTTCAGCAAGCTAAAAAAAGCGGATCTGCCAGGCTCCTGTTCTTCGGCTGCCGGATTTCGGACGCCCCTTCATCTTGAGCTGCGACGCGAGTGCATTTGCAGTGGGCGCCGTCCTTAGCCAAGCCTATGGTGATGCGGAGCTGCCTGTTGCCTTCGCCTCAAGGACGCTGAACAAGGCGGAGAGAAACTACTCGGCCACGGACAGAGAGCTGCTCGCCTTGGTCTGGAGTCTCAAGCATTTCAGGTGTTACCTGTGCAACGTTAGACATTTTACGGCCTTTACCGACCATCAGCCACTCAAGGGCCTACTGCAGACCAAGGAACCGGAAGGGCGACTGGCGCGCTGGCTCGACACGATCCAGCAGTTCAACTTCACTCTGTGCTACCGGCCTGGGCGAGAGAATGTCGTGCCAGACATTCTGAGTCGAACTGCCGCCACTCAGCTAGTCAGCAGCGCCGACCGGAGCTTCCTGGATGAGCAGCTAAGCGATGCGCTGCTGCAGAGCGTCTTCAAAGCGCTGACCGAAGGACTCGAGCATCTGTCCAACAGCAGTCGGCAGAGGATTGAGGAGCTTCTAGAGGACGGTGAAATCGAAATCGGACGGCACGGTGCACTGGTCAAGCGAGGGAAGCCGGTGGTGCCGAGCCACCTGCGAGCTGAGTTCCTGGCTGACGCGCACGACACCGCAGGCAGCGGCCACCTCGGTGCAGACAGGACTCTGCAGAAGCTGAAGGAGCGCTGCTGGTGGCCGAACATGCAGCAGGATGTCAAGAACTGGGTTGCCAGCTGCGCGGCATGCCTTCGGCGCAAAAACAACAGTCGGCCACAGCGAGCTCCACTGCAGACTACAGCGCAGCCGTCGCGACCTTGGGAAGCTGTGCAGATCGACATCAAAGGCCCGTTACCAAGGACGCCACGGGGCAACAGCTACATTCTGAGCATCTGCGACTGCTTCTCCAAGTGGATGGAGACCTGCGCCCTGCCCAGCATCGAGGCCGGACGAGTCGCTGATGTCCTGGTCAGTCAAGTTGCTCTGCGTCACGGAGTGCCGGACTCAATTCACAGTGACCAGGGTCGTCAATTCGAGAGTCAGCTGTTCCAGTCTCTGTGCCAGCAGCTCGGCATGCGCAAGACTCGCACGTCCCCGTTTCACCCGAGCGGCAACGGTCTGGTGGAGCGCGGCAACCGCACCCTCGGCGACATGCTGGCGACAGTGGTGGCGGAGAGCCAGGACGACTGGGATGTGCAGCTGCCTTTCGTTACCTGGGCCTTCAACAGCTCCGCGCACTGCACGACAGGCCTGTCTCCGTTTCAAGTGCTGCACGGATGGCCGCCAAGGCTGCCACTGGACGCCAGGCTGCCACACGCCGACAGCGGCATCTCGGACACCCTGAATTACGTCGAGGAGGTCCAGAGGCGCCTGCTGGAGAGTCGAACGCTCGTGCACCGCAAGCTTCAGGACGCGCAGACTGAGCGGAACGAGCGGTACAACAAGGAGGTACGCTTCCAGCCGTACAACGAAGGTGACCGGGTCATGCTGAGCTGCAAGGTGGTGAAGCCCGGCCGATCCAAGAGCCTCAGCAACCGCTGGACGGGCCCCTACGTCATCCTCAAGCGGCTCGGCGAAGTCAACTACCGAGTGCGGCTGGCCCCTGGCCCGGATGTTCGACGGCGTCGTAAGCTGGTGGTGCACCACGACCGCCTCAAACCATTTGTGGCCCGGCGCAGCTCCCTGCAACCGTGTGACGATCAGTGCCCGGCGCCGACCAACAGCCGCAGCCCGGAGCAGCTGGGCGTGCCTGACGCCTGGGCTCAACTGTCTGACGGCGAGGACGACGATGGCATCAACGCGGAGGCTGCCGCTGACCCGACTGATCCGCTGCTGCCAAGACGGTCGACGAGGCAGCGGAGGCCTCCTGATTTTTATCGCCCTGACTGACCTGTTTTCTGACCTTTTGCCATAGACTTTTAATCCGCGTTCTTGGGGGAAAGTGGTGTGAGTTTTGTGCTAGTCGTTTTGGGGTTGGCTTGGGCGTGGGGTGCTGGGCGCGCCTTGACTAGCTCTCTCTCTTCTACGCGTTGCTCACTTGAGTTAGTTATCGATCGCTATGTACGCCAATTAAATATCGCAAATATATATCGACTGCCTCTGGCCTTTTGAGCCTGACGTGATTTCTATTCTCGCAACTCTGGTCTTACAATTAGCTTTAATTCCGTTGCGTACTGATGCTTGACCTAAAAATGGAAATAAAGGAGGCCAAATTCAAATCTCATTGGGTTTTTCCATCTCAGAGAGCTCAGAATCGCCACAATTGCGTAATCTTGTTGAAATACAGTGCAAAAATGCAGGAATCAGTTCGAAAAAAACAATTACTAGAACTGCCGGCAGTTACGAATAAGTTGCAAAGTAAAACTAATATTCTCACTGTACCGAAATCCGCAATACAGGATTACACGCCTAGAAGCAGCCACAGAAAACAAACGCAGGTAAAATGCTAGCAACTACTGCCAAAGTTGAGCCTGAATGACTTATTATATGACCGCGAGTAAAGCTCTTGTGGCAACTAGATGAAATTTCAAGAAAAAATTTAGGAATTGGAAGATAACTCAAACAGTGGCTTAACAGGCGGACCAGTACAAGTAAGGCTATTAGGTCCAGGAGCTAATGGGGCACTCCGGGCTTAGGTAAAAGGTGTCAAAACGTCTATCTATCTGGAAACCGGTGCCTTCAGCCGAGCCACCTTGGCCTGCCTGCCGTCAGCCAATTTCTCCGTGGCCAGTTCGCAGCCGATGGCCTTCAGCAGGCGGTTCAGCTTGTCCGAGGCCAGCCGAAACTCCGACATGAGGCCGGCAGTCTCGGTGACGAATCCGTCAAACTGCAGGCAGAGGATGATCATGTGCATCAGCTGCTTGTCCTTCATCATTTTGGGCAGCGCCCGTTGCTGCTGACCTGAGCCGGTGGTCATCTGAAAAAAAGCGAGAAACAAAGGCGCACTGCAGCAGAGAGCGGATGCTGAAGCCGCAGCCTAAATAGAGCCGCACCTGCAGAGTGTAGTTGGCCAGCAGGTGGCTGCCCACCTCCTCGGGCAGGTCGGGCAGCGGCCCCTTCCTATTGACCATCTTGTAGGGGAAGCCGTAGAATCTCCGCATGCAGGCCAGCATGGCCAGCAGCACGCAGTGGCTCAGCCTGGCCGATGGCTCCGTTGGCGCCTGCGGCAGCCGCTGCAGCACCAGCGCGTCGGGATAAGTGGCCTCCGAGCGCCAGGCTTGCCAGTCGGCCGGGCCAGAGGCGGCCAGGCGCTCCGCCTCCGGCAGCAGGGCGGCCCGCAGCCTGGCCGGGCAGACGGCTTCCGGGCCATAGACGCCGGCCGGCTGGGTGGCTGCCGGGTCTCGGGGCGGCAGCAGCGAGGCTGTGGAATTGTCGCCGCTTGAGGTGCCGGCAACATCGCCGCTTCCGCCGGATGGCGAAGCAACGGCGGCAGCATCAAGGCGACGATTGGCGGCGGCCACGGCGGCTTTGAGGTCGCGCGAAGTCACGCTGGCGTTGAGCCGCTTGGACTCGGCAATGCGACGCTTCTTATTGGTGCTGCCGAACTCCTCGTACATCGCCGTGGCTGCCTGTTGGGCTGTGCGCTTCCGACTGCCCGAGCCCGCATCGACGGCGGGAGCGTCAACAACGCAGAGCGGCAGGAAGCGGACAGCGTCCATGGAAGGTGAGACAATGGACACCCGGCCGGTGCCCCGGTCGCGGGCCAACAGCACCAGCCGGGTAGCCGCTGTCAAGCGAGTGTCGTCGCGCCCCGTCCATTGCATGCCGCCGGAAGTGTGGCAGGACTGCGGAGTGGGATAGAGGGTGTGAGGGAACTGTGCAGCATGAAATTCAAGAGCTCAATTGTCTTTGCCGAGAGCAAGACGCCAGGTAGGTGGGTAGCCTAGTGCGATTCTGAAAGCTACAAGAACACAAGAATTAGTGGAAATTCTTCCATCTGTGTCTGAAAGTCTACGGCAAGCCCGTTAGGATGTGAAGTGCACGGTAATTGAATTGTCCTTGAGATTTCACAGCACACAGAACAGCTGGGCACAAAGAATCCGACTTACTGAATTCGTATTACCCAGTTGAAGATTTTCGCTTGCAGACAAAATCCACCAGCCTATGGATTCAACACATCAGTGCACACACGGAATACTCGTAGAATTCAGCGTTTAAAAAGCTGAACAAGCAGCTCAACTTGTCTTTGCTGAGTGCAAGACATCAGGTAGGCGATAAATGCGAAAAAGTTAGGCGAAGAAGGGTGGGAGAAGTTTTCAGCTTTTTGTGTCAAGGAAATTTTTTTTATTTTTACCTCAATTTTCAACGCTTCAAAAAACAAGCTTCACCAGCTATGTGAATGCCAGCTACTCGAAGTCTAATCGATGTGCAGACTCCTCAAACTAGTCTGCAGCCAACAACAAGGAATAAAAGTGAGCCAACCAGAAGATTTTTTAAGCCAATAAATTTTTGCTTAAAGCTTTTCAGCACATCATCTCTAAAACATCATCTACTAAAACGTAAAAATTAGGACGCAAGTTAACGATTCACACATTCTCGTACACCCCGAATTTGCTACGGCTCAACATGAGATCTCCAAGACAGCTGCTTTGCATCCTATTGCAGCTGATGGCTCTCGCTGCTGCCATGGAGTCTAGCAGACAGTCTGAGTTTTTCAGGCAGCTGACTCTCCCTTTCGCCTTGGAAAGCTGCCGCAGTCTACTCCAGACACGGACTCAGAGCCTGTTTGACTGCCTGCATCTCTGGATGGAGCTGCACAAGAAAGTCGCTGACCCAGCCTTCGTCCACTTCAACCCGTCCATCAACCAAGGAAGCTGCGAGATCTCCGTCTGGTGCGACCAGCTGCTGCTCAACCAGTCGGACCCGCGCGCCGCTCTGCTCCCGGCGTCTCGCGGCCAGCCCAAGCTCGTGCTGTTCGCCGTGAGGTCCGGAAGCCGCGTCAAAGTCCTGGACTCGTTCCTCACGCCCGCCAACTGCAACCGCTCCCTCCTGGTGTCGCCGATGGTCGGACCGCCTCCGCTCGACTTCTGGCGCTCGTGCTGGCTCGACCGACTGCCGGATCTCGTGAGGCTCCTGTCGGCCAAGACGCTGTCGGTCGAGATCGTGAAGGACGGCGTCACGGCGCTCAAGATCTCGTTCGACGCTGGGCTCTCTGGGCTGAGTCTGACGAGCTGGTTCAGCAAGGAGAGGCTGGTGGGCAGCGAGCCGGAGCTGGGCCTGGCCAGCAGGTCCTACAGCTTCTTCTCCATCTTTGGGGATGCTTACTTGGACTCGCTCAATCGCACATTCTTCATCAACATGGAGTACAACGGATGCCCCGGAGACACTGGAGTGCTGGCTGTGATGGAGCTGACCGATGTCTGCGCCTGGGGAAAGACAGGCAGCAACAGCACGGATTTGCCGAGGATTCTGTTCAACCCGGGAGCCGGAGTGTGGGAGAATCACGCCGTGCTGGCGGACTTCATGCTGATCACAGTCGTCTAAAGAAGCTGGCGGAAAAATCAATAATGACTAAAGAGAAAGAATTAGGACGTAAATTCTGAACCTAAATCTGACATTTAATAAATTAATAGTGTCTTAGAAACATAGAAGCAAACATTAGAAGCGAAAACATCGGTCGTACGTAGAGAGAAATAATAAGATACCGAGGATCTGCAGTGCTTTCGCACAAAATAGACATGAAAAAACTCACGTAGCTTTTCGTTGTATTTTCAGCATTTCTGTGCACAGAGATCTCGAGGTCTTTGTTATCTTCCGCGTTGATCTGTGATGAGAAGTAGGCTAAAATAGAACGTTAATCTTGGTTTAATTAAAAAGAAGCAATAAACTACTCGTATAAGACGCGTGCTTTGAAGCAAGCCAGAGAAGCATACCAACAGCGTATTTGGTCTTGCGCACTACTTTGTCTGCCTCCACCATGCCGGATGCTGCAGTGCTGTTCTGACTAGATCTTAGTAAGTACAATTACCAGTTGGCGACGGCAATTCTGGTCGATGAACTGAAAGATAAAAGCAGAAAACAAACAATAAATAACATGGGCAGGAAAAAATCTAAATAAAAACAGAACTCATGTCCTAAACAGAAACGCCTGATTCAAAAGACAGATCAGACACAGCTAACAGATACAGACAGACAGACAGACTGTCAGGCAGCCAATCTGACACACACAAAGCACAAAAATCCAGTCTGCATTGAAAAATAAACAAAGACGGAGGATCAAATTAATTGAAACGATCAGACGGAGCGGAATTTTATTACCAACAATCGTTATTGGCTGGAAGGTCTGCGTAAATAAGAGTGACGTCATCGGCTACGCGGGATTAACAAGTTAGTGAATCGCGTATAACAAAATTAATATTTGCAGCAAATCAGAACACAAAAAATCTCAGAAAGCGATTAATTTCGGCAGAAAAATTTGTTTACTGACACTTAAAGAATCTAAAACTGGTAGCGGACAGCCAAACTCAACGAGAATTTAGGGTCCCCAGGGAATCTAGAGGAATCTAGGCTATTCCCATTGAAGAATCTAGGTTACTCGCATCGGAGAATCGAGGGCATTCTCATGGGAGAATCTAGGGTATTCCCATTGGGGAATCTAGTGTATTCCCATCGAAGAATCGAGGGTATCCCCATCATAGAATCTTGGGTATTCCCATCATAGAATCTTGGGTATTCCCATTGGAGAATCTAGGGTATTCCCATTGGAGAATCTAGGGTATTCCCATTGGAGAATCTAGGGTATTCCCATTGGAGAATCTAGGGTATTCCGATCGGGGAATCCAGGTTGTTTCCGAATCCCCAATTGTGGAATTTTATTGAAATACCTAATTACACGGTTGAGGTCAGAGTCGCCAAAACCTTCAGTAACAAATTGGGTGTCCCAACACTGCAGCAGATTCTAAGTAAAAAAATACTCAACAAATTAGAAGTCTTGAATAAAAAAAGCTACACGGAAAGCCGATATGAGCGTGAATTTCGCGTTTTGATAGCATAGTACTGCAATACAGGCACTGCAACTTACAGTATTGAATCAATTAAATATGAAAACAAGAGCAATAAATTTGTAACATAATCGACAGTTATATAGCTCCGAATGTGCGCCAATAATGAGCCTAGATATTCCACAATATCATGAGTACAAAAATTTATATATATAGAGATACAAAACCCGAACATACTGAAACGATGATAACAAATAAAGCCAGGCGGCGTAAAGTTTTATTGGCATAAAACTAGAGTAGCATTTAGTGCGGTAGTCAACTATCAGTTTAAATAAAAGAACGTAATAAAACGTTAAAACAAATTCATCCGCCAATCCCCCAGAGCTCAGTTTTAGTCTAGCTATCTGAATCGCCAGGCGGCTCAGGTCATGGCGCCAAACACGGGATTGTGCCGGCAGATGCTGGCGCCGTACTCCATGTACTGCTCCTTGGTGTGCGACACCGAGTAAAACTCGTTAGTTGAGGCCACCAGGGAGCCGCCAAACCACACGGCGTAGCGCTGCTTGGCGTGCGAGAACACGTTCACCTCGATTGGCGTCGGCTTCTGGCCGCTGAACGCTTCGACCGCTTTCAGCCGACTGTCCGAGGCTCGCTTGATGTCGCGCTGCAGCCGTTTGCCGAGATCTTTGAACATGCTGGAGCCGCCGCTCAGCACGATGTTCTTGTACAGGCCTCGGCGATTGTCAATGGGGCAGGCCTGGATCACGTTGTCCACCGCTTCAGACAGGGGCGTCTGGAAGTCCGGATTGGCGAACTCCGGGTGGAAGAAGATCTCCGGGGCTAGGAAGCGTTCGTAGCCGACGTCAACGGTGAAGGGCGCGTTGTTGATAGGGTTGATGGCCGTGTACTGCTTGATCCACTTGCTGCTCTCGGAGTCGTACTTGTTGAACTCCTTGGCGATGTCCGGGCAGACGTAGCAGTAGCGCTCCTTGATGGCCTTGGCGGTGTCCATGCTCATGTCCGGCGGGATGCCGGCCTCGCGCTCGCGGAGCAGCTGCTGGATGAAGAAGGTGATGTCGCGGCCAGCGATCGGGATGTGCTGAATGCAGCTGCCGATTACGTAGCCGTCGGCAACCGGGATGACGTGGGTGACGCCGTCGCCGGAGTCGATGACAACGCCGGTGAGAGTCCGCTCGCCCTCCGGCCTGGTTGTCCAGCTGGCGGCCAGGGCCAGCACGGCCTGCACCGCGATGTACAGTCCGGGCACGTTGAACGTCTCGAACATGATCTCGGCGGTGTACTCCCGGTTCTCCGGGGTGTTCAGCGGCGGCTCAGTCAGCAGGAAGTAATGATCTTCGGGCTCGGCGCGGAGATACTTGAAGATGGCCTGCTCGTAGAAGCGCTCCATCAGGTCCCAGTCATCGACCTGGCCGTGCCGGATGGGCCACTTGGTGGCGTAGCTGCTGGCCACCGACAGCGCCTCGTCGCCAATGAAGAAGTTCAAATCATCGAGGCCCTGGCCGAGGCGGCGCGACTCCTTGCTGCCAACTTTGGCCGCCTCCTTGATGCCGATGCAGCTGGGCATGATGAACTGCGGCTCGCTGTTGCCGGCGTAGCCCATCTTGGAGTAGCCGGTGCCGTTGTCAATAACCACCGCCGGTAGCCTGCCTGCCATGGCTGCTGCAGCTGCGGGCCGGGTGGGCGAACCGGTTAGTTAGGGATTCGTGGCTTACCTAACCAAAACATACTGTAAATCCTAAAGCCTGGATTTCTTTAGCAAATAGTGTTTTTTAGAGTAACCAAAAACCTATCTTTAATACAGCAATAAATAAGAGATTCAACACCTAAACCCC
This sequence comes from Macrostomum cliftonense, assembly GCA_950096795.1. Lineage (NCBI taxonomy): Eukaryota > Metazoa > Platyhelminthes > Macrostomidae > Macrostomum > Macrostomum cliftonense. The sequence continues at coordinate 312,181 of CATNEM010000164.1, forward strand.
TATGGAGGATTTCGCAACACCAGAATCATGATCCCACACCTAAACCCAGAATCATGATCCCACACCTAAACCCAGAATCATGATCCCACACCTAAACCCAGAATCATGATCCCACACCTAAACCCAGAATCATGATCCCACACCTAAACCCAGAATCATGATCCCACACCTAAACCCAGAATCATGATCCCCCACCTAAACCCAGAATCATGATCCCACACCTAAACCCAGAATCATGATCCCACGCCTAAACCCAGAATCATGATCCCACACCTAAACCCAGAATCATGATCCCACACCTAAACCCAGAATCATGATCCCACACCTAAACCCAGAATCATGATCCCACACCTAAACCCAGAATCATGATCCCACACCTAAACCCAGAATCATGATCCCACACCTAAACTCAGAATCATGACCCCACACCTAAACCCAGAATCATGATCCCACACCTAAACCCAGAATCATGACCCCACACCTAAACCCAGAATCATGATCCCACACCTAAACCCAGAATCATGATCCCACACCTAAACCCAGAATCATGATCCCACACCTAAACCCAGAATCATGATCCCACACCTAAACCCAGAATCATGATTTCACACCAAAACTCAGAATCATGATTTCACACCAAAACTCAAAATCATGACCCCACACCTAAACTCAGAATCATGATTTCACACCAAAACTCAAAATCATGACCCCACACCTAAACTCAGAATCATGATTTCACACCAAAACTCAAAATCATGACCCCACACCTAAACTCAGAATCATGATTTCACACTAAAACTCAAAATCAGGACCCCACACCTAAACTCAGAATCATGATCCCACACCTAAACCCAGAATCATGATCCCACACCTAAACCCAGAATCATGATCCCACGCCTAAACTAAGAATCATAACCCCACACCTAGACCTTGGGAATTATGATATTACTACTAAAAGTAGGTTAAGAAAGCATTGTCAGTGAAAACGCAGCGCAGCCTGCACAATATGTGCTCATATTATCATTATGATTATTAATACAAACAATTCGAACGTTTTGCAACAGAAGAACAGCTCTCCTTAGATAAGACAAAAATTAAAGGAGATGCCGAGTGCGACTCGATCAAAAAGCAAAGGCGACCGCTTAAAAAAACTGTCTTGCATTTTTTTAGATCGGCGAAAATATGCTTGCTAGTAATATTTGGGGAGAATTAGGAAAAATAAAAAAAGCAAAATTTGCCCCCAACAAATCGGAAAGACCTGCGCGTCAAACGAAACAGCAAAGTAGAATAAAAAAGCTGTAGTATTAAAACAAAATCGGAAGAAAGGCTCCTGCAGTCAGAAGCCTCCCTAAAGTACCCGAATACCGCAGCTGTAGTTTCTATGGATGTTTGCATGGTTTATAATGGAGGTTGCTAAGCCTCTTATTGGAGTTAAATGGCGCTGGTAAATTTGTCCACGACCCCTCCCTGACCTAAATAGTTCCAAGGTGTCATAAAAAAGTAGAACTGACTAACTAGGACTGAATATCAAATAAGAACTCTCATTCTTAGACAAATAAGACAAGTAGAAAAAAAAATCTGTACAGAACCTAGCGAATGAATAAGCTCTTCTAGCTATCCCAAATACAAATACAAAAACTAATCGTACTTGAGTGCGCGGGCATGCATATATCGGTGCTAAAACTCTATTTGCTACGGGGACCGCAATACAGGTACGTCAATTGATGTAACTAATCATAGCGAATTAGAAATACAGCTCGGGTAAGTGAAAGAAAAGGGGAGGAGGGGGGATAAGAAGTTAATTGTCAGCTGCGGTCAGTGTCAGCTGCGGTCAGTGTCAGCTGCGGTCAGTGTCAGCTGCGGTCAGTGTCAGCTGCCAGCTCTGATATTGCAATAGAAATTTACCCTGTCGCGTGTAGTACTGACAAATTACAAAATAAGAAACATGCACAACAACAAACTGGTGTAATAAATCGATTTCTTTGAAAAAGAAGTACAAACAAAAGCCGCAGCAAAAGTGCCGGGGAAGCCTTATTACTGACTCAGTGGATAAAGTAAGAAGCTGTGTATGCGTGTAAGTACCTCCAGCACTTGGAACTGCACAGCGCAACCTGACTGGGACAACATGTCAATCATTTAAAAACGAAATTCAAATCAATGCTACGTCTAATTATTACTCTTTGTGTGTACAAGGCGTACTGAATGCGGGCCTCAACTTACATGTGATTTCAGGTGAGATTAACTGCATTCGTCTAGCTAGCTTTGTCCAGTGTTAATAAAAACGAATCAACAATCAATGAATTTAGTGGTGACTCAATCGAATTCGTGGGCGGCTGGGTGCACGGGGGTGGACGATGCGAGGGCGGGGAAGGCGGGAAAGAATGGGCGCGGGCTGCGGGGCTTCCAGACTGAGTTTGCCGCGGGCAGATTCACCAATAAATCCAGCAGAAGGCGGCCAGCACGGCCAGGGCGGCAGGCAGCAGGCCGGCGACAAACAGCAGGCGGCTGCGGTCGACGGCGGCTCGGGCTTCGGCGCGACAGTTGGCCAGGTCCCGCTGGCCGGCAGCCTGGATGTCACGGCAGCGCTGCGCCAAATTCTCGTGCTCCTCGCGACCGGCTCGGGCGGCGAATTCGGCCTCGGCGATCCGCGTCGCCAGGCTGTCGCAGTCGGCAAGAAGACGGCGCCGGCCATCCGCCTCCGCTTCAAGGCTTGCCCGAAGACGAGCGATTTCGGCGCAGTCTTCAGGTGGCGGTGGCGGCGGCGGCGGTGGTCGCGGCTGTAGCAGCGGCTGCAACAGCTGGCGCTGCGCTTTCTCAATCGCGGTCGGATCGGCGCGAAGGCAGCGAAGCAGCTCGAGCAGCCAGGCGACATTCTGTTGACCCTTCGAATCAAACGGTGGCGGCGGTGGAGGCGGCTGCTGCTGTTCGCGCAGGCGCTGCTGTCGGAGCTGCTTCTCCGATTCCAGTTCGAGCATGCGGGTCTCCAGCTGGTTGAGGCAGGTCAGGGCTGACTCCAGCTGGGTGTGAAGATTGTCCACATTGGCCGACGAGGCGTCCAGAGCGGCCTGTTGCTCGCGCAGCTGAGTTTTGTACACCTGAGCAATGGATTTGGGGAGATAGGAGCAAGGATGAAGTGCGTGCTGATTTTCAGACGGGTCACTGCAGCCGGCTGGACTCACCTGCAGCTGCTCCCTCAGGTCGGTGAGCCGAGTCGCATCCTCTGTTGCTGGTCGGGCAGCCACCACAGCTTCCGGCAAAGTTTGCGCCTCGGCATCGACTCGGCTAAGGTGAATGCGGGCGCTTTGAGGCGACTGCGCTGGCTGCGGTTGATTTCGCTGGCCGTCGCTCAGAGCTTCGCCGAGCTCTTCAATGCGCGATTTTAGCGCCGAGTTGCGCGCCAACTCTTTAGCGAGTTGGGCGCTCAGCTCAGCCGATTCTTCCGAGAGTCGGTCGCCAAGGGCGCGGAGCCGCTCAACGGTTCGGTCGCGGGCGGTGCGCAGGTGCTGGCACTCGTAGCAGCTGTCACGCCAGGTGCGTTCAAGATCGTCGGCTTGGTGCAGAGCGGCGCTGCGCTCGATCAAGGCGGTTTCCAAGCGCCGCTTGACAGCCTCCTCAGAGGCGGCGCCGGCGCGCACCGCTGCCGACAGAGAATCGCCGGCGGCAGCGCCATCGTCAGCGTCGCCATCGGGGCTAACACCGGCGGCGGCCAGTTGAGCTTCCAGCAGCTCGAGGCGCTGCACCAGCTGCTCCTGGTCCAGCACGGTGGTCCAGGCGCCTGAGCTAACGCTGCCAATAGAGTCGAGCAGTTCGCGAAATTTATCTAGCTTAGCTGACAGAAGCCGCTCCCTGTGCAGCGCCTCCTGCAGGTACTGGCTGAGCTGGTGCAGCTGCTCCTGACTTACTGTGTCAGCGACGGCGGCAGCCGCTGCTGCAGCGGCGGCAGCTACGGCGTCAGCGCTGTCCGCACCGCCACCGGTAGAGGCCACCGCCAACGCATTGGCGGAGCTCATGGAGGCGGAGTCTGGCCGCTTGGCTTCGCTGCCATCCGCGTGGTAGAGAAACACGGAGGCCATCACGCAGCCGTGCGTGACCTTCTTGGAGTTTTCAACCACCTCAACGCCGAACTGCACAATGTCGCCGCTGAACAGCTGGCGAGGCGGACTTTCCTCGTTGCCTTTGCCTAGCCGCTGATTGTTGACAAACGTCCCATTGCTGCTTTTGGTGTCTTTAAGCCAGAACTGGCCGGACTCGTACCACAGCAGGGCGTGGTTCCGGCTGAGCACTTTGCAGTCGAATATGGCGTTGTCGATGGCCGGCTTGGATTTGGCCACGGACCGGCCGACTTTTGTGGGCTCGGGGCCGAGCGGCACCCGGCGCTCAGAGAACGGATGCGACTGCGGCCGGGACTTCAAGCAGGCCACCGGCAGGTCCTCGACTCCGTTGCTAAGCTCGTCAACTACGTCAAAGACCTTGCACTCGCGCATAGTGACTTCTTGCTGCTGTTGTTGCTGTTGTTGTTGCTGCTTCCGGTGGCGCCTCTGGCTGCTTCTAGTGCCGCCTGGGTCGCGTTTTACATCTTGCGACACCTGGAATTGCGTTCAGGCTGATGCGTCAAATAGATGCCTGAATCAGCAAGCAGACAGAGAAATCTATGGCTATCCATACTAGATTAGATAATTCAATTCAGTAAAGAAAAAAGCTAAAAAGCGCAACATATCCAATCAACTCGACTTTAAAGTCCAAATTAGCATTCGTTTATTCAACAGCTCAAGGACTGCTCAAGCACACTAGAAGCAGCATAACATCCAGACACAATTAACAGACGTCAGATCTGTCAGTTCACTTGGCCACGGTGACTTCAACCTCGACCTCCGGCTCAATGCTGATGCTGGTGATCTGTTTGACCGTCTCGGCAGGCGACTGCAGGTCGATCAGCCGCTTGTGCAGCCGCAGGCGGTACCGGTCCCACGTCTTCGAGCCCTCGCCGCACGGGGTCTTGCGAGTGGTGATGCTCAGCACCTTGGTCGGCATCCTCACCGGGCCCTTCACTGGCAGGTTCTTGTCCTTGGCGCCTTTGATCAGGTCGGCGCACACCTTCTCCAGGCTGCGGACGTTCTTTGAAGTGAGCGTGATGCGGATGCGGTGAACCTGAGCCGACTGCAGCTCCTCCTTACCCTCCTTGGCGTCCATGACAACTGTTGTTAGGTGTAATCAGTGATGAAACAACTAACTGGCCGAGATGCTCGGTATAAAGCAGCGCTGAGCCAGCTGCAAAATCAAAATTACAAATGTTGGATAAGCCGAGGTCTTTTTCGTTAAGCGACAAAAAACCCTACTACAGCTACTGATAGTAACTGATCTGCACATGTTCGAATTTTTATTATGATTCTTCAAAAAACGTGGGCATTCAATATAAGATGTAAAATTATTGCACACTTAAATGATCTTTCCATTAAAAAAGACGTACTGCACACTGCGCCAGTGCTTTACTTAGGCACAAATACAACAAAAGCTACTAGCCGAACTAAACAGTCGCAGAGGTGGCCACGAAGAACAAGACCAGACTACAGTGAAGCTGCCCGATATTTTTAGCTCAGTTTGTATTGGGACTAGAAAAGCGAGCCGCAGCTGGTAATACGAAACTTAAATATATAAAAACCTGCCCACTCATTAACAAGCTAGTTGCAGCATGCGGGTGCCCATAAAATGAGGTCATAAACAATATTTGGCATCCTATAAGCTTCGGGAAACTAATTGTTTCTTTAATGAATAGACAATAGAAACTTGAAAAAAATCAAAGCGATGACCAGAAGACTGCTAAAACTAAAGGAATAAAACAGCGAAACTCGTTTATTTAACAGCTTGAGGACTGCTGCCGGTTAACCTCAGGTAGCTTACTAAGTGATGCAATAGTTTATACAATAAAAACGATTTGTTTATATGAATTATTAACGGTGCGCATTAAAATCAATCGGTTAATAACGATACTTGGTCGAGTAGTCCTTGGGCGACACGACCAAGCCTCGGCCTTTTCTGGCGCCTCTGAACACGGTCTCGACAATGTCGATGAACTCCCCAGTGTCCTCGATGGCCCAGTTGATCTTGTTGTTATTGCCGGTGCCCAAGTCGATCATGATGTGCTTGTTCCTGTAGAAGAACATCACCGTGCACGGGTCGTACAGCTCGTACATCTTGTTAAAGTTGGGCACTTTCTGAATGTCAACCAGGTAGATGACGGCAAAGTTTTTAATTTTCTCGGCCACTTTGAACAGGGTCTCGTCCATCACCATGCAGGCGGGGTCCCAGTCGTGACCGAATCTGATGATCACCAGCCGGTCCTCCTCAGACAGGATGGCCTGGTCAACCTGCCAGCCGTTGGTGAGGTGGGGCAGCATGTAGGACATGGCTGGGCAGTGAGCAGGTTAAAGCTGAAATAAGTGGAACATTTTTCCAGTTTTTTTATAATAAGTTTGTCACTACTTCCTGTAATTCACTCTTAAAAGTTACATTGTACGTTTCATAACACACAAAATGCTGGCATGGATGCACACATCAAATTCTATGATACATGATTCCCTACAGACTTGGACCATGGTATCTTCATATCAAAGCCGCAGTGCAATGTCTAAAATAAATAGAATACCCATTGTATTCTGGAGTATATTGTACTCTACCACACAATTAAGCTGCTTACAACCTATGATCTATGAGCCAGTAAAAAAGCATGGGAAAAACTGCATAATGGCCTTGAGAATTAGTAAGAGAGAGAGCACAAAAATTGCAAGCCAATTAATGTAAATAGAATGAATTTTAAATCTATTATTTTCAAATTGACAACTTGCCAGAATATAGGAATGCTTATAATTTCAATTTTATTGACACTGATACATTTCAATTTTTTGCATCATATAGTTGCATACTTAATTTTTTTCCAAATCTGATTCTATAATCCAATAGCTCATTGGGATATAATATAAAATTTACACTTTTAGCTCCATGTGAAAATATTTTATAAATTTCATTATTGGTAAGAGAGACAAAAATATATAAAAAACTATTTTGTTATACAAAGAAGCCAGCTTTAAACTAAATTTGTAATTATTCTTAATTAGATTTGTATATAAAGATAGTTAAAATTTTCTTTACAGATAATCACAGACTATAGAGAGGAATTTCAAGGCAAGTTGCAACATTAAAAATAGTTTAAGGGCAAATCCAGGAATTTTTGCTTATTTTAGAAAAATCTTGAAGAAAGACTGTGATTTTTTTTCTGGTAGGTCATTTTGCTTTGCAATGTCTCAAGTTAAAAATCTACTTCCTTTTGATATTCAACTCTGTATTGAGAACTTTGTAGTGTCAACAAAGGCCTAGTAAATTTGAAAAAAGTGAAAAAAAGTTGTGTATAAAAGCTGATGCCAAAAATATATATATACTGCTTACTATGTTTTAGCAATTCTTTTTTACTTTTTTGGCCCAATGTGTTTATAATTATTTTTTTGTGTATGCAATAATTAAAACATGCTTTTTCTCAAAATTTGCAGCCATTTTTATGTCATAACTGCTTAATAAACCTGTTTTTAATCATTTTTATTTCGATTTTTTTATATTTTTAATAATTTCTAATAAATGAAGGTGTCCAAGCTCAGGCTATGATGGCAATCTACAGAATTGCAAAAACGTGATTCCTGTTATCATGAAAGAATGAAAGCTCAAGACAGTAATCTTTATTATGAAAGGAATGGGAAAAGCTGCAGAGATAGTAGGGCAAAGAAGAAGGCAAATGCTTTAGAATAAGAATTACATGCAACTTGGAAGTAATTCTTGGAAGTAACTTGGAGCAAGAGTGGAAGTGGCTTTAGCAGCAGAAAAAAAGCTTATTTTTACAACCAGCTCTGTTATTGAGGGATTTGGACTTTCTTAGCTTCCCTTAGAGTCAGCTACAAGTAGTCCTGACAGCACTCCTTTCTGTCTTCCTGCAGCCTTTTCTTAAGCTAATCCATTGAATTTCTCCACACATACAAATTGGCAGAGTGAAGCTGCATGACACAGTGAGAGAAAGTGAGCTCATCAAAACCACTATAAGGTGCAGAAGATAAAAGATTTGAAAAGAGCCCTATAGCACAGTAACCAAAGACTTGTTGGCTAAGTTAAGTTAAGTTAATTGGTATTAACTTAATAATGCTAAAAAAATACTTTCAAAAAGTTGTTGAGATATTTATAATTCAATTTAAATATTAATGCAGGGCTTTTGGGTAAATAAGCCAATGGGCACTGCAAATCAGGCTAAAGTCTACTGACTTAACTCTCCAAAAATTTCTGCACTGGAGCAGTCTGCCAGTGCTTTAGACATTGATACTGAGCCATCAGCTAAGCAGTCTACTGGCACTTTAGTCATTGATTCTGAGCCATTAGCTAAGCAGTCTGCTGGTAGGCACTTTAGTCAATGATACTAAGCCATTAGCTAAGCAGTTTGCTAGTGCTTTAGTCATGGTTACCAAGTCATCAGCTAAGCAGTCTACTAGTGCTTTAGTCATTAATACCAAGCCATCAGCTAAGTAGTCTGCTGGTTCTTTAGTCATTCTAGAGGTTAATAGATATGTATTTTTAAAAGTTTGCTATGGGAGTAACTTTTTAATGTGAATAATAACTTAATAACATGGTTTTTACTTACCCATGAAGGTATCAAAAGCCAGCATTAAGATTTGCACCAAAGTGCAAGACTTTGTTATATTAAAAAATTCCACTAATGCGTGGATTTGGCTCTAACCACCAGGTGAAAAAGCTGTTTGTAGGAGTGCCAATACTATATTGTGAACTTGCTTGACCTGCATTGAAAATTGCCACTGCTATGGTACAAAGTCTTCTGCACCATTGCTAAAGACTAATTTTTCCTTTAATGCCATGTTTTAATTCAATCTAAAAAGCCACCAATTCTTTGATATTTTTCTATCATTTTTATTAATTGTGTTTTCAGTTTTGTAAGTTTTTTAATCATGTGATATGCAACAAACAATTTATTTCTTTTCTGTCATTATTGCTCATATTTGTCAACAAAATATAATTTAATTTAATGTGAAAATTAGCTTAGTCTAGTTGGAATTTTGTGGCAAAACTATGTATACAATGTTGAATTTGTAAATGTTATTTTCCATTTATTTAGCTTTTACTGGCAGTGTTTTGTGAACTTTTATGAAATAGCATTTGTCTCAAGGCCAAAACAAACTGTTCTGAAGCTAAAAATTGTCCTAAAGCAAAAATATAGATTTTTAAAATCAATTAAAAATTAGGAAAATATTATTTCTGGTGGGTAAAATAGGTTTTTCATAGTATGACACTGTCTATCATTTAAGTAAGTTTTGTGAGTGTAGCTTATTAATTTCTTAAGAAATTGGTAAAACTTTCTGGAATAATCTTAAATACAAGTAACTAAAATAAAATTTATAAAATTAGAACTGAAACTTACATTTCATTCTTGTAATTTATAGGGTTATTGCATAAAAAATGCTTGCATATACATGGATAGGTGCAGACCATTTTAGCAACAATCCTCTTTTTAGCAAATCAAAATTATTTGATTTTAATAACTAAAATTTACTTTAAGTTAGGAAAGGTTTTTTATTAGAGATTTTAAAGTTAGGAAAAATGATAAAATAGTAAAAATTATTTATATAACAATTATTTTTCTTACACAATTCTATTTCAGGAATGGCTTTATCAAAAGCCTTAATTGTAGAAAATCTGTCACTGAAATGATCTAGCCTTGTTGCTGAAGTAACTAGAATCCTATAGGGCTAACTTAGCCATATTTAATATAATATCCAAATATCCATAATCATAAAATGGAAATAATTAGATATAACAATCTATATTATATCCATTGTTAGTTATATTAGAAATTAAAAGTTATTTGTATACATATTCTTAATATTTAAACCCTATAATCAAAAGCTTTGAAGCTATAGCTATAGAGGTTGTTCAGCTATCTGGGCTGCTTGACCTCTGGCTAGACTGGTGCCAGCTTGCTGCACTTAATTCTAGGTTTTTGCCTGCTGCCTGGGTTTATTTTTTGCTGGGCACAGGATGCGAATTGCATTATGTTTTTTATTTTAGGATTTTAGGGTTTAGGATGCAATTTTTCAAAAATCTTATTTAAGAGGCATTTTATTATGAAGAATTAAAAAATCAGGATGTGAAATCAGCATCCTATATCAAATTTCAGGATGCAATTCTCAAAGTCAATATGCTATAGCATCCCTATAGCACAAAAAATAATCCCAACCTGCTGCCATGGCTGCGCCAGCTTGACTTGCTTGGACCAATATAAGGTTACAACTTGGACCAATATAAGGTTACAACTATACCCAGAGTTTTTAACAAATAAAAAATTTCAAAATAGTATACAAATGAAAGTCAGTACAAATATATAATGCATAAAAATCAAAATTTTATATCTAAAATCTTTGTCATAATAGATCATATAAAGTCAAATCAAATTAAAAAATAATAATAAAAAAATATTTTTCTATAATTATTACTATGGCTTAAGCTGGGCATAGTATATACTTTCTCTTATATATGCACAACTTGAAAAATTTGATTGGCCAATATGACTTAGTTGAAACAAAAATGACTTGACCTACTTTGGACAATTTGCACAGGAACAAAAAAGGTTCTCTAAATCCCTTCTTGTCTTATTCTGATATATATTATTTGTATTCTCTCCCAATTTTTACACTTACATGGCAAATTTTATAACTTATTTCCCCAATTTTGACCATATTGGCAACTTACATACAATGTCTATTTTGCAACTTATATATTAGATTTTGCAACTTAGATTGCAGATTTTGTAACTTATATTGTAGATTTTGAAGCTTACATTATAGATTTTGCAACTTGCATTGTAGATTCTAGTGACTTACCTTGGTTGGCCACCAAATCAGTTAGTTGGATCAACTGACTTGGCTAACTATTGCACATATATGCTTCCTCTAATATTATTAGGCTGTTATATTGTTATTAAGTAAAAAAAATATTTTTATATAAATATTAATAATAATTCCTAGCCAATATGTTAATTTTTATCAATACAACTAGCTAGGCCTAGTAGTACTCTGTGAGTAAACTTCTACATATTGAGCCTTATATAATATCTTTATGCTATGTTTCACTAATTAATTTTTATTATAACTTTAAGCTAGAGTCTAGCCTTGCACCGAGGCCCCTATTTATTATAGACCTATATTTACCATTACTATACCCAGAGTTTTTAACAAATAAAAAATTTCAAAATAGTATACAAATGAAAGTCAATACAAATATATAATGCATAAAAATCAAAATTTTATAATACACTATGCGCCAAAAAAAGGGATACCTCTTTTAGAAAGCAGCTTTTTGGAAAATTTTTGCAACCACATAGTCACATGACTAACAAAGTAAATAACAAAGCGAGAGAGGGTATCCGTTTTTCGGCGCATAGTGTATAAAAGTATACAAAAAGCTTGAACCTATAAGCAAACGGGTAGAAGAAAAATGGTAGAAGTAACTATGACAGCTGCTATGTACTAAAATCTTTTGTTGTTATCTAATTAGCTAATAAGCCTATTACAATGCTGCTTTGATGTTCTGTTGGATGTGTTGACTGTTGGTAAAGAAAAATTGTGCACGAATGTCAAATGAATGAACCGGGATTGCCGGTTTGGGAATGAGTTGGTTTATAGAAAAATTGCTTGGTTCCTCTGTACTGTTTTCCTTCCTCTGATCTGACGGGCGGTTTGGAGAAGAAAAGATTTTTTTGCTAGTTTTCTAGATTTTACTAAGATGCATGCATTGTTACACGGCCAACCTCTAGGCTCTATTCTACGTGGAACTTGGATCCAAAATCTTAAGTTGCCATAATTTTAGTTCAATTTAGTGGCGATTTATGCAACAAGGATGTTAACAAAATTCCGTCATAATTTAATTGCAATGCTTAATAAGGAATTATGCGTACATTTTTACACAGTGTTCCTATTGATATGAAATAATTGCATCGTTCACTTATAATTTCTAAGCGCAGTAATTCATTTCAGCTTTCGAAGGCAATCGAAGCTCAAAATTTTACGAACTCAAAATTTAACGAACGTTGAATATAGAAATTTTCTAGTTTGTGAAATCGATATAGTGACATATTTGTGGCATTTCGGGTTAGTGAATCATCGTGCAAATTTATATATTGAAGTATATACTGCATTAATTTTGACAGTATGTAATTTCGACTTTGTAAAGTCGCGGGTTTGTGAATTTCTAGGCTTGTGAAATACTGCTATTCCACTTTGGGAAATTTCGAGCTTCTTAAACGCCTCTAATCGATCAAAACACCTTAGTACAGTCAGTACATGTAAACTATATTTAATAAAAAATGGGGTCTTGTCTTCATTCTTAACATCTCATAGCTGGATGCCATGAGATACCAGCTGCAATAGTTAGCCTGGGATTATTAACATAGGACTTTAAAGAGTTCACACCAGAAATTCTTAATTGCCACAAAAATGAACTCAAAAGAACGCCTAGAAAAAGCTCTTTTTACATTTAATTTTGACGAAAAAACATATTTTTTCACGTTCAAATAAAATTTGCTATAAATTTAAAATCGGTTGGCTCACGAAGATGGATCAAGCGCGGGTTTAACGCTTGTAAATGAGTAAGCAGCAAAATAACGCGATGTCAAATCAATCATGGATTAGTACGAGCGTATATGTTCAGAATTAAAGTAAAGCTGGAATCAGCACGGATATTTGCAGAAAACTAAACTAATGACTTATAGTCGTAGATTATTTTTTAATATCGGATAGATAGCGTATTAGTAAACAGTTTTTAACTGTCTAACGACGGACCAAAATCTAATTATATCAGTTTGCGGATTTATGACACAAATCATCGCTCTCCTTTGCAGCCTGCTGACAAACTTGCACAACCAGATTTCAGTTTGTATAGTCCGGCGTACATGTATTGCCAGTTCTAGCAGATGCAGTTGCCGCACTTGCAGTTCTCGGACTTGCAATTGTCGCATCTGCAGTTGTCGCAATTGCAGGCGTCGGACTTATGGTAGTTCTGCTTATCCACGGGTTCGGTCATGGCTGATAGCGAATTGTCCCTGGTGGAATTTCCAGATTTCCAGTAAGCAGCAGTGGTTATGCCGATTGAATAACCAAATATTTTGGTTTGTTTTCTTACAAGTTTACTCCTTCACCTCAGCTGTATTTATAGACAGATTCGACGTTGCCATCGCGTTTTGTTAAATTTCGTCACTAATTTGTGAAATACGTACACCGAGTTTCACACCAAGTTTCACATAAATGGGAGTTGCCCGCTGGCTCTGATAGGAATAAGATAAGGCTCTGATAAGAATTAATGTGAAAACGCATACGTTTTCACAGAAGCGTCGTCGCCTTATCGGGAATGCTTCACAGAAATGGGTTTCATTCAATGGGAATCGCCCACCATTCCAAAATGGCCCGAAGAAAAGCTTCACAGAAATGGGTTTCATTCTATGGGAAACGCGCGCCATTCCAAAGTGACCCGAAGAAAAGCTTCACAGAAATGGGGGTTTCACGACCTTGGAATACTTTTTGTCAGTAGCCACAGGGAAAAATAAAATCGAAATAATGATCGATTTTGACGATGTTGAAATCTGAAAATTTGCTGACAGATCGGCTTCGATATTAAACCAAAAGACAAAAAACTTCCCGAATTAGCTCTCAGTAATATCTCCAAAAATTTGCCAAGCTCAGAAGCTTCCCAGCAATAGGTTGGCGCGACATCTAGCCTCAGATGCTGTTACATATTCAGGCAGGATGCTAAACGCAATGATTCACTTAGGTTTCTACCACAGTTAGCTCGGTGTGCCTTTGAGGCCGCACGGTAGCAACCACGGCTCTCTGCTGCTGCTGTTGCTGCTCGCGGGCGCAGCTTCTACAGCCGCCAACTGCGTCCGAGCTGGCCGAAGATCCTGGAGCTGGCGAAGAGTCGCTGCATTGGCCACCTCCGCTGCTGCTGACGTCGCCGGCTCCGCCAGCCATGCTAGTCGACGGTCGGCTGCTGTCCCTGCGAGCACCGGCACCCGGGCGCGGTGTGGAGGACATCGACGAGGACATCCGAGTCCACCGGCTGCCCGGCCGGGACGCAGACGACCACATGGCGTTGATCTCGGACCGGTCGGCCTCGGTGCTGCGCCAGATGAGGCCCTTCTTCACGAGCACCCACAGCACCACCCCGACCGCGGCGGATGCCAGCAGGAAGACGCACACAAAGATGAGGGCGATTCCCGGGACGCTGAGACCGCCAGCCGCACTGTCGAAGCTGCTGTTCATGGCCAAGGTCGATGCGTTGCTGCCTTCAACTGGTTCTGCCGGAGACATCACTCGCTGACAGCCCCGCTTGCAGTCCGCGTCGGGGCATAAATAACCCGACACCCGCGGGTGCCTGCCTTTGTGCCACTCCAGGAAATCCAATTACGCCACGAGTTTATCTGTAGAAATCCCTTCTTTGAAGCTATTTTATTCAAAGAAGCCGTGCAAAAATGTGTTCTATCGCCAATTAATTTGTAATTATCACGTTGGGTCTTTACGCGGGATGCGTAATGTTGTTAATAATGTTATTTTTAAAGAATTTTAAAGTACATAGCTCTCTCGGCGGCTTGTTGATATAGCTGTACAATCAATAGAAAATCTCTTTTTAGATAATAAATAAAATCTATAAGTTTTGTAAAAAATAAATATCTATTTAAAACATAAAATACAATGGAAGTACAGTTGGCGCAGAAAAAAACATTCTTCGGATTGAAATAACAGAAAAATGGGACCGAAGATATCGATATGAGCAGTTGAGTTTAAAAAATGATTGTCAACAGAAAATATATAGGAAGGATTTTAGCTGTGTACAGCCGCAGAATTTTAACTGCAGCAAGTGAAAAATTTGAGTCAGAGATTTCTCGATACGTCGCTCCCATTGCGTCACCTCAATCTGCTTAAAACTGGGACATCCGCAGCCGAATCCGGAAACGTCCCCAACCAGACAGCAAACTAGGCGCTAACAACGGCAGCTGACTCGCCTGCGGCACCCTGCGCCCGGTCCCCCGTGCAGTATTCATAGCTGGGCGGCTCCGAGGCGGGGCCCGGCCGCATGGCGAAAGCCGCCGGTCCGTCGCCAGGCAAGTTGTCGTAGTCCGGCGGCCGCGTCGCTGCCAGCTTGGCGTCGAGCCGCCAGCGCCTGACGCTGTGCACAAAGCAGCCCAGCACGCTAGCCGTGATGGCGCCCAGAATGCACACGCAGATGCCCAGAACGTAAAAGTACACCTGATGCTCAGCTTGACCGACGTTGTCGGCCGTGGACACGGTGACCTCGGCCGGTCGGCAGTCGATGCAGGCGGTGCCGAACACGGAGTAGAAAGTCGGGGCGCCACCAGGCGGGGCCGAGCAGATGTACGGCCGCCTGTCTGAGCAATCGTTGCGGTAAAGCTGAGCGGCTCTGTACAGGGCGCACTGGCAGGCGTCTCTGGACTGGCCGCAGTCGTATTTGTAAGGCGGCAGGGTGCTGCGGGATTTGGTGCAAAAATTTATCGCTAATTTTTTCTACGATCTACTTTAAGTAGAATGATCGGCATTTCAAACTATATAATTTGAGACACGCAAGAATGAGGCCCGCGCGCACCTGCCAGTCAGCAGCCGGGAGCCGTTGATGTAGGCCCAGTCGCCGTCCTTGGTGAGCCGGCCGCCGATCCAATAGGCAAAGCCGGTCCGCAGCCGGTTGCCGAAGTACAGATAGGACAGCGCCCAGGCCGTCGGGTCGGAGGCGGCCGTGGTGAACAGATTGGCGCCGACGCGTTCGCAGGCTCGCTGGGCGTCAGCGAAGCTCAGCGAATTGGAGGGGGCCATGGAAACCAGCAGGCAGCCGCCGGGCCAAGGCATCGACCAGCCGTCCGACTCCGGCGGGCAAGCGCTGGGGGCGATCAGGCTGGCCCTCAAAGTGAGCCGGCCGGCGCGCAGGCTCAGGTCCAGCGAGAAATCGCCAGTCAGGGTAAAAAGCCGCGCCAGGACTTCGCTGCTGAGCTGGCTGGCGCCGTTCCAGGCGCTGGTTTCGGCGCCATGGCGGACAATGAGATCGCCATCTGCCCCGCTGCCAGACTCCAGCTTCAGGTACCAGCGCCCGGCGTCCAAAGCAGCCGTCACCCTCAGATGACAGACAGTTGGCGACGCTTCCCCGGCCGGCCCGATCGCCTCCAGAGTGATCTGTTTGACGCCAGGACCGACTGTTGGGAGGTGGCCGCCAGAGCAGTTGAGCTCAAGTTGGGCAGTTGGCCGGGCCAGCAGAAGCATCAGCAGGAAGGCCTGCGGCAGGAGCCGGCGCTCAGGCAGATGAAGGCCAAAGCAAAGCTAGAAAACAAGTTAGAAAAAATGTAATTGCCTTTTTACTGCATTTGCACTTTATAAAATAGCAGTTCTCTATAATGACTGGTAATTAAGTAACTTTATATTACAATTGTAAATGAGATAGCTAGTTATGATTTACCTGTTTAATTGTGAGAGGCATTCAAAGGGAAAACAAAAAAATATTTATGACAATCTAGCATTGGGCCTACTAGCTCTAAAGAATCCATATTTTGCTAATTTTATTCTGCGCTCAAAAATTTTTTTTACAATTTTTGCATCAATATAAAGTTTTAAAAGAAAATATGCTTTTTAATAGTTGGTTTTAATATAAAATAGGTAAAATTATGTTTTGCTTTGAATGAATGCAGGAAAGTGAAAATAAAAGAAACCTATCGTCCAATCTGGATTGAAATTTTTGTATTTCTTGAAAATACGGAACTTGTACTGCCAATTTGATCTAAAAAATTAAGGAGAATATTGTTTAAAGGTCTAAAAATAAAAAGAAAATATCCAGTATTAAAGTATTACTAATTTACAATAGAAATGTTTTTAATTGCAAAATGAAACGACAAAATATTTCCTGAAACAAAAATCTGAAAATTTAATCCCATATGCATTTTTATCCTGCTTCTGATAATTTTCGGACTTTAAACAGCAGACTCCTCATTCATAATATGGCTCTTTCGTAAATTTTTTAATACACTTATTTTCAAGCTACTAAGCTAGAAGAAACACAGTCACTGAGAACAATGGACACGGGTAGGCAAACCACAGCAAAAGAAATGCACTCTTGAAGCATGAAAAGTATTAAAATCGATAACAGATTTCTAAAAATCATCGAGGACTCTATTTCTCTTTATATGTAGGATATTGACAATATCACGATCAAATGAATTTATTGAAATTGATTGAAATTAAAATAAAAATTAAACGGCCGGATATTATTTTGTTGAAATTCACTTTAGCCATGGCTGTTTTACAAATATGGACCCTGATAGTGACAGACTATAATTTTCGTATCGACTTTGTCTTTAACATAATTCAATCAAAATTGATATAATCTAACTAAATTGATTCGTGTCTATGTAAACAATATATAGCTTTTTGAGCACATCAAGTTTATTGCTTAGCATCATGTAAATAAAATAATATAAGCCGTTTGAACTAAATAATATTATTAACAACTTAAAGCTGTCTAACGCGCGAACTTTTTGTTATAACTATTACTTTACTAACTTCATGGGCCAATTTATTACAGCATGATCTTCTGTTCGGATCTACTTGGGGTGAAAAGAAGACAAGGACTGATAATTTATTGTATTCGTTCTCCGATTCCTCTTGCTTTCATTTTTATCTGCTAATCAGCTTCACCATCTATATTAGTCAGTTCTTCTTTCCGTAGGGGGGCGGCTTAGTCAGGTTTACATTATCAATTCCCTAAATTGACTGGTCTAAAATAAGTCAAACCGTTGTACAAATAAAAAAATGGTTTTTGACATTCCTTAGCCCTCAATGCCACCATTTATAGCATACGAGATCAAGGACCACTTGTAATATAATTATAAATGTAACCTAATCAAGCTGTACTTGTGTGCGATATCCGTACTGCTGATGTCTACAGTTTAGCAACCGTAGGCGCAAAGTTTGACTTACAGGCGTTTCCCACTCAATCTAAGCCGCGAGAGCAACGGCGCCCTTCCACTAGCACAGACTGCCGTTGCTTCACATTCCATGTTGCTTACATGTACTGTACATGCACGTTTCATTTAGGTTTCGAGCTGCGTAATGATATTGACGCCTCAATATACGAGCGTACGTACACCCGGGTACAGCTTGAAATATAACTAGCTATATGAATTGCCCTTCACACCATTTTTCATCTTCTGTGCAATGGACTTAACCAAATTCACATCACAACATCACAATCCGAGGAAATTTCATGACCGGATGTAGCTAGTAACAGCAATTTTAGAAGCTCGATCTACACATAGAGTTATCAAAGCTCAAAGTGTAACCAGAGTAGGCATGCATGCAGTCTTCAAGTGCACAGCCACATCTGTTAGCCACAGTTTGTTGAGGGTCATTTGCGGAGCTTATACAGTACGCTAAAGTTAATGAATTGGTAATTTCGTTCGTGTGTCTGGCAATCAAACTATCAAATCGAAAAATTGTTGCTATGTGATCTGAAAATGAAATTTTTAGCCCTTTCCCATAATATTTATTATAACGCACTTCAGATAAAACCTATGCATATAGTTAACACAAACTTCGTATCTGTTTAAACAAAATTTCCTGCTTTAACGACGGTTGCAGCAGAGATCTGTCATGATGTTTGCCCTAAAAGGCGCTCGTTTAAGTCATTAAGGAGCTTAAGGAATTAAGCTATTTTTAATTTGTTATTGCATTTTTGCAACTCCACCCTCATTATACCATTGAGTATTGTCGAAAAATACAAAGTAGGACTAAAGGAGAAGCTGGGATAGCTAGATTTTGAGCAGATAAGTGGCAAAAATAATTTGACATCCTTGAGAATACGTAATTACCTTAAGGGAAAAGTCCCATATTTTTTGGATTTTTTTAGATAATTTGACGTAGCCCTTCGGTCCCTGTTGCATGAAACTTGCTTACCTGTTTGGAAAGTAAATTTGAATGGTAAATAGTGCAGGTCAGCTGTTATTGTTTGAAGTGACAGGGCTAATTGCATCTCTCCGCTGAAACGCCTGCAATATTCAATACTGCATCTTTTCTTTAATTACTTATTTAGACTTGCTCAAAACAACCTCAATAAACTTTTTTGCGTGGAGGTTAACACGCAGAAGACCGTCGTTGAGGCGAAATTGAGGCTGCAATATTTAATAGTAGATTTGTAACGTCACTAATTACTTGCCTACACTGCCTTTCGTTCTGTAGGGTCATGTCCTGCAGTAGGCTGCCTGCCTCCTTGGCCAGGGCGGTCCAGTTTACGAAGTTTATGTTTTTAGGATTCAAGTCGATTTCTGACTTAAAGGGGAAACCAAGGCGATCGGCGAATGAAATCGAGAGTCTTGAAGAGTGCCATCAGATTTTACTCGCGTACATCGATGGAGCTTCATTGAAGATGCCGAGGCTGGATTTCATCATTTTCTGCGCCTCAGTCAAGAACAGACATCAAAGGAAATGCATGGTCATGCAGTCAAAGGATTTTAAGATGTATTGAAGCAAAAAAATCTGGGTCTATTTAAAGATTGCTTGTTAATCGGAAATTTGACTCGAAAGTGAGACAGATGCATTGTAATAAAAAATTGTAAAACCTCTGTCGAAATAGTTACATCATTGCTTCTTAAGATGTAGTCGAGCGGCCTTCGCCATAGAGTTACTTACTGCTTATGTCAAGAGCATGGAGTCGAACAGGCAAACATCCTAAATCGACTTGTGCATTATGTATTTCCAGTCTTTAAAAGTCACTGATCGCTCGATTAAAACAAGCAGAAATTTAGTTTTGGGGATTTTATCTTTAGGAGCAACCAATTTATCGCCAGTTCACGCCGTTGTCGTACTTGCGGAGGATGCTGTTGAGATAGGCGTAGGTCTTCTTCCTGCGCACGGAGAAGCCGCCGCCGCCCAGCATCGCCTCGTTCAGGTAATTGTAGCCTCTTTTGTCGGCGCTCACATCCGACCGCATGACGCCATCCATGCTGTCCACATCCTCGGGCACAGCGGCGGCGTTGGCTGCTGTCAAGGCCACCAGCAGAGTGGAGCAGAAGATCAGAGCTTTGATTGAAATTGTCGGCATTGCTTTGATGCAGCGGCTGATTCTAAAAAGAATAGTCAGACAAATTTTCTCTATTTGAGGTTTACGAGTCCAGCCAAATTAGTTAGTGGAAAAAATTTTCCGTCAGCAAGCTTAAGCCGAACCGACAGTCATTAGCTAATGGACTTCCTCTTAGCGTAAAGTTTCTGCTGGGAACTGTTTTCGCATGTTTGCTAGCGCGTCGCTCACAGAAAATTTTCCAACTTTCTTCATTCTACATTAAGTAATTTCTTTTGTCTAAACCTGAAGCTAGAAAATTAAGCCGATTGCTGGCAAGGTGCTTACCCTCGTACGTCTCTTATGCCAATACTTTGTATGATAGCTATTACCTTTTTTAATTAATTCTAACACTGCCCTTACTCATGAATATTAACTAAATCTTGAGTACAAAAGTCCACTTAAATCTTCTCCCATTCCCCCCTGAATCACTGCTCTCTACGATGCTTTCTTCCGTTCTTCACGCTTTTCTTATCATTCGGATAATTGGAAAGCTTACCTGTATAATTTGTTGTCTTGGTCTTGCGAAGGAGGCTTAGAAGTTGCTGAGTCTTCTAGAACTGCTGCAACCCGGCTGATAGCTTTGCGGGCTCGAGCTTATAAAATTATTCGAGGGCCTGGGCTGCAGCGGTTGGCCAGCTGCTTCCCACCATCCGCTAGCGATCCGCTAATTCAACCGGCAGAGTCAATTGTATTCATTTTATATTTAAATTCAACAGGCTACTCAATTTCTGGATATTTAAGTAGCAAGTATAGTGTTTTTATACAAATTATATTCTTGATTTCATTAAGAGTCGCAGACTCGTACCGTAAGCAAGTCCGTTCCATGGATGATTTATCAGGTACAGAACGATTTTGAAGGTGGTTGGTGGCAGCGACCGGGTCTGTATGGCCAGCGAGCAGTATTTATCAACACTTTTTTACATGAAACTTCAGAATCTAGGAGCTACTGGAAGCGGTATGGCACTAAATGGAGCTACTGGAAGCGGTGTGGCACTAAATGGAGCTACTGGAAGCGGTATGGCACTTAATGGAGCTACTGGAAGCGGTGTGGCACTAAATGGAGCTACTGGAAGCGGTGTGGCACTAAATGGAGCTACTGGAAGCGGTATGGCACTTAATGGAGCTACTGGAAGCGGTGTGGCACTAAATGGAGCTACTGGAAGCGGTATGGCACTTAATGGAGCTACTGGAAGCGGTGTGGCACTTAATGGAGCTACTGGAAGCGGTATGGCACTTAATGGAGCTACTGGAAGCGGTGTGGCACTTAATGGAGCTACTGGAAGCGGTGTGGCACTTAATGGAGCTACTGGAAGCGGTATGGCACTTAATGGAGCTACTGGAAGCGGTGTGGCACTTAATGGAGCTACTGGAAGCGGTATGGCACTTAATGGAGCTACTGGAAGCGGTGTGGCACTAAATGGAGCTACTGGAAGCGGTAGAGCACTAAATGGAGCTTAAAGAAGCGAATGGAACTAAGTGGAGAGATCTGGCCCCAACCAGCCATGGTGTACGAGAGTTGGCTGTAAAAGAAGCTAGTGGAAATGGAATTAGCTCTATTCAAAAAAGCACCCAAGATGCAATGAGTAACAGTTTAATGGCTATTCAGAGAAAATGCGATGCACCAGAGATAGAAAACGCATAAATTCCAATGCAAAACGCAAAGTACTTTTCCATGATAATCATCCAGGCTCGCTACTTCTTGTCTAAATAAAGAAAAAACGGCAGCCCAACAATCGTCGATTTGACAAGGCCGGTCCGTACGAGGCAGCAGATCTTCTAGGCGAAGAAAAAACAGTTACCCCATTGTTAGCGTCGATTCGGGGCCTGTTTGCCTAGGAAACGAGGCGAAATTGTTGAGGACAATGGGGATTCCGGTTCGATAAGGCTGGCGAGGCAGAATCCTCCTACCACTCGACAATTTAAGCGGAGCAAACTTCCTCAAATATCATCCAGCATCGCCAGGCTTCATCACGCCGCGGATAGCTGCATGGTGACAGGCCGAGAAGGAATACAAAAAGCCAAATCTATCTGGCAAACAAATCATTCCGGCTTCTTCTCTCAATAATTCCCCTGCTATTTGAAAAGGCTTAAAAACAATAAAGCACTTCAGCCGCTTTGCTGAATGCCAAAGTCCTAATGGAATATCTTGCTTAAGTGTGCTTTTCCTACCAAATTGAATTTTCTATAGAAGGGAGCTGGTTGCTGGGCTCTGCCTAAAATTTACTTACCGACTGAAGGCTGCTCCGATTTGGCGAGTCCCTGAAGCCTTTTAAGTCCGAGAGGTAGTGAGACATTTTTCACCGAAATGCGACATGAAACAGAAAGTCATTAATTAAACCTTTCATGGCCGAAGCGTTTACCATTAATTTGTATATCGCTACACAACCTTCAATCCTCACCCCTATACCTTATTTAACACCGCCCATCTTTCATTCCTACCCTTCATTCCTCACCGTCTACCCTTCATTCCTTACCGCCCACCCTTCATTCCTTAACGCACACCATTCCTCACCATCACCCTTCATTGCTTAACGCGCACCCTTCATTCCTTAACGCACAACCTTCATTCCTTAACGCGCACCCTTCATTCCTTAACGCACACCCTTCATTCCTTAACGCACACTCTTCATTCCTTAACGCACACCCTTCATTCCTCACCGCCCACCCTTTATTCCTCATCGGCATCGCCTATCCTTCTTTCGTAACCGCCCACTCTTTATAGCCTAAATGATCGACAAATTACTCAGAGTAACTTTCCACAGGAAAACACGCAGAAAGCAGCATCACACGTGGACAAGCTCAGATAGTCAATATTGGTATGGAACACCCATTTGACAGTGATCGATTATCAGATTTTCGAATTTGCTTCTTCACTAATTATCTGGATCGTAACTGAATTCCCAGACTACGCTCGTAGTCTCTCATTGGCCAGACGAACTTTCTTACTGAAATTAAAAGCATCGATACTCTCGGCATCAGAGTTCCCCTACCTGCTCCCCAGATCTCTCCCGCTCTCAAAAACGCTAAAGAAATATCCTTTTCAACAAGCAATTCCTAGGTAAGTTTAAGTCACTCAGAGACACGTCTTTAATGTATTCGAATAGTAACTTAGGATAAGGAGAGCTCAGGATGGTGAGACACACGCAGCTCAGAATGGTGAGACACACGCAACTCAGGATGGTGAGACACACGCAGCTCAGAATGGTGAGACACACGCAGCTCAGAATGGTGAGACACACGCAACTCAGGATGGTGAGACACACGCAGCTCAGAATGGTGAGACACACACAGCTCAGGATAGTGAGACACACGGAGAGCTCAGGATGGTGGGACACACGGAGAGCTCAGGATGGTGAGACACACGGAGAGCTCAGGATGGTGGGACACACGGAGAGCTCAGGATGGTGAGACACACGCAGCTCAGGAAGGTGAGACACACGCAGCTCAGGATGGTGGGACACACGGAGAGCTCAGGATGGTGAGACACACGCAGCTCAGGATAGTGAGACACACGGAGAGCTCAGGATGGTGGGACACACGGAGAGCTCAGGATGGTGAGACACACGCAGCTCAGGAAGGTGAGACACACGCAGCTCAGGATGGTGGGACACGGAGAGCTCAGGATGGTGAGACACACGCAGCTCAGGATGGTGAGACACACGGAGAGCTCAGGATGGTGAGACACGCAGCTCAGGATGGTGAGACACACGGAGAGCTCAGGATGGTGAGACACACGCAGCTCAGGATGGTGAGACACACGCAGCTCAGGATGGTGACAGAAGACAGGAGAGCTCTTGATTAGTTTTGAAGCAAGCAAGGAAGCACTTAGTTATGCAATGTAAGTCATGAAGATCAACTTTAATGTGCACTAAATGAGCCTGAGAGAGTTCGATAACAGCCTCAAGCTGAGTAGGACTGTTTTTAGGACACAGAAG
Source organism: Macrostomum cliftonense (assembly GCA_950096795.1). Lineage (NCBI taxonomy): Eukaryota > Metazoa > Platyhelminthes > Macrostomidae > Macrostomum > Macrostomum cliftonense. The sequence goes on from CATNEM010000164.1 coordinate 336,318, forward strand.
CTTGGTAAAAGCAACAGAAAAGAAAAATGCAGCTTCCACGCTCGTATGTCTCCCTGCCTTCTTGAACGCAACTTCTCGAGTTTCAACTACCAAAGTAAGAATGGAACATTGGTTTTCGATATCCCAGGCGCAACGTCAAGACGTTTTCCCGGAATCCCATCTGTAGGACAGATGAAGATAGACAGGAAAAAGATGAAGGAAGTGTCGGGTCAAGCAAGAGACGGAAAATTTCAAAGAAGATTAGGCAACAAGAATGGATCTAACAAGAGTATAGGAAAAAAGGGGGCTGATTAGAAGAGAAAACAGATCAAAGCCTCAGTAGGCGGCTCGTGTTACTGGCAGAGGTTCTATTTCACATTGATTCCTTCTGTGCGCGTGGATAATTCCTAGAATTGCTGCCTCTTGCTTTTTTTCTACTTTACTCAGGTTCACTTAATAGTAATGTTTGGGTGAATGTGACTCTATACATTAGATGTAGATTGGATAGACGGGACACTATACTCGTAGATTGAATAGACGGGACACTATACTCGTAGATTGAATAGACGGAACACTATAGATTGAATAGACGGGACACTATAGATTGAATAGACGCGACTCTATAGATTGAATAGACGGGACACTATAGATTGAATAGACGGGACACTATAGATTGAATAGACGCGACACTATAGATTGAGTAGACGGGACGCTATAGATTGAGTAGACGGGACAATATAGATTGAATAGACGCGACTCTATAGATTGAATAGACGGGACACTATAGATTGAATAGACGGGACACTATAGATTGAATAGACGCGACACTATAGATTGAATAGACGGGACACTATAGATTGAATAGACGGGACACTATAGATTGAATAGACGGGACACTATAGATTGAATAGCCGGGACACTATAGATTGAATAGACGGGACACTATAGATTGAATAGACGGGACACTATAGATTGAACAGACGGGACACTATAGATTGAATAGACGGGACACTATAGATTGAATAGACGGGACACTATAGATTGAACAGACGGGACACTATAGATTGAATAGACGGGACATTCCACAGTTTTTTTTGTACGAGTAGATGATGGCGGTCCGCACTCTGCTGCTGCTGCTGCTTCTGCCGCTGGTCCTCACGGAAGCGGCACCTTCAAAAAGCATCGCGCCGGCAAAGACGCCCCCAGCTGCGGCCAATGCCGACACTGCCGACTCAACATTGGAGGCTGCTGATGAAGCCGTCCGTGCTGCTGATGAGGCGGAGCCTGCCCCTTCGTTGGATGATGACGAACGACACATCAGCGTAGGTTTAAGCCAGGTTTTCTACACAAACTACTTATTGAGTAGCTTCAGTTGCTCCTAATTACATAGTTAAAGAATCCCCTAAATGCCTCCAGCAGCAGGAATGGGAGGATCTGCTGAGGCGCCTGCTGGAGCAGCACCTGGCCACGAAGCGGCACTCCGGGACCATGTCGATGAAGCAGATCCAGAATCTCTACCAAATGATGAAGGTCGGTCGTTAAAGAAACAGTTGATTGATGGCACTGGCGGAAGCTTGATCGGAAGACACAATTTTAGATTGAATAAAATAAACTGACGACACATCAAAGCGATGATGAGATCAGCAAATGCAACAGAAAAACCTGCATTGAATTTTTCATTAAACAAATTGTTCGAATATTTTAATTGGTCAACTTGGCGATCCCACAATCTAGCATTATCTAGCGATTCCATATTGATCTAGGGATCCCATATTGATCTAGTGATCCCATATTGATCTAGTGATCCCATATTGATCTAGTGATCCTATATTGATCTAGCCATCCCATATTGATCTAGTGATCCCATATTGATGTCGCGATCCCATATTGATCTAGTGATCCCATATTGATCTAGTGATCCTATATTGATCTAGCCATCCCATATTGATCTAGTGATCCCATATTGATGTCGCGATCCCATATTGATCTAGTGATCCTATATTGATCTAGTGATTCCATATTGATCTAGCCATCCCATATTGATCTAGTGATCCCATATTGATCTAGTGATCCTATATTGATCTAGCCATCCCATATTGATCTAGTGATCCCATATTGATGTCGCGATCCCATATTGATCTAGTGATCCTATATTGATCTAGTGATCGCATATTGATCTAGTGATCCCATATTGATCTAGTGATCCCATATTGATCTAGTGATCCTATATTGATCTAGCCATCCCATATTGATCTAGTGATCCCATATTGATCTAGTGATCCCATATTGATCTAGTGATCCCATATTGATCTAGCCATCCCATATTGATGTCGCGATCCCATATTGATCTAGTGATCCTATATTGATCTAGTGATCGCATATTGATCTAGTGATCCCATATTGATCTAGTGATCCTATATTGATCTAGTGATTCTATATTGATCTAGTGATCCCATATTGATCTAGTGATCCTATATTGATCTAGTGATTCTATATTAATCTAGTGATTTTATATTTATCTAGTGATCCTATATTGATCTAGTGATTCTATATTGATCTAGTGATCCCATATTGATCTAGTGATCCCATATTGATCTAGTGATCCTGATCTAGTGTTCCTATATTGATGTAGCGATAACATATTAATCGGGAATTTTATTTTCAAGCCTATTTACGACTCATATTTAGTGAATACTCCAAATTACAAATTTAAACAGGCGTTGTCGGTATTTTTTAATTAGAAAAGCCACTGAATCAGTCCCTTATATTCATTAAAGTAATTAAAATCTGTTTTGAATTGAAAAAAAATCATGAAAGTATAACAGAAAGCGCCAGAAAAAAAGTGCAATATGTTTAGAAAATTTCCATTTGGCTGGTACTTTAAAAAGAAAAAATAATTAACGATTAAAGAGCGAATTATTTGTACTGTCTGGCTCCGGTTCAGGACGACATAGAATCATCTTTTTAAACTGGAGCAACCCAGCTCAGCAACTTCAGTAGGCGGCCCCGGACTTCATGATGCGGCCCTGGATGGTGCTCGGAGTCACTGAAATTTGTCGGAAGAAAAAATCGCCTCTAGTTAGATTTTTATTGCTTTGAAAAGTTGCTGGTGCAGCTGGGTGAGTTTGGGTGCGGCTTTTAAGTTGGTGCAGAGAAAAACGGTATGGGATGCATGGGCTGAACATCCAGTCTATTCGCATAAAAACAATACAAACTTACTGTGAAATCGTATCACTTACTTTACTTGACTTTGAAATCAGATCACTCTGACATCGCAATCACATTACTCTGACATCGCGTACTCTGACATCACGTCACTCTGACATCGCATCACTCTGACAACACTTCACTCTGACATCGCATCACTCTGACAACACTTCACTCTGACATCGCATCACTCTGACACCACTTCACTCTGACATCACATCACTCTAACACCACGTCACTCTGACATCGCATCACTCTGACACCACGTCACTCTGACATCGCATCACTCTGACACCACTTCGCTCTGACATCGCATCACTCTGACACCACTTCACTCTGAGGTCGAATCACTCTGACATCACATCACATCACTCTGAAATCACATCACTCTGACATCGCGTATCACTTACTTTACTTGACTTTGAAATCAGATCACTCTGACATCGCATCACTCTGACACCACTTCACTCTGACATCGCAATCACATCACTCTGACATCGCGTACTCTGACATCACGTCACTCTGACATCGCATCACTCTGACAACACTTCACTCTGACATCGCATCACTCTGACATCACGTCACTCTGACATCGCATCACTCTGACACCACTTCACTCTGACATCGCATCACTCTGACATCACATCACATCACTCTGAAATCACATCACTCTGACATCGCGTACTCTGACATCGCATCACTCTGACACCACTTCACTCTGACATCGCATCACTCTGACATCGCATCACTCTGACACCACGTCACTCTGACATCGCATCACTCTGACATCACGTCACTCTGACATCGCATCACTCTGACACCACTTCACTCTGACATCGCATCACTCTGACATCACATCACATCACTCTGAAATCACATCACTCTGACATCGCATCACTCTGACATCACATCACATCACTCTGAAATCACATCACTCTGACACCACTTCACTCTGACATCGAATCTCGTCAAACTAACACAATGCTAAATATATATTTAAAGAACAATTGTTCGATTGCTAAACTCAATCAATTTCTATTTGATAGAAAATAAAACTTTTATTCTGAAGGAATATCGCGCACTACAGGTTGATAGAGGCAAAATAAAAAGCCAGGCATGCAGAACAGTGACACGGGTACTCAGTTTTTTTCCTGCTCATTAATATGCTTCTTTTACCCGGGGAAATTCAAAATCCGCCAGAGATGGCGGTTCCGGCAACTCCAAGGCAGGAGCCGCGGCTGCCAAAGGCACGTTTCCAAGCGGTTGCTAACGCAGAGGCGGGTTTATTGTTGCTGAGTTAGCTGCTGTTTTATTGCTACACTTTTATTGCCTCATTGGTTTTTTAATTTTACAACCATTAAAAAACGCCTGTTAAGGGTTGTAAATCTTTAAAGCAATGGAATGGAAAACTTCTCGTCATGCACACTTTCATGGTAGCTAGCAAAATTTAGCGATATGTTACGTAAATTAATTTATTAAAATCAACTGATAAGTAGGAAATTTTAATCTAAGGTGGACAGTCTGAGTGACGCTGTGATTGACAAGCCCATAGCAAAGACAGTAATCCTCCTATATTAAGATCCAAAACTCACAGGTGGGCGGTCGCTTGTCCTCGAACCAATATTTGTTGCCAGCCCGGGCCCTCTGCAGCGCCTTCGAGTTGTACAGCTGCCCTGTTGCTGGGCGTCTTGGCGTCACCAGCGGCCGAAGCGCCGATTTCGGCACAGCTTGAGCGCCGAGGCCGCTGGTGGAAGAGAAACCGTGCGGCGGGATGCGCTGGCCGTCGTCCGCCTTTAAACCGCCTGGAGAGAATGCCAGCTGACAGCTGTTAGCTTGAGGCTTCATGCACGCGTGAGGATTAAGCCTAAATACACTCGTAGTCCATAGCTTTGTACATAATTTCTACAACATCGAACGTCTAACTGTAATTTGAGTGCATGCAACAGTCAGGCAATTTGGTAATCCTTCACGTGGATCGATGGACGATGTAGCTTTTAAGTCGTCTTTCTGTCGATGTGGCTGGGTCACTGGGCCTTCCTGAGCGCATCTTTACAATCGTGGGCAAAGTGGCGCCTGTGTACGAGTGTACTATGGTTCTAAGAGGTTTCTCTCCTCAATCCTACACTTCAGAAATATTCCACTCTTGGTTTCCTGAAGACACCTCACACCTCATTCCCGCTTACTCCTTACCTCCTGCAGCCACTTCACACCTCGTTCCAGCCTACTCCTTACCTCCTGCAGCTACTTCACACCACATTCCAGCCAACTCCTTACCTCCTGCAGCTACTTCACACCTCATTCCAGCCTACTCCTTACCTCCTGCAGCCACTTCACACCTCATTCCAGCCTACTCCTTACCTCCTGCAGCCACCTCACACCTCAGCCCTCCCCACTCCTTGCCACCTCCAACCAACTGATAATCTTCACCCGCCTCACTTTGCTTGTCCTCTCCTTCCGCCGCCTTACGAACAATCCCTCCTCACTAGTTTTTAATTCTTACAAGACTGATTAGATCTCACCGAGCAAGAATTAATTTCAGCAGGCGAAGGACTCACTATTAATGAATACCATGTGGTTGCCAAGGTTACCAGTGCACTGGGTCACGTGACGCCAGTTGCTGCCGATCCGGCCGGCCCGATAAAAGGGCGCCAGACTTCCTTCCCTGGGTTGGGCGGCAACTGCGGCGGGCAGCGACCCGAGGCTCACAGCCTTGCCATAGGGGTTTAAGTAGCGAACCGGCCGGGTAACGGGCAGCCCCTCGTATCCGGGCAGTTGCTGACCAGTTGAATAAGCGGCCTGCCAGGCTGAAGCCGCTGCCTCAGCCGCCGCGTCATCAGCGAAATAGTCCCCGCTGCCGTAGCCTCCGCCGCCTCCGTCGCCAAGAGTTTCGTAGGTGTCCTGGTATTCGCCGAATGCGTGGCTCGGAGGGTCGGTCTGTTCAAGGGTTCAGATTCTCCGAGACAGTGAGATTGCAAATGAGACAGTGAGATTGTAAAGGAGACAGTGGGATTGTAAAGGAAACCGTGAGGTTGTAAAGGAGACAGGGTGATTGTAAAGGAGACAGAGATTGAAAGGAGACAGTAAGATTGTAAAGGTAAACAGTGATATTGTCAGTGAGACTGGTGAAACTACAAATGAGTCGGTGATTTCCTTTTAAAGCAACACGAAAGACAAGCTCGAGTAAATTAATAAAAGTTAGATTTGATAGCACATAGAAAAACACAACTTGCTTTTCGGGGAATATTTCGAAGCGAAAGCAGTAGCACAATAAGCTTACCAAGTAGTCACGCTAGATTTTTTTAAAGGGCAAGCAATTTAGAAGTTTATGCAGTCATCAAAGATGGAAAAATCCCATTATCCCAAATTGTTAGAGTAGAGCTGGCTGACGTCCTCACCTGGACTTCCACGCTCCTTAACAGGCCTCCGTGACGCTTGCCGCCCCACTCCATGGACTGGCGGGAGCTGCTGAGATGGATTTGAGAGGGATTAGACAATTCAACAATTGAGTTGCTTCCCCAGAAGGATTGTAAAACAAGGACTTAATTGATTACCTCGTAAAACTCTTGCGGGACATTGCTTCAATAGGTGGCAAAAATGAAGGCTTGGAAATGACTATTATCTTTTTACAGCCCTCCCGCTTTTCCATCTCTTCGCCGTCTGCGACACTAATTTCTAGGCTTGCGGAGAGCAGGGCGGTGTCTGGACAATTTCTTGTGAACTTTTTTGTCTGTCTGTCTGCCTCTCCGTCTCCCGCCCATAGGCTTCAGCTTCATTGCTACTACTTCTGCAGGCTGCGTGCTCGCAGAATTCAATTGTTCACAGAAGCAAAGACGAGCTTTGAGGCAGGAGGAAAGCTAACCTGCTCGTGCATCGCAGGCTGAGCAGTCCCCAAAAAATTGGGCCCGTCTCACAGTTAGTGCAAGGGCTTTCGACTTGTCAACAATGAAGCCGTTGCATTGTGTGCAAATATAAAACAAAATACTACTTGAGTAACCGGCCAATTAGCAACTAATTACTAATTAAGGTCTCGTTTTAACCTAATAGTACAACTGTCTTCTTGGAAACTGTTAGAGGTCCCACCGTTAACACGCGTTGAGTTCCCCAGATTCCACACACCTGTCCCGTGCAGCTGGAAACGGATGCAAAGTGGTCCTGGCGGCCAGGTCCGTCCCAAACTGATAGCCGCCTGTCAAATTCTTGGCCGTCTTGGCCCGGCTCAGCCTCTCCATGCTCAGGCAATTTGAGTTGGCTTGCAGCCTCCTTCTAGAAGAACCGGAAGTAGCAGCAATAGAAGCGGCCGCTCTCTGGATGCGTAAAATTAAGATTTTCAATAGGCCTCCTGCTGTGAGTCTGTACTTTACCACCAGCCGACCCGCCGCACTGGGGCTGAACTGGGGCGGAATGCTGGCCAATCAGAAACGCTCGCTGGGGCGTCAGGTCTGACTGGTCTTGCCGGATCCTTGATCCTTTATCTCGAGAGTTTCTTGGCTAACGCATCTCTTGCCCCCCCCCCCCCAGCAGTGCACATCATGCTAGTACTTTTTGGGGGGCTTTAGATGCATCTCAGGCACATGGGGAGAAAGAGTGCTGCTTCATCATCTGGTGAGCCGCAAATGTCCTGAATTATGCAACAAGAGCTGGGCCGAGGTTTTTGGGGGTAAAAATTTATCCCCCCCTCCAGTTCTCTGCTCCTCAGACACGCGACTTAAGTTTTTTCTATGCGAGCGGGCCATGGCAACGGGCCTCTCAGCGTCCTCTCCGCAATCGCCTCATCAGTTTTGATCAATTTTCTCAGAACTCAGCAGATCTGGCCCTCCTTGGCTGCCTCCAGATATTTTGGATAACACAAAATTAAGCTTCCCAAATCATGGGAAATTAAAAAATTTTATAACATGTGCAGTTCCTGTTGTCCGTAGGTCAATCAGTCAGCCACTTATCGCTGTTTCTTTCCGTTTCTTTTGTCTGTCTGTCTCTTTCTGTGTCTGTCTGTCTGTCTGTCTGTCTGTCTGTCTGTCTGACTGTCTGTCTGTCTGTCCGTCTGTCTGTCTGCTGTCTGTCTGTCTGTCTGTGTCTGTCTGTCTGTCTGTGTCTGTCTGTCTGTCTGTCTGACTGTCTGTCTGTCTGTCTGGCTGGCTGTCTGTCTGTCTGTCTGTCTGTCTGTCTGTCTGTCTGTCTGTCTGTCTGTCTGTCTGTCTGTCTGTCTGTCTGTCTGTCTGTCTGTCTGTCTGTCTGTCTCTCTCTGTCTGTCTGTCTGTCTGTCTGTCTGTCTGTCTGTCTGTCTGTCTGTCTGTCTGTCTGTCTGTCTGTCTGTCTGTCTGTCTGTCTGTCTGTCTGTCTGTCTGTCTGATTGTCTGTCTGTCTGTCTGTCTGTGTCTATCGGTCTGTCTGTCTGTCTGATTGTCTGCCTGTCTGTCTGTCTTTGTGGCTGTCTGTCTGTACATTGTACATTGTACATGTAGATTGATAAGTTGAATTGGCTGTCTGTCTGTCTATCTGTCTGTCTGTCTGTCTGTCTGTCTGTCTGTCTGTCTGTCTGTCTGTCTGTCTGTCTGTCTGTCTGTCTCTCTGCCTGTCTTTTTTTCCGTCTTTGTACCTATTGTTGGCATTTTTGCTGCGAAAAAAACGAAATAAATGCGTATTTCTACTTTTAGTAGTTGATAACCAAATGCATATATTGCCATGAGTTCTAAAGCGCTGCGTTTTAAATTACTTTTCGGTAAGCCTGCATTTTCTATGGCTTAAAATTTTATCAAACATTCTACTTCTCAATTGATGTGCTCGAAGGCTTCTAAGAGATACAAGATTTTGCAGGGCAAAAGTTGCCTCCGAAGGTCAAAGCTTGTTCCTGCTCGCTTCATCTCTGATAAGAAATTCATTCATTTCATAAAAGCTTGTCAAAAATTTTTTGCAAATTTATCAGAACTGCTCCTCATCGTCAAGAAAATTTTAAAGAAATTTTCCTCTCCATCCCTCTCCACAAAAAGGAAGCTGAGAGGACAAAAAAACGAGATGAAGCTGAGATGAAGCATTGAATTTTGAAGTCTATGTTGGCTGATTTTAATCGACAGCTCTGGGAGCAGCGAGCAATCAACGGTGGAGTGCTTGCTCCCAACGTACATCTAGAGAAAAATATACTTAATTTGCATTTTCATTTCGTTTCTGCAATCCGAGGTATTTTTTGTAGATTTTCTCGTGTAAAATTTTTTTGATATGACCTCTCGAGTCCTTATTTACACTTGGCTATCGAATAGAACTAGAATAACTTGAATGCTAGTAATATATCGGACAGAGTTGAGGTGTGAAGACCGATGCAAGGGGTACATAGGACTTAGGACCAATATAGGAGGGCCCGTGCAATGGCCGATACATACACATTTTCATATGTGTATGAATATGAAAAATGAGGTGCGAAGGCCGATACAAGGGGACAGGGTGTGAGGGCCGATACAAGGGGACAGGGTGTGAGGGCCGATACAAGGGACAGGGTGTGAGGGCTGATACAAGGGACAGGGTGTGAGGGCCGATACAAGGGGACAGGGTGTGAGGGCCGATACAAGGGGACCGGGTGTGAGGGCCGATACAAGGGGACAGGGTGTGAGGACTGATACAAGGGGACAGGGTGTGAGGGCCGATGCAAGGGGACAAGGTGTGAGGGCCGATACAAGGGGACAGGGTGTGAGGGCCGATACAAGGGGACAGGGTGTGAGGGCCGATACAAGGGACAGGGTGTGAGGGCTGATACAAGGGACAGGGTGTGAGGGCTGATACAAGGGGACATGGTGTGAGGGCCGATACAAGGGGACATGGTGTGAGGGCCGATACAAGGGGACAGGGTGTGAGGGCTGATGCAAGGGGACAGGGTGTGAAATGTATCTATTTTTCATACCTAATTCCAGAGGTCTACGGCACGAGAGCCGGTATAAGGGGACACTCTGTCTCTTCTACCAATCTCGCACTTGTTGCTTTTCCGGGATTCCTCTGCCCTCCAGTCACCTGCACCCTAAGCTGCCAAGTTCCGAGTACTCGAAAATGAGAGCAATAGCAGGAAATGCCGATATAACTGTTGGTGCAACACTGAGCGAAGAATTTCTTATGGATGATTCTTGCACCCAACAGTGCGCTCTGCTTTGAAGAGGGCCCGGCAGCCGAGTCTTGTTGGTCTTCTGTGTAATTCGATTCGCTCGGGAGAAAGCGTAGTGCAGCCGACCGGCAAAACTGCCGCGTATCCTCAAGCCGCCGCCAGCCATCAGCCAGCCGACACAATTCTCCCCGCACTCACTGGAGTCCCGCGCCCAGTCGGGAGAAGTTTGCCCTTCTTCCCTTATTCTCACTCTTATTTTTCCTAGCCTCGCTCTGCGCCGCCCCGGCTTCCCCTTTTCCGGTTATCCCCCCCCCCGCCAACAGGCCCTCGGGGCGCGCGACAGCAGCAGAAATTTCTCAGCCATCCTTGAAAAATAAAAAAACCGTTTCGGATCCGCTTTCAACCGCGCCCGGGCCCGCGTCTCCTGTTGCCAGTTCAAGACGATTGGCGCGATTCCGCCTTTTCCCTACACTTTTTAGACGGAGAGAAAGAGAGAGAGTGAGGCCCCCGCCCGCGCCCGCAACCAGGAGAAAAGAGTTGCTCAGTTAGTCGGACTCCCGATAACTACAATGCTAACTCAATACTGAGGCCACAAATTGTGTTTGCGCGACCGGCCCCCAGCACCCCCGGCCAGCTCTCGATCGGCATATCAGCGCCGGAGACTTCAGCTACTCGCTGGTCCTCTTTCTCTGCCGGTTTCGCCTCTTCCAACTCTCCGATGCTGCACCGCTCGCCAGTCGCCTCGCCGATTGCCGAAGCGTCGGAGCTGGAGATCGACCTGGCTGAGCAGCCGCTCATCCAGCGGACTCCGCAGCGTCAGCAGCATCAGCAAGCACCGGCAGCCAACCAGCACCGGCATCATCAGCATCATCAGCCAAGAAGGTTCAGCTTCGGACGCAGGCACAGCGGCGGCAGCGGCGAAGGCGACGGTGCGGTGCTGCGAAATCCGTCGGCTGACGGCAGGAAGCAGTCCGTGCCGCGGATCGATCTGACCCAAGCCGACATAGACGATGAAGAGTGAGTTTGCGGAATTGGGATTTAAAATCTAAGAATTTTTGCCGAATGTCTGAAAACTTCGTAAAATTCACCATCACCATGTAAAGTGCACTCAGGGCAAGTGTCTCTACCTACCTGATCTAAAAACTCCTTAAACTAAGGTGGCGTTATGAATCAATAACTGCTTCCATGAACTTCTACCACTCTTAATAACCAGCCACTTATTTATAAAGTCGTCACAATTTGATCAGCCACAAAACTTGAATGTCTAAAATTTCTAATGGCACAAAAAACTCAGTAAAAATACAAGTTTCAGAACCTATAGCTACACACTTAAATAATTTTTAATGAGTTTTGCATACACATACCCGTGCGCATCACACTGCTACATTACTGCTACTGCTACTGCCACGTTTTCGCTAATATAGCTATTTTTGATGTACGGGAATGCGGAATAACGAAAACTCGAATCCAACTAAGCCGCAACTGCTGTATCTCATTACGAGATTGCCCCTCCTAAATGCTTCCTCCTCCAGCTATTATAAATCAGTCTTGGCCTTGCACCGCCATCCTCAACACTGAAAGGACTCCGGATGCTGCACTGGCGCGATGGCTGGCAGCGTTGCCGATATGAAAGCCGCCACCCCTCAGCATAATAAAATGATGACCCCGGATAGGCCTTGAGAGAAGGGGCGGCTCAGGCCAGCTGGCCTGCAATCAAAGCTGAAAGCTCAGAGCTGACCCGCTGATAGCTGACAACCGCAGTGAAGATCGGATTACGCACTCATCCGGGGTGAAAGCTCTGGAAGAGGCACTCCGAATCGTTAGCCAATCGGCCATTATTGTTTCTATAAGAGGGGGCAGAAGAGGCCGGAGGACTCCTCGGAGCTCTCAATGTGATCCTCCTGCAGCTCTTTGCCTTCCACCATTGACTTTCATTGCCCCGCACTGGTGCGAGGAGATTAAACAGCCATCAGCTCCGGGACAGCAGCAACTGGGTCTAATCAGTCATTGCCAAAAAAATTTGCGCCAGGCCGCTCCTGACAGCTCGCCAAACCTGGCCGCTTCCTGCTCCGCCCTGTCCCTGAGCAGGCTGGCTTGCAGTGCGAACTGAGCTCAGCTCAGACCGGCTCGCTCTGCGGACAACATTGTTGACGTTAAAGAACAAAGTTTCTCGTGCACTTTTACAGAATTTGTTTCCTTGAAAAGTTTTCCAACCAAAGTTTCACATTAATTTGACTGCAAGGCGGGCCTCTGACTTTCAAAGGTAATTTGTCATTATTTAATGACCTAATCAATCATTTTAATTGCTTTGAGATTTTGTCGGGGAATTATTTTGTCATTCTTCTTTCAGGAAGAGCATTTTGTTTGCACACCCAGGCAGGGTGAAGTGTTCTTAGAAAGCAAATTTTTACGTTCAGGTTTCATGTCCATCAAAATCTTGCTTTAGGCGAATGGGTTCCGTGGGTGAATGAGGATGTTTGGGTTCGATAGAGGTGACCGAAAATTTCAGGGTTCTGTAGGTGACCGAAAATGTCAGGGTTCTGTAGGTGAATGAAAATGTCAGGGTTCTGTAGGTGAATGAAAATGTCAGGGTTCTGTAGGTGAATGAAAATGTCAGGGTTCTGTAGGTGAATGAAAATGTCAGGGTTCTGTAGGTGAATGAAAATGTCAGGGTTCTGTAGGTGAATGAAAATGTCAGGGTTCTGTAGGTGACCGAAAATGTCAGGGTTCTGTAGGTGAATGAAAATGTCAGGGTTCTGTAGGTGAATGAAAATGTCAGGGTTCTGTAGGTGAATGAAAATGCCAGGGTTCTGTAGGTGAATGAAAATGTCAGGGTTCTGTAGGTGAATGAAAATGCCAGGGTTCTGTAGGTGAATGAAAATGTCAGGGTTCTGTAGGTGAATGAAAATGTCGGGGTTCTGTAGGTGAATGAAAATGTCAGGGTTCTGTAGGTGAATGAAAATGTCAGGGTTCTGTAGGTGAATGAAAATGTCAGGGTTCTGTAGGTGAATGAAAATGTCAGGGTTCTGTAGGTGAATGAAAATGTCAGGGTTCTGTAGGTGAATGAAAATGTCAGGGTTCTGTAGGTGACCGAAAATGCCAGGGTTCTGTAGGTGAATGAAAATGTCGGGGTTCTGTAGGTGAATGAAAATGTCAGGGTTCTGTAGGTGAATGAAAATGTCGGGGTTCTGTAGGTGAATGAAAATGTCAGGGTTCTGTAGGTGAATGAAAATGTCAGGGTTCTGTAGGTGGGGTGCGAAAATGCCAGGGTTCTGTAGGTGAATGAAAAGTCAGGGTTCTGTAGGTGAATGAAAATGTCAGGGTTCTGTAGGTGAATGAAAATGTCAGGGTTCTCTTGGCTTCTTCCGGGAAAAGCGTATGCACACACACGCACAAACGATTGATTTTTTTATGATTCTTAATTTTTTCATTTCAACTTAACCCTTGGTTTCTTGCTGGGAGAAAATCGGTAATTCGCACCCCAAAACCGGATGGGCTCAATGCTGAAAATCAAGGACAGCAGAATGCCCACTTTGATTGCACTGAGAGGCGTCGATAGGGAACTGTCAAGATTGGGAATAAAACTTGGAAAAATCTATGAATCCCTAATCAGCCACCAGTATTTAGCCCAATCCACCAGCCCCCCGGGCAGTGTTTACTCAAAAAACCGGCGGCTGCTGCGACCTCGCCGAGGGCCCTGAATGCATCTCTCAACAGAAAGCCGAATACCCATGCGGACAGCCAGGCAGTGCCAGATATGAAATGGGAAAACAGCTAGTAGGGAAGTCCGCTCGCTGCACGGCAGGCTGCCGGCTGGGCTCAGACGACAGACAGCAAAAGTGGGGCATCCGCGGCTCAGTCAATTCTCTATCAAACGAATCAATCAATTTATTTCTCTGGCGTGAAATATCCGGACGGCCCCGATCCCCGGTCTCCCAATTCTGGCACGCACTGTTTCGTAAGAAACAGATCCCGAATAAGTGGCCGGAGATGCCAGCTAAAGAGCCTTGAAACAGTTATTCCGCCCAGCCAATGGAATAATTAGTTTTATTATGGATGGAGATGGGCGGAGCTGGCTGGGCGCACGAAATACTCGCGTCAATAATTCTTCCCCTGTCGCTTCAGCCCCGCTACCCGTCTGCGCCGCAATAAAATCAGATGAGTAAGCTTGGATACGGGGCTTTGAAAGGCTTCAATAGAAAGCCTGCTTGCTACCTTGCTAAAGAGTTTAGTCGCATTTTTTGTGACGCTTTTATTCCGTTGGCTCCATATGTAAACTTGGTATCTGTGCAAATCAAATTTTTATCGGTCACCCAGCGTCAACGTAAACACTGTGTGCCCTGGGGGGCCTTAATTGTAAGACCACCCCGACGGTTCGTTAAACCTTTCTTCCCCTATCCCATCAGCGGCTTAATAAATAAGGTAACTCAACAGAGTCAGGCTGATCCCCTAGATGCCGTAACTGGTGGACCGCGATGGGCGTTTAAAATACGCGCATTTCTACTCGTGAGTAGTGTAGCGAAAAAACGACTACTGATATTTTTACTGAGAGTAAAACCAGAATTAATTAAAGCCAAAGCATGGCTGCTCATGCCCGCTGTGTGCAGATTTGATGGCCAAAATCTGCGTCAGAAAGATGAAGAAATCAGATGGAAGCTGGGAGTTGGGAAGGCAGAAAATCTCAGCCAATGGCTCGTCGGAAATTTCCCTAGCTCTTAATAAGCCCCGACTCAGATGCTTAAATCAAAAGAGGATTGTAGAGACAAATACAATAAACCAGTAAGAATTTAGAGCATTGAGTTTCAACACACCACGTACAGTGTCCAGCTGATCGCTTCGAAGCTTCAAAATGACTGCCGAGTACAAGAAAATGGATTCGTAAGTCCGCCAAAGCACCGTATCTGTCTATCTATCTATCTATCTATCTATCTATCCATCTATCTATCTATCTATCTATCTATCTATCTATCTATCTATCTATCTATCTATCTATCTATCTATCTATCTATCTATCTATCTATCTATCTATCTATCTATCTATCTATCTATCTATCTATCTATCTATCTATCTATCTATCTATCTATCTATCTATCTATCTATCTATCTATCTATCTATCTATCTATCTATCTATCTATCTATCTATCTATCTATCTATCTATCTATCTATCTATCTATCTATCTATCTATCTATCTATCTATCTATCTATCTATCTATCTATCTATCTATCTATCTATCTATCTATCTATCTATCTATCTATCTATCTATCTATCTATCTATCTATCTATCTATCTATCTATCTATCTATCTATCTATCTATCTATCTATCTATCTATCTATCTATCTATCTATCTATCTATCTATCTATCTATCTATCTATCTATCTATCTATCTATCTATCTATCTATCTATCTATCTATCTATCTATCTATCTATCTATCTATCTATCTATCTATCTATCTATCTATCTATCTATCTATCTATCTATCTATCTATCTATCTATCTATCTATCTATCTATCGATCTATCCATCTATCCATCTGTCCATCTGTCCATCTATCCATCTATCCATCTATCCATCTATCCATCTATCTATTCATCTATCCATCTGTCCATCTGTCCATCTGTCCATCTATCCATCTATCCATCTATCCATCTATCCATCTATCCATCTATCTATCTGTCTATCTATCCATCTATCTATCTATCTATCTGTCTATCCATCTATCTATCTATCTATCTATCTATCTATCTATCTATCTATCTATCTATCTATCTATCTATCTATCTATCTATCTATCTATCTATCTATCTATCTATCTATCTATCTATCTATCTATCTATCTATCTATCTATCTATCTATCTATCTATCTATCTATCTATCTATCTATCTATCTATCTATCTATCTATCTATCTATCTATCTATCTATCTATCTATCTATCTATCTATCTATGAAACAAATTTGTATAGACAAAAGTCTCAGTGCCAGCGGCAGTCTAAATTTTCTGTTGCAAAACTGGGGCCCATTTAGCACTGAAATTCGAGAGGCCATTTAGCTGAGTTCTGAACGCAGAAAGTCAATTACGTCGGGGTGGCCGCCGGCAATCCGATCGCCGCCAAATTTAGTTGCCCCTGTCTGGCCAAACCGGCCCGACAACAAAGTCGGAAACGATCGAATTTGGCAAATTGAATTTTCGCATTTTCTTTCCGGCGGCCGGTTCGTTGGCTGAACTCGGTGTGTGGCTCAGTGCCAGAATGATTGTCTTATTTACAGGAAACTTAGAGATTAGAGCTGAAAGAGACTTTGAGCAATAATTGCCGATCATTTTATCGAGTCCCGACGTAACTCGGTTAGTCCGGCGATGCTGCAGCTCGCACGCAAAGTTGTAGTGCAAAAGTAAGCAGGAAAAAACTAGACAGGGATACGGGGGGACGCGGCTGAAACTCAGGGGATAAATTGAAGACCCTGTTGGGAGCCGGGCCAAGCAAGTTCCGTCGTTCTTGAAGCAATGCCCGACTACAGGACCAAGCAGCAGCGGCAGCAGCAGCAGCGTAGGCCAGCGGGCGGCGGCGGCAGCAGCCGGAACTGGCCGGACCTGTTCGCCGTGCGGGCCGGCGCCGGCGGGGGCAGGTCGGCACCTGCTAACCCGACTGGGGCGGGCCTGCTGAACAGGTGAGGCGGGCGGGCCTGCCGGTGAGACAGGGGCTGCTGAACAGGTGAGGCGGGCGGGGCTGCCGGTGAGAGAGGGGCCGCTGAACAGGTGAGGCGGGCGGGGCTGCCGGTGAGACAGGGGCTGCTGAACAGGTGAGGCAGGCGGGCCTGCCGGTGAGACAGGGGCTGCTGAACAGGTGAGGCGGGCGGGGCTGCCGGTGAGAGAGGGGCTGCTGAACAGGTGAGGCGGGCGGGGCTGCCGGTGAGACAGGGGCTGCTGAACAGGTGAGGTCGTAAACATAGCAGGTTTAAGTAGAAAATTTTCAAGCAACATTGAGGTGCAAAAGTATTCTGATATTCAGATAAGTTTCCAAAATAGGATTGCTTTCCGCAACTGAGGCCGAGGTCAAGTGAAAATCACGTTCTCAAATGAATTTCTTCTCCAAGAAAGTAGCGGGTCAAATTCTTCGCTTGCGGGGGAGGTGCTCGTGGCTTGAGTTCCCCCCTAATGCAGCCCTTCCTCCCGTTTTAGGTCAGTTCGCTCCCACTCGGAAGCTCTGAGAAGGTCAATTTGTCATGCGCTTGTCTCCGCCGCTCTGCTTTCCCTCTGTTTCCATCCGGGTGCATTATGGCGCGGGTGGCGACAGAAAGAGACCGAATGGGGTGCAGAAAGGGAAGGGGAGAAATGAACGAGTCCGACCGGCGCAGCTCCCGCCGCTGATGCATGCGGCTCGCGTCGTCAAGTGACGCGGCTGTAATGAAGTTGCGTCCCATCTCCGGCCCGGCCCCGCTCAAAGTTTTGCCTTCGGACCGATTTGTCGGAAATGCTCTCGGCCGAGTTCTTCTTTCATTCTTTTATCGGTTGCCTGGTGTGGGAAGCCTCCGGGCCTGACGGATTGCTCGGGGGAGTTTTTTGTGGGGGGGATGAAGCTCGG
The DNA here is from genome assembly GCA_950096795.1 of Macrostomum cliftonense. Classification (NCBI taxonomy): domain Eukaryota; kingdom Metazoa; phylum Platyhelminthes; family Macrostomidae; genus Macrostomum; species Macrostomum cliftonense. The sequence goes on from CATNEM010000164.1 coordinate 354,176, forward strand.
GACTCGATCCTGAGAGTGATAAGGCCAAGAGCAGAATTGAGCAATTTGGTTTGCCGCTACTGCTCAAACTACTCAACCATAGCAGCTGTGATAAACCAGAAAGTCCATTGTTTGCTCGTGAAATTGCATCATCCTTCCCTTGATCTGTCAGTCAGTGACACGACATCGGGTATTTTCATCGCTCACCCCTCACCCCCGTTCCTCTTGCAGGTTCTACCAGACATTTCAGTACTCAACTGGCGACATGCGAAAGGCCAACATGAGCTCCAAGCAGGGCAACTGCAGCGGTGCGCTGTTCACCAACTTTGAGGATGTCCGGGTAAGATTAATAAATTCATCGGAGAGAATGCAAAGTATTTTTTGCGGCAGTGTTCCCTTATCCGCTGCCAAGGCCACTATGGATACTAATGAGTTGACTAAAAAACATTGTATAAAAAAATAAAAATAATTGCGTGCAAAAAAATACAAATCCAATTTTTTTCAGTACGAATTTTTTTAACAAAGAGAGTTTGGCCTTTGATTGTCCGTTGCACGCAACAGTTAAGACTTGAGTGAAGCTGGATCTTTGCCAAATCGTTTAGCGGGGATTTTTTAAACGAAGGAAGTTTGAAAATGCCAACGTATGAAGCGGCAGGAAGCTCTGCCTCCAGCTCCTCTTCATTGTGAATTTTTTTAATCATTTGGGTTGCCCCCTCGTCCACCGCCTACGCATCGACCGCAGCCTCTCAGAAGCCACAGATAAAAAGCCATCTGAGAGAGAGAAAGTCAGTCAGTCAGTCAGTCAGTCAGTCAGTCAGTCAGTCAGTCAGTCAGTCAGTCAGTCAGTCAGTCAGTCAGTCAGTCAGTCAGTCAGTCAGTCAGTCAGTCAGTCAGTCAGTCAGTCAGTCAGTCAGTCAGTCAGTCAGTCAGTCAGTCAGTCAGTCAGTCAGTCAGTCAGTCAGTCAGTCAGTCAGTCAGTCAGTCAGTCAGTCAGTCAGTCAGACAGTCAGCACTATGGCTGAGCTGGACTCAATCATTGAGCGGGAGAGCTCAGGCGGCATCGCTCGCACTGTGAGCTACATCTCAGACTGCAGCAGCGGTCGGGTGCAGCAGCAGCCGCATCATCTGTGCCGCCATCGGGAAGCGGAGATGTGGAACGAATGCGCCTTCGCATTTCAGCTGACAGACGAGGAGCGAGTCTACCTCCAGGCGGCGGGCATCGGGGACGTCGGCGTCATCCGGCAGTCGCTTGAGGAGGCCGACAACCCGCACTTCAACCCGAACTGCGTGGACTACATGGGCCGCAACGCGCTCCACCTGGCCGTGGACTCCGAGAACATGGACTGCATCGAGCTACTGTGCGACAAGCTGAGCTTCGAGTGCATCGAGGAGGCGCTTCTGCACGCGATCAGCAAGGGCCTGACAAAGATCGTCCGAGTGGTGATCGAGCACCCCAATTACATGGCTGGCGAGGACAAGATCAAGCGGATGGACTACAACAATGCCTTCTTCCGGTAAGGGTTGCGCTTGGTGCAACTTCGACTCGGAGAGACTCTAGAGAGCGTTGAGAACAGAGGATATTACAGGTGTTTTGGGGTTGTGCACAGGGGAGGGTGTCAAAGCTACTGGTGAGGGGAGGGTGTCAAAGCTACTGGTGAGGGGAGGGTGTCAAAGCTACTGGTGAGGGGAGGGCGTCAAAGCTACTGGTGAGTTTAGGGCGTCAAAGCTACTGGTGAGGGGAGGGCGTCAAAGCTACTGGTGAGGGGAGGGCGTCAAAGCTACTGGTGAGTTGAGGGCGTCAAAGCTACTGGTGAGGGGAGGGCGTCAAAGCTACTGGTGAGGGGAGGGTGTCAAATCTACTGGTGAGGGGAGGGCGTCAAAGCTACTGGTGAGGGGAGGGCGTCAAAGCTACTGGTGAGGGGAGGGCGTCAAAGCTACTGGTGAGGGGAGGGCGTCAAAGCTACTGGTGAGGGGAGGGTGTCAAATCTACTGGTGAGGGGAGGGTGTCAAAGCTACTGGTGAGGGGAGGGTGTCAAAGCTACTGGTGAGGGGAGGGCGTCAAAGCTACTGGTGAGGGGAGGGTGTCAAATCTACTGGTGAGGGGAGGGCGTCAAAGCTACTGGTGAGGGGAGGGCGTCAAAGCTACTGGTGAGGGGAGGGCGTCAAAGCTACTGGTGAGGGGAGGGCGTCAAAGCTACTGGTGAGGGGAGGGCGTCAAAGCTGGGCTTTGGGACTATGGGTGTTTTCTGATTTCTGGTGAGTCAATTTTAAAGGAACCAAAAAATGATTTGACTTGCTGCGTAGGTTTCTGCTTCGGTTTTTTTCTGTTGATTTTCAAGTGCTTTCAAGCTTTCGCCAAATCATTTGATAAAGTAGGATTCGGACGTGAACTTAACTTGTCAATTTCTATAGGATTTTTATGCTCTCCTCGAGCTTAGAAATAGTAGCCAACAGCTCTTACAACAGTAAGATCCCAAGAGACTTGACGAGACCTGGAGGCTCACATGTGTCCCCCCCGCAGGCCTGTGCCTCAGTCCAGCCTCAATCAGCTCATTTACTGGCCATTCAAAATGCGGACTTCAATTAAACCTCTGCACAAAGCCTGTCAATCATATTTTTCCCGCATTATTTTTTCCCTTTGGGGAGGGAGGTTTCTTTGAATGACTCTGGCATACCGTGGGATGTTTATGTGAGGTCGCACCAAGGGCAGGATACGAGTAACACCGGGGGGAAGTTCAGTCCTTGAAGCCAGAGCCAGCCCAACCCCCAACCGTCCGCAGCACCGAGGAGAAGTCGCAGTTCTCCCCGGACATCACGCCGCTAATCCTGGCCGCGCACTACAACAACCACGAGATGATCCAGATGTTCCTAGCGCGCAACCACACTATCGAGAAGCCGCACGTGATCACCTGCCTGTGCGAGGACTGCCAGATCAAGCAGAACTACGACTCGCTGAAGCGGTCGCGGTCACGGCTGAACGCCTACAGAGCGCTGGCCAGCCCGGCCTACATGGCGCTCAGCAGCCCCGACCCCATCATGACCACGTTCGAGCTGCGCCAGGAGATGATGAAGCTGGCGGAGGTGGAGAAGGAGTTCAAGGTCGGGCGGGCGTGGACTTCTGAACTTGGCTGAGCTTTCTGAAGGGATTTGGGACCATGGGTTTTGCATTTTGCCCAACAGTCTCCCTCCCTTCCTTACAGACAGAATACGTGACCCTCGTTGAGCAGTGCATGAACTTCGCCTGCGAGATGATGGACCTGTGCCGCGGCACCCAGGAAGTCGAGGCCGTCATCTCCGACAATCTTGAAGCGTCGGAGGTCTGCGGCACCAATGTGCGCGACCCGCTCGGCCGACTTCGGATGGCCATTCGCTACGAGGAGAAGAAGGCAAGCTTTGCCCGCTGCTTGCCGTCGAGTAAATTATTTACTGGCGGGAAAACTTTCTGAAGTTTTCCAAGCTTTCTGCTTGAAATCTGCCGCCCAAATTTGCTGCCTGAAGGTTTCCTCCTTTATGTATTTCTGACTGAAGTTTGTTAGCTAAAGGTTTCAAATTAACGTTGATTACCTGAAGGTTTGTTGGCTTAAGGTTTTTACCTATAGTTAGTTTACCTGAAGGTTTCTACTTAAAGTTGGTTACCTGAAGGTTTCTACTTAAAGTTGGTTACCTGAAGGTTTCTACTTAAAGTTGGTTACCTGAAGGTTTCTACTTAAAGTTGGTTACCTGAAGGTTTCTACTTAAAGTTGGTTACCTGAAGGTTTCTACTTAAAGTTGGTTACCTGAAGGTTTCTACTTAAAGTTGGTTACCTGAAGGTTTCTACTTAAAGTTGGTTACTTAAAGGCTTCTACCTAAAGTTGGTTACCTAAAGGTTTCTACTTAAAGTTGGTTGCCTAAAGGCTTCTAGTTGAAGTTGGTTGTCCGAAGGTTTCTACTTAAAGTTGGTTACCTAAAGGTTTCTAGTTGAAGTTGGTTACCTAAAGGTTTCTACCTAAAGGCTTCTACCTAAAGTTGGTTACCTAAAGGTTTCTAGTTGAAGTTGGTTGTCCGAAGGTTTCTACTTAAAGTTAGTTGCCTGAAGCTTTCAAGCTAAGTTTGTTGGCTTAAGGTTTTCACCAATAGTTAGTTACCTTAAGTTTTTACCTGAAGGTCCCTGCCGGAACATTTTTCCTGAATGCTTTGCCTGAATTTTTTACTAAAATGTTTCTACCTGAAATTGGTTAACTGAATGCTTCTACCTCAAGGTTTCTAGCTGATACCTTAAGGCTTTCATCTGACAGTTTCTGGCTCATCCGTGAAGGTCTCACAGTTTGTTTCTCGTTCTTACGTGCAGATTTTTATCTAAATATTTCTACCAAAAGGTTGGTTCCTGATATTTTCTAAAAACAACATCCTTGATGTCTTCATGCCCGCAGTTTGTGGGCCACGCCAATTGCCAGCAGTACCTCACCAGCATCTGGTACGGCTCCGAGACGGCCTTCCTACAGTCTTGGAGTCTCGTGCGCAAGGTCGGCCTATCGCTGGTGGCGGCTCCGCTCCTGCCGCTGATTTGCATCGTGTACATCATACTGCCGACTTCCAAGGTGCCTGGCATTGTGATGCACTGCAATTTTGTGATTTTACTGTTTTTACTGCTCAGTCCAAGCACTAGTAGTATCAAACGAGAAACATAATAAAGTTTCACTCGGTTCAACTCGCGCATTCAGGTTTCCAAGGGGCTTCGTTGTCCGGCAGCAAAATTTGCCACGCACACCGTCTCCCACTTCCTGTTCCTTGTGCTGCTCGCCGCCGCCACCTTCCGCGTCGACGACTCGTCAGTGACGCACAGCGTCTCCGAGGAGGCGGTGCGGGATAATTACTATAACACAACGGAGGAGAGGAAACTCTTCCTAAAGAAGATGCTGCGACCGGAGAGCACGGTGATAACGCCTGTGCAGATACTCATCATTCTGTGGACGGCAGGTGAGTGACGATGGATAGATAGATAGTTAGAAAATCTCCTTGATTGAATGATGTACTGTCTTGAATAGTAGAAAAATCAAAGCATTCTACCCATACTCCTACCGAATCAGGGCATCTGCTTTCGGAGATCAAGCAGGTGTATTTCCAGGGCCTGAAGGAGGTTGTGCTGAACGCCTACAGCATGCTAAACTTCTTCATCCTAACGCTGTACATCGCATCGTACACCATTCGAATTATCGTCGACCTGAAGATCAAGGAGGCCAACAACTGTTACAACGCCACCCAGCAAGCTAATGAATTCCTGCACAACATCTCCTACTTGAACATCACTCGGACCAAAGACCTCGAGGAGCGTTTTAGCAACTTCCTGTTGCACTTGAGGCTCAATGCCACCTGCAGGCAGTACATGTACTTCCTGGAGGCCTGTAAGTCACCAGTCATATCGCTGTTTAAAAGTACCACGGATGAGTCTGATGATTATCTTTGCCCCTTTGCAGCCAGGTTCAAGTGGGCGGCCCACGACCCGGAGATCGTGTCGGATGTGCTGTTTGCGGTCGCCAACGTGCTCAGCTTTGCCCGAACAATATTCCTCATGCCAGCCTTTGAAGTTTTGGGCCCGCTGCAGATCTCGTTCAGCCGGATGCTCACGGATATCGCCCGCTTTCTGGTGCTGTTCGCCCTGGTGAGTGCGCCTGCCCTGCCTCTCCGCTTGTTCTTCTTGTGAAAATTGCGACGAAGTAAAAAAAGCCGCTCCGAACCCTCCCCCCAGGTACTGCTTGCCTTCATGGTGGGCATGCACAACCTGTACTGGTACTACGGACTGCAGCGCATCGTAAAGATGGTCCAGGTCGGCAACCAGACCTTTGCAGTTGACGAGCCGGCATCTGAGCCGTTCGAGGGCCTGGTGCACACCCTGTTCACCATGTTCTGGGCCATGTTCAGCAACTTCCAGCTGGCCTCGCTCCCAATCAAGCATCCGAACTTTCACGAAGAAGTGCGCTACGAGTACAAGGACGGCATGATCAGGACCAACTCGTCCACGGAGGTCGTGGAGACAGTGGGCATGACGCTCATGGCCTTCTATCACGTCATCATTATCATAGTGCTCATCAACATGCTCATCGCCATGATGTCGCACTCGTTTGAGGACATTCAGGTGCGAGCTAATTTTCGGGAGTCCTGTTTCCATGGGAATGTGCTGAATTACAAAATAGATTATCGGTACGGCGAATCAAATTTCAGAGCGAATGCGACGTCGAGTGGAAGTTTGCGCGCACGAAACTGTGGCTGAACTACATTGACAACGGCAGCACCCTGCCGGTGCCCTACAACCTGCTACCGACGCCGCAGAGCGTTGCCAGGGGCTACAGGTTTGTGCGGCGATTCTTCTCTAACCAAAGCGTCTTCGCCAGCGAGAGCACCCGCAGCACCGCCTTCATCAAGGTAGGGACCTCCATCTTTATATCTGTCTGTGTCTGTCTGTCTGTCTGTCTGTCTGTCTGTCTGTCTGTCTGTCTGTCTGTCTGTCTGTCTGTCTGTCTGTCTGTCTGTCTGTCTGTCTGTCTGTCTGTCTGTCTGTCTGTCTGTCTGGCTGGCTGTCTGGCTGTCTGTCTGTCTGTCTGTCTGTCTGTCCGTCTGTCTGTCTGTCTGTCTGTCTGTCTGTGTGTCTGTCTGTGTGTCTATCTGTCTTCTGTCTGTGTATCTGTCTGTGTGTCTGGCTGTCTGGCTGTCTGCCTGTCTGTGTGTCTGTCTGTGTGTCTATCTGTCTTCTGTCTGTGTATCTGTCTGTGTGTCTATCTGTGTGTCTGTCTGTGTATCTGTCTGTGTGTCTATCTGTGTGTCTGTCTGTGTATCTGTCTGTGTGTCTATCTGTCTTCTGTCTGTTTGTCTGTCTGTCTGTCTGTCTGCGTATCCCCCTTTTTGCACAGTTGCATTAATCCCGCAAACTAAATCCTTCACTGCTACGAGCGTATGCTGACATGCCTCACTGACACAACATTTCTGCTTCTTTTTATCGCTGCCCTCCTCTGACAGGCTTGTTGCTGTTGCCTGCGCAATGAAAATTTGGAAACAGAGGCGAGAGCAGTCCGCCTCAAGGTATTCAGATAAAGGCGAAACATTTTTTTCACATTGGCAGCCCACTTTATTATCACGAAAATTGTAGTCGTTTTTCCGGTTGTTTTCATATTCAACGCACCTAATTTGTTAAAGTGAAACTGCGACGGAATTTTAAATGATTTCAAAAGAGCTTTGTGTTCAAGACGTTTTACGCTAGTAGATAAAAATTGACCATCATGGGAGCAATTGTCTCGGTTGTCGCTATGGTGTCTTTGTACATCCTTGGTGAAACACATGCAGGACAGCTAAATTTGAATTTTGCAGCCAGCGTCCCATACCATAATACTAGTTTAGTTGCCCTTGATAAAAATCCCATTTTTATAGATAAAATATCATGCTTAAAATCCTGCGATTTGTTTGTGTGCATTCAATAGCTTATTAACGATAACTTGAATTTCGCAAAAATAAGAAGTCACTGAACATTATGCCCATTGGCTTGCTTGACATCTGGACTGGAAACATCTGCTGTCCAGAGGTGGAGGTTCTGTGACAGCATAATTTGTTTGCGCCGCCATTGCATCCCAGGGTGTCAACCTTCTCTTCAGTGGCCTTCTGCTTCACAAGCGGTCACTAGCGTTATTTTTTTAAATGAAAAAATGCGCGCAGAATTTATTTGTTAGAATCGATGTCATGCCAGCTGCTCAAAAAATCTTACTTTTTGTTTTGAATCAAAAAGTGACGAAAAAATTCATTCCACAATTGATAAAAGAAAACTATAAAATTTTTACGCAAAAGTTGAAGTATCGATTTTAACAAATAAATAATGCCTGTTAAAACTAAATTCACGGCACAATAATTGGCCTTGGCTTGCAATGGTGGGTGAATTTTTTGGTCCTGTACGAAGCATTGCTCGAGTCAGACTTGACTCGCCCGCTTTTCTATTAGCAGCGTAGCGGCACAGCCCCTAGCCAGCTGCCTCACTATGCATTACAAAACACCCCCCTGCCCCGATTCTGACAATAAAAAATCCCAGACTCGCCGGGACGCCGTTTGCAAAAGCCTGGACATTTTGGCCCAGGACACTTCTTACGCGGACATCATGCAGCGACTGGTTCGACGCTACCTGTTCAAGCTGGAGCGGGAGAACGACGTTGAAGGTGATGATTGGGATTGCGACTGAGATAGGCACTGGGATCGGGATCAAAAGTGGGATAGACATCGAGAAGGGGACTGGGATCAAGAAGGGGATTGGGATGAAGACTGAGATTGAGATCAAGAAGGGGACTGAGATGAAGACTGGGATTGGGGTCAAAAATGGGATTGGGATGAAGATGGGGATTGGGATCAAGAAGGGGACTGGGATCAAGACGGGGTTTGGGATCAAGAAGGGGACTGGGATCAAGAAGGGGATTGGGATGAAGACTGAGATTGAGATCAAGAAGGGGACTGAGATGAAGACTGGGATTGGGGTCAAAAATGGGATTGGGATGAAGATGGGGATTGGGATCAAGAAGGGGACTGGGATCAAGACGGGGTTTGGGATCAAGAAGGGGACTGGGATCAAGAAGGGGATTGGAATGAAGACTGAGATTGGGATCAAGAAGGGGACTGGGATCAAGAAGGGGATTGGGTTGAAGACTGAGATTGGGATCAAGAAGGGGACTGGGATCAAGAAGGGGATTGGGATGAAGAAGGGGATCGGGATCAAGAAGGGGATTAGGACCAAGAAGGGGATTGGGGTCAGGAATAGGGGTCGAGACTGGACGGAAATTTGACGTTTTCAGTTCGGCAGTCATGTCGAGCCAATTATAAGTTTTAGAAACAATTTTGCAAACTACTCTTCCAACGCAGACGTTCAAAAGAATCCCAAAGAGGGGATCAGCATCCGGGCCGAGGACATGATCGGCGCCAGCCCGGAGGGATTATTCGCCCATGACGATTCGAAAGCGGTTCACTTCGCTGGTAAGCTCCCAGACGGCAGGTGGAGCTTGCAGTCTTTCTGTGTAATGAATTGGCATTTTTCAAGGCCAGTAGGTATTTAAAGAATCAGATTTTACTAACAAACCAGTTTGGTTAAGATTGGTTAAGATGGTTACTAACAAATTAGAGCTGGTACAGAATGTTTTCATGCATGAGCCTGAATGCTACTAACAACGCGAAAGCCACTGACACGAGTAGTGCCCGGGTTGCTGGGCGGGCCATTTCAAACAGAAGCCGACGTCAGCCTAGACGAGTCAGCGGATGCGGCGGCGGCCGTGGTGGAGCCGGCCTCGCCATTCGGCAGCGGGCCGAGGCGCACAGCCTCCGGCAAGTTCTGCATCTACACTGGCCGGCTATTGCGCAGGTGTTGCGGTAATTAAAAGCCGAGGCGGTGTGTCGCACCTTCCCCAGCTGGCCAGAGTCCCTTATCCTAATGCCTTATTGCAGAATTATTTAACGAGATAGCATTCTTAGGGCCATATTATTATTATGAACCTTGATCGGAACCCGAGCTTGATTATAAATTATTATTTGTCGATAAATATGTGCGCACACGAGTAGAAGCGACAAAGCCTTGAATTGGCTCGCCATCGTACACACACTGTCTTAGAAATGTACGTTTAATTTACGCTTGTAGAATATACCGAAACAGCCACCTCATCTGTGCATACGCCTCACTCCGGCGCTACAGAATCAGCCAATCAGCGCTCGCGTATTGTTATAAACTATCATATTATACTATAATCGTTTACAATGTACCTAAATGTGTTAAAACCACTGCTACAAAACTTCCAAAGTTTTAATAAAGTCCCTAGTAATATTCAGCGGTGATACATATGCTCGTATAGTTTACGATTAAAGTAATCAACCTAATGAACCTGTGATTGCCATGGCTCTTGATTATGATAATTATCCGAGTCATCAGTGCCACAAAGCGACCCCCGTCTGTTTCATCCTTAAAAGACGCCGACGAGTCGCACTTCCAACGTCGGTCAGGCAACCGCCAGACGATGTCGTCATCGTCGCGAGGCCGCGGGCCCAGCATCGGCGACTCGCGCTCGCCTCCGCTGCAGTTTCTGGCCATCCCGCAGCTGGATGGCATTCAGCGGACGCAGAAGATACTCGACATGCGGCTGCAGAATTTGCAGGCAAGTTTGCTGAGAAAGAGTCAAAAGAATTAAATTGCCGATTCTTCACTCCTGCTCTGGGAGTGGTTCCAAGGCTGTTTAGGGGTGATTCCCAAGGTTGTTTAGGGGTGATTCCCAAGGTTGTTTAGCGGTGATTCCCAAGGTTGTTTAGGGGTGATTCCCAAGGTTGTTTAGGGGTGATTTCCAAGGCTGTTTAGGGGTGATTCCCAAGGTTGTTTAGGGGTGATTCCCAAGGCTGTTTAGGGGTGATTCCCAAGGCTGTTTAGGGGTGATTCCCAAGGCTGTTTAGGGGTGATTTCCAAGGCTGTTTAGGGGTGATTCCCAAGGCTGTTTAGGGGTGATTCCCAAGGCTGTTTAGGGGTGATTCCCAAGGCTGTTTAGGGGTGATTCCCAAGGCTGTTTAGGGGTGATTCCCAAGGCTGTTTAGGGGTGATTCACAAGGCTTTTTAGGGTTGATTCCTAAGGCTATTTAAGGGTGATTCCCAAGGCTGCTTTGGGATACTTCTCAAAGCTGCTTATGGGTGATTCCAAAGGCTGTCTAGAGGTGATTCCCAAGGCTGTTTAGTGTTGATTCTCAGGCTATTTAAGGGCGAGTCTCAAAGCTGTTTGGAGCTGATTCACGAAGCAGTTAAAATGCTATTTTACTTCATTTATTCTTCGACGCTCTAAGAACGATTTAAGGAGCGAGGCAGCTAAGAATGTTCTCAAAATAGATGAGAATCATGTCTTGGGTTTTGATTCTCTATCATTTCAGGGGTGGTTCTCAAAATGGGTAATGGTGATTTATGATAAAACTAGCGGTGATTTTTTAAGCGGTTCAGGTGTGAATCACATCGGAATTTTACAGTTTGCTGAGGGTGCCATAGGATGACCAGCTCCTTTCTACAATATAAATGCGTGTCAAATACCGAACTCTGGCCACCTGTAAATCTCCTGCCAGGCCCAGTCTGATCAGCTGAACCTGGCCGCCGGCAACGTGCGCATCAAGGAGGAGATCCAGCTGCTTCGCGACTTGATCGGCGAGAATCAAAAGGCCCTGCTGTCTCTGGTGCGGGCTGTGCAGCAGATCCAGGAGACGACCCGCATGCTGAATAACAACATGCAGCAGTGGGTGACGCAACAGAGCGCCAGCCTGAGCCTCAAGACCGTGCTGGTCAACGAGGCCAGCTCAGCCAGCGACGACCCTCAGCAGCAGCAGCCGTGTGAGGCCAGCGGGTCCAACAAGTCAAGCAAGCGGCGTGAGAAGCACCGGGTGAAGGATAGCAAGGTGTGACGAAATCAGAAATCGTGATTTTTAACTTCTAAAGGCAGGCAAAGTGACTTTTTGTTCTAATGTAGTTGAAATTGATGTGTTAATAATTTCTATAGGGCAGTGGACCAGAATGGTGCAAAATCGCCACTTCCTGTATTTTAATTTCCTACCAAGCAAACGCTGCACTTTATATACTGGTTAATTGCTTTTATATTGGACGTAAAAGTACATTTATCTCATTTATCTCAAGTACATTTGTCTCAAAGACTTCTAGACTCGAAGAGGTCTTTAGTGTCTTGTTTTTACCCTCTTAGAATAATAATGGTCTGCAATCTTACTTGCGAGCTTGCGAAATATCCCAAATCTACTCCGACTCAGTAATCCCTGTTTGCCTACATGTTTTGCTTAAAAAATTGACTCGCTTACCTCAGTATCCATGTTGATTATCCCCTCAAAATGTGCGAACAGTTTGTATAACTTTTATTAGTAGTTGCTTAAAACCCATATTGACTTCGAGAGATTAAAAGTTTACCTATTTTTTTTACGATTGCCAGATCAAATTTCAATCCATTTTCCTCAATCTTTTTGAAGGTACGAGTAAATTTACCATGCACAAAGCAAAAAAGCACACTCTTTACTTTATTAGCTAATGTACCAGTACATTCCCAATTCAATGCTACTCATCTCTGAAAAATATAAAATAAGCTACTAAATTCCTTAACTTTGTCGTTATCTTTGATCGTTTGCGAGATCGTATTCTTTTCTATCTTGGCGTTAATCATTTATTAATAAAAAACAACAAACAAAAAACGAAGCCCTGCAACAAAAATATAGTGTACTTTATAGCTTAGCATTTGCGAGTTTGTACTTTTTAATTTTATCTCTAGACGGCTAGAATAATTAAATAAAATACAGGCACTGATAAGCAGTTAATTGCCGATTGCGGGTTCACACTGGGAGGTCACACAACTGAAAAAAATGGCAAAACTTAAGGCTAGAAACTGAAATTAAAAAGGATGAAATTTTGACTTTTTCTATCTGCTAGGGCGCGCTCCATTTCAAATAGTATTGATAGCTACAATAACACCTTGCACTACTACTGGCAGTAATAGAAAAATTTTCAAAATGGACAACTTTTAACCAGATTGGTCGAAAGGTTTTCAAATTTGCAATTTAATAATTAAAGCGTGAAAGGTGATTTAACCACTGCTCAAGCCATCAGCTCCTGCTCCTTGATTTGATTCAGAAAGTTTTCAGCTTTCGAAAACAACGTTGACGAAAGATTGACAGGTAGAAACGATGAGCCAATTTTGCTGCAGATACTCGTAGTTTAGTTGCTTTTTTCAAAAGCAAATAGCGGAAGCAGCCTAGTTCTTATTGGGACAAAAAAATGGGACTGCACACGAAAACCAAAACGGTATGGGCATTAACTATTAGGGTTTGAAATGACAAAATATTTGAGCTGGGATTCTAAACATTTGATATGGGCTCGACTTGGCTACGTAGTAAAAATAGATTTGACGATTTTCGCGCAAGCAAGCAAGCAGTTTGGCTACAGGGAAGCAGGTTAGTACGAGTACACAGCGCGTTTCCTTGCCGCTCAAGAAAACGCGAGTTGTCTGGGAGGGGCCGGTTTTAGATCTCGATAAGAAAGCAGCAAAATAATGAGTAGCCATCGAGTTTCACACCTAGGGGAGGAAATTAAAGGCAAAAAAGTCCGTCGCGAAAATCGGCATAAAGAATTAGAAAGAACACTGCTGTTCAAAGGGTGCCGGGGAAACTAAATGAGACTTGCAACTCGATGCTGAACCGGGGGGTTCGCTCAGAACTCGGACACGCCGAATTCGTCTCCGTCGGATGGCTGGCGGACCCAGGCCGGAGCCGACTTGGGCGGCTGCTGCTGCTGATGCTGCTGCTGCTGATGGTGGTGGTGGTTCATCGGCTGGCGCTGTCGCTGGCTGTCCTGCTCGTGCACCAGCTTGTACACCTGCGACTGCGTGTAGGCCGGCTCCTGGCCCGGTTGCCTGCGGGTTGCCGGTGGGGATTCGGCAGATAAACCATTAAAAAGTTGATTGCTGCTTTTAAAGAAATCTGCGCGGGTAACTAAGGCCGCCTTACTGATTAGTTACTCGGTCAATTGCTATCTGAAGTCAGCTGACGGGCATGTCACTCGCTAATTAGGGAGTCCAGCACAATTTTCGCTAATTTTTCGCTCCTGGTCTAAGGACCTTCAACACAGGCTCTAGGTGAAATGAAATATCTATCTATCTATCTATCTATCTATCTATCTATCTATCTATCTATCTATCTATCTATCTATCTATCTATCTATCTATCTATCTATCTATCTATCTATCTATCTATCTATCTATCTATCTATCTATCTATCTATCTATCTATCTATCTATCTATCTATCTATCTATCTATCTATCTATCTATCTATCTATCTATCTATCTATCTATCTATCTATCTATCTATCTATCTATCTATCTATCTATCTATCTATCTATCTATCTATCTATCTATCTATCTATCTATCTGTCTATCTATCTATCTATCTATCTATCTATCTATCTATCTATCTATCTATCTATCTATCTATCTATCTATCTATCTATCTATCTATCTATCTATCTATCTATCTATCTATCTATCTATCTATCTATCTATCTATCTATCTATCTATCTATCTATCTATCTATCTATCTATCTATCTATCTATCTATCTATCTATCTATCTATCTATCTATCTATCTATCTATCTATCTATCTATCTATCTATCTATCTATCTATCTATCTATCTATCTATCTATCTATCTATCTATCTATCTATCTATCTATCTATCTATCTATCTATCTATCTATCTATCTATCTATCTATCTATCTATCTATCTATCTATCTATCTATCTATCTATCTATCTATCTATCTACCTATCTCTATCTAGATTCGACAGCTAGGCCATTTCACTTACCCAGGGGCCAGCGCGATGCCTGTCTGACCTTCGAAAGCCGAGGCCACGTTCTGCTTGGAGTACATGTTGATGGGCGTGTTGTACTGCTTAGTATTGAATGCCACTGGCACATCATTCTGCGGATCGCCTGCATTTCCGCCCGTGCTGTTCAAGCGCAGCGTGGCTGATGAGCGCTGCCTGCCGCCACCGCCGCCACCGCCTCCGTTCTTTCCGGCATGATCAAAATGCCCGCCGTGACCCCCTCCGTAGCCACCTCCGTGACCTCCGTGGCTGCGCCCGGCCCTGAACGGGCTGTCCTCCCTGATGCCCTGGCCCTGCGACGGCAGGTAGGACTGCTGCTCGAAGGCTGCCGACGAGGAACCCCGGCGGGCCTGGCGCAGGAGCTCCGGCGAAGGCGACCAGCCGAACTCCAGCACCCGCTGGCCCAGCACCGGGTCCGGCTGGCGCTTCTGCCGGTAGCGATTGGCCGCCGCCGAGCCCGACGAGCTGGGGCGTGGAACTGCGGGTTTCGGGTCGGGTTGGGGTGTGTTGGAGTGGGTTGGGGTGTGTTGGAGTGGGTTGGGGTGTGTTGGAGTGGGTTGGGGTGTGTTGGAGTAGGTTGGGGTGTGTTGGAGTAGGTTGGGATGTGTTAGAGTGGGTTGGGGTGTGTTAGAGTGGGTTGGGGTGTGTTGGAGTAGGTTGGGGTGTGTTAGAGTGGGTTGGGGTGTGTTAGAGTGGGTTGGGGTGTGTTGGAGTGGGTTGGGAAGTTTTGGAGTGGGTTGGGGTGTGTTGGAGTAGGTTGGGGTGTGTTGGAGTAGGTTGGGGTGTGTTTAAGTGGGTTGGGGTGTGTTGGAGTAGGTTGGGGTGTGTTGGAGTAGGTTGGGGTGTGTTGGAGTAGGTTGGGGTGTGTTAGAGTGGGTTGAGGTGTTTTGGAGTGGGTTGGGTGTGTTCTAGTGAGTTGGGGTGTGTTGGAATGAGTTAGGTGTGTTGGAGTAGGTTGGGAAGTGTTGGAGTGGGTTGGGGTGTGCTGGAGTGGGTTGGGTGTGTTTGATTGTGTTGGGGTGTTTTGGAGTGGGTTGTTTGTGTTTGATTGTGTTGGGGTGTTTTGGAGTGGGTTTGGGTGTGTTGGATTGAGTTAGGTGTGTTCGAGTGGGTTAGGTGTGTTGGAGTGGGGTACTGTGTGTTCGAGTGGGTTGGGTGTGTTGGAGTGGGGTGGTGTGTGTTCTAGTGAGTTGGGGTGTGTTGGAGTGGGTTGGGGTGTGTTGGAGTGGGTTGGGAAGTGTTGGAGTGGGTTGGGGTGTGTTGGAGTGGGTTGGGGTGTGTTGGAGTAGGTTGGAGTGTGTTAGAATGAGTTGGGGTGTGTTGGAGTGAGTCAGGTGTGTTTGAGTGGTTTGGGAGTTTGGATTGGGTTTGGGTGTGTTGAAGTGAGTTAGGTGTGTTCGAGTGGGTTGGGGTGTGTTGGAGTGGGTTGGGAAGTGTTGGAGTGGGTTTGGGTGCGTTGGAGTGGGTTGGGGTGTGTTTGAGTGAGTTGGGGTGTGTTGGAGTAGGTTGGGAAGTGTTGGAGTGGGTTGGGGTGTGTTGGAGTTGGTTGGAAAGTGTTGGAGTGGGTTTGGGTGCGTTGGAGTGGGTTGGGGTGTGTTAGAATGAGTTGGGGTGTGTTGGAGTGAGTCAGGTGTGTTTGAGTGGTTTGGGAGTTTGGATTGGGTTTGGGTGTGTTGAAGTGAGTTAGGCGTGTTCGAGTGGGTTGGGGTGTGTTGGAGTGGGTTGGGAAGTTTTGGAGTGGGTTTGGGTGCGTTGGAGTGGGTTGGGGTGTGTTTGAGTGAGTTGGGCTGTGTTGGAGTAGGTTGGGAAGTGTTGGAGTGGGTTGGGGTGTGTTGGAGTGGGTTGGAAAGTGTTGGAGTGGGTTTGGGTGCGTTGGAGTGGGTTGGGGTGTGTTTGAGTGAGTTGGGGTGTGTTGGAGTAGGTTGGGAAGTGTTGGAGTGGGTTGGGGTGTGTTGGAGTGGGTTGGAAAGTGTTGGAGTGAGTTGGGGTGTGTTGGAGTAGGTTGGGAAGGGTTGGAGTGGGTTGGGGTGTGTTGGAGTGGGTTGGGGTGTGTGGGGTGGGTTAGGTATGTCTTATTTATTATTTTCAGATGTAGTTTTTTGTGATCTTGTGTATTTGCAGCAAGAATTTTTTAATTTGCTTTACCGAAATTATCAGTTACGGTGAGTAGAAAAAAATGAGCAGTTTAGTTCAGTAGGACCATTCTTTGGTAGGATAATTGCAAGTGGGGAAGATTTTCTCGCACTAAAACCATAGCTTACAGTAAATATGCTTTACAATTATTGAGGAATGCAAATTATTAACACCTATAGGTCTGTACAGCCAATATTATGGTTCCAGTAAGGTCTCCCTTGGAATTTCTTGCAATGTCGCACCTGTTCCATAAGGCATTTGGGAATTCTCAACAGAACTGGCAGGATTGCTGAAGCGTAAACAATAAACACAGCACAGTGGGGGTTTCGTTGCTAAGGGACCAGTGCCTTAGGGAATTTGCTTTCACTGAGGATTGATTAAACATAGCCATTTGCCCTTGGAGAGGAAGGGGATAGTTCTGCAAGCAATAAGTCTGACGAAGCAATCTGGGAAAAAAGCAGCCCATAAAGTGGAGAGCAAGACAGACAGTCAAGTCAACAAATTTAGGAGGGTAAAACTTCGTTTTCTTTTTACCATCAAATGCTCTGCGAAGACCTGCAAGTTTATTTATTAAAAAACCGAAACTTGAAAAATGTTAGAAAACGAACTACAAATTGGAATATGTTGTAAATTGGAGTTCGAAAGCCCCACTGCTTTAGAATTAGCCTTCGATATTTCTAGAGAAAATTTAGGAAGGCTCCAAGGGGTGGGTTGACTGAACGGATGGAGAGGCGGAGAGGTGGCGACCAATCAGAAAACAGAAAGAGGTAGAAAGTAAGACAGATAACTAGCCAGAGAGTGAGAGAGCCAGATGGGGGTCGAGTGGCTCGGCGGCCTAGCGTGTCTGCCTTGTGTGCCAATGATCCAGGTTCGTCCCCGTAGGTTATTTTCCCCAGCGAGGTTTCGTGTGCAGGGTCACATTAATTTGGGGCCTTGTGCAACCCCCCCCCTAGGCATAGAGAGAGTACACTCCTGGAACTGCCACTTGTACATCCTATGCAAGTGCGTGACTGGGTGCTATTCTGGATTTCCGCTGTGCACCGTGTGTGCTTGTGTGTGTGTGCCTGTATACCGTATTTAGTGTGACTGACAATGTCTCTTCAAGCGACAAGGAGCCTACAGCCCAGATTATTATTATTGTCATTAATACTATCAGATTATTATACTACAGATTATTATTATTGTCATTATTATTAGAGAGACAGACAGAGCAAGGGGATAACTTTGAAAGCTTTGAAATGAAGGATAAACAGACGTCAAAATAACCGGGCATTATCAAAGCCAGGCTTCCCCCAAATAGCTGCTCATGAAGGCGGGGGCAGCGGCTCACCCGAATGGTAGGTGTTCCCGTAGCTGGTCGGCTGCATGAAGGCCTTCCGGCGGTCAGCCACGCTCTGCTGCGTGAAGGTGTAGTCAACGTCCTGATCGTCCATGGACCTCTGCGCAGCGGCCTGCAAGTCCATGCTGGCCAGGGAGCGGCTCACCTGCAATCGGCGCGGGCGGGGCGGAATCATCAATTGCTGTTGATGAAGCGGCTCTGCGAAGCTGGGAACCGAGCTGCCCCGGCGAATTTGACGGTGCCGCCTGTAGGCGCCGTGGCAGGCGCAGCGGGAGCCACCGATCTGGCCGAGGCTCCGCACTAGACGGGCCGCCATCGTGTGCACCCGGAGCTCGAAGCCGGGCAGCTCCGTCAGCCTCAGCGCGCACAGCTGATCGTCAACAAAGAATTGGCCGCAGCTGCCGCAGCTGTCGCAGCCGCTTCCAGCCAGCATCAATGCGTATTCCTAGCAACTACTGCTCGACGTGAGTAGGCTGGCTGCGCGTGTTCATAACGAACGGGAGAATTTTCACGCTCGATTTGTCGAGAAAATTTTAGTGGAGCGACAAACAAATTTATAGTACTCGAAAATGCCTTCGCCCGGTGCGGACGCGCTATCACGGTTCGGGGATTTGCGGAATTCTAAGCAATCCTCCCCATTGGCTGGAGACCAGCCAGACTGCTTTGGGGGAAAAAGTATTTTGGCCTTCCCCGAAGTATGCCTTGCCGATTCTCCATTGATTTCTGCACTAAAACTCCCTGCCCGCAGTCTCCGTCCATACGCGCTCCCGCAGGTAAATGTCAACCAAGGAGCAACCGGCTTTTCGGGTGAAGGCGGGAGGGGGCAAAAATCCAAACTTTTCAGACGCCGCTCGAGCCCACGCTTAACTTCATTTTCCTATTTTCGCTTCGTCTGTCTGTTCTTTTTTTATTTAACACACCGAGAGTGCGCCCGGTTGAAAAGGGCATTGGGCAGGTATTGACCAGCTGGAGACAGCTTTCTTCTGCCTCTCTTTATGGTCTTTCACAAAGCAGACAACGCAAAATTGTTTAAAAATCATTTAAAGTCGGTTGAAGTTAAAAATACACTTTTTAAAGAAATTCACTAATTAATAAGGATGACTGAAAAAAACGAAAAACAACGTTTAGTAATATTTACTGCTGTTGCTACTTGCAGTAGTGTAGCAATCGGTCAGGTAGAAAAAACTTTCTGTCATTAATAAACTATCTCACCCGATCCATCATGTAGTTGTCAGCCTGCGGCTGGTGCTGCTGTTGGAAATGCTGCGGCGGCTGCGCCATCAGCGGCTGCGGCTGCTGCTGGTGTCCTCGGCCGCGTGGACTGCCGCCGTACTGGACGCCGAACTCGGGACGCGGGCCGGTCGGACGCCAAGTTGGCTGCGAAGGCACCCGGCTGTGAGGAGGTGCTGCGGCAACGGCCCGGCTTGAGTGCGATGTCGGGACAGCGCCGTGCGGCCTGCGGAAATAGCAGGGACATGATTGACATCCTTGGGCCAGAGACAGCATGCGCTGACCTCAGACTAGCTGGCTTGCATGCACACGCAAACTGATTAAAAAGTTTCCCACCTGCGAATATTGAGCAGCAAGGTGCCGCCGCTGTTTCTAATGAGCTCCTGGGCCTCCCTGTGCAGCATTGACGTGGCATCGTAGTTGTCAATACCGACCACGGTGTCACCGCGGTGGAGCTCGCCTTCAGCCGGGCTACCGGTAAAAACCTTGACAGATCCGGGATGGAGAAAGAGTTTCTGGTGAGCTGCAACTCATGAGATCTCACGGCCTGAACTACTCACCCGCTGAACAGTGAGCGGCGTGTGAAAGTCGGCTCCGCCCTGCACCCGGAAGCCCCAAGGCGTCAGCAGGGAGTCCCTGTACAGGCGGACAGTTACTACCGACATGGCTGCTTAGTCTGGCCTCGGTCTCGATCAATTTGAGAACTCGTCCCTCTTCCTCTGTTGTGAGCGTTCACCAGCCGCGCTGGAAAAACAACTGACAGAAACTCCTCGGCGCCTCGGCGAAACAGAAAAAAAGTGAGAACTTTTTTCCTTCCAGCAGCCGCGGCCTCAGTGCGTCGTTCCGAGGCTTTTTTCCGCAATCGTGGCAGAAAGGGATCCGGCAGCTATGGGGATTTCACTGCAGAATCTGAACAGCTTTTTTAGGGAGAGAAGCTTCGCATGCAGGATGGAGGCTGATGGGATGGGTGCAGCGCCGGGGATTCGGTGTGCGCCGGTTCCGCCCCCTCCCGTCTCCCTCTCGCTCTTTGATGCGAAATTTTTACAGCACCCGCCCGGCTTGGACTACTGTTGCTGCCCTGTTCGACTGCGAGCCCACTGGCCTGCGCTGAGCCTTCAAACACACACACACGCACACACGCGCGCGCACACCCAAGAACACAAGCGCCACCCCCTGGTTTGCAAAGTTCACTTCACCGTTGATTCTGGCGCAGTGCGAAGCACGCAGGGCGCCCGGTTGGATGCAGAAGCGGTCGCTATTTGGCCCGCCGAGCCGCCCTCGGCCCCAACCTGCGGTCCTCACCTATCGATTCGTTCTCGGCTAGGCTGCACTTTTAGCGAGCATGCGGCCATGTCCGCCAGCGTCCCATCATCTGACTCCATCAGATCGTGGATGCTTTCTGCCTGGCAACAAGCAGCATGCTGCAAGCTTCAACAGCTGCTTCTGCTAGGCTTCACAAGAAGAGATTGTTGGTCCATTTTAAAGTGGAAGTCGGAATATCTGCGTAGGAGCTTCAAATGGATTCGCTCTCCCTTGTTCGTTCGCTGAACATTCTCCTCAGCAGCATAAAATAAAATGTTTTTCAGTTAATTTTGTTGTGTGAATGCACCCCGAATAACATGATAAAAATAAATATTCAATAGAATCTGTTTTCATGACATCGACATAATGAGAAGTAACCAATGGCTTCAACCAGCCTCAAATAAGAACGTTTCCTCTCTACAGAAAATACTTACTCAGTAGGTGAATAGCTTTATTTGACAAGAACGAAGGCCGACTGACAAAGTTAAAATAATTTCACGTATATATTTTACGCGTTTTCACTATGTAGATTTAATGTAAGAGGATTTGGCCAGATGATGTTGCACAACAAGCGGGTGCAGCCCACTGAGATCTAGCTGTCTCTTTTAAGCAATTATTGGCTAGCAATCGTCATAGACCCAAAATAAATAAACTCTCTTCATATTATACTAGCAATTTTTTTTTCAAAGCAAAACAGAGAGACACACGGAGTTCATTTAATGGCGTCTGCATTCATAGTTTTCATCAGAAACTGGTTCAAACAGCTATTTGCAGCAAGTTTTTTGCATAATATTCGATTTTGTATTGGTTTAAAAATAATTATAAAGTAAATAGTGAAATGATGCACGTCGTCAATTCAAAAAACATATTAATTCAATATTTCGGATTGTTTTCTGCTTTCACTTGCAATTTACGTGGAAATCATGGTGGGAAAATTAATAGCAACTTGTGTTGCTCACTACTTAATCTTGTGTATTGCTGATGATAAGAATCGAAAGTTTGTCCAAGCAAAAACTATAGATTTTGTTTTGTAATGGAATGCTACTGCGAAGATTTTTTTATGAATTCTACTGGTGGATACCTTATCAAAACAGCTGTCTGACTTATTAGAGTTAAGAGTTTCATTTATAATTCTCATTTGACATTTTCAAAGCTAAAAAATATAGGTTAAATAGTGAGATATATTAAGGTTGAAGCATGACACGATGCTGCAATTCTTCGCTGCGCTGCAATCAGTGATAAGGTTTTCGTCGTTTGGACAGACCACACGAATGTGGCACATTGATATCCTCTTAAACCGTTCCCGTCACGCGTCACAACACGCTTAAATAGAAAATCGTCATTCGTTACGGCCTAGTATTAATAACAAGCTGTCAAAAATATTTTAGTGTATTTTTGCTACAATATAAAGATTATTAGGCTTTAACGTAATAAAATTTGCTTTTACCTTGTCTTTCCTGTAATGTTTACACGAAACATTTTTAAACCTGCGTTCTGACGTCTAAAAGTAAACTATTTTTATAGAGAGGCCTCGACTTGGATCTAAGTAAACTCTGATGAGTCTGATTATCAATTTTCGGGTTATGTTCGAGTTTTCCCTACTGTATGCGCTATTTGTTCATAAATCTTTGTTTGAGAAAAGCTATAGTTTCAGAACAGCTAAGATCAGAAGTTCCCTGTCAAACCAAAATAATAGCAAATAATAGAAGGTTCATATTTAAACCGGCAGGACTGGTTCATTAAGATGGAATTTCTTGAATAAAACCACCTAAACTTTATAGCTTACTTTATGGTAGAAAAAATCATTGAAATTAAAAAATAAATTGGTTCAAATTTCAATTTTTATTTCTAATATTTCTTATTTGGTTGTTAGTATTTTTGCAAAGCTTTAAATACATCACATAAAATGTTTCGTGATTAATTTTTTTTGTATTTAAATCTAAGTTTCATTATTTCTACTACTAAAATTTTGAATAAATGTCTATTTATTTTTCTAATAAGAAGTGTGTAGACAATTGTATTTTTTCTAGACCTATTGTATGGTGCTAAGAAGGAATGTATATAATATTTCCTTGGATCATTTATCAATATTTTTTACAATAAATTTTTATATATAATAGACAATAAACCATTTTTTATAAAAATGTTATAATAACAATAGCTAATATTATATTTTTATACAAATAAAGGTTGGAATATTTAAATATAGATACTTTCAAAATATATTTTATTTTGATTTATTTTACTAATTATTTAGAATTAGGGATAACTATTAAAAATAACAATTATGCAAACAAATTCACTTTGTCAAAATCATTTAAATCATAAAGGTCCATAAAGTCCTAAACTAATATATAAAAATCAGAGATAATTCCTATAATAAGACATATATGCCCAATCTCCAATTTTTTTACTTTTCTGGTATGACTTAGTTTTAGCAAAATTTGCTAAAATTTTGACCAAGTTTGCAACTTACCTCCCTGATTTTGTGACTTACATAGCTAATTTTATCACTTACATTACTAATTTTGCAACTTACATTGCCAATTTTGCAACTTACATTGTAGATTTTGCAATTTATATCACTGATTTTATAACTTATATCACTGATTTTGCAACTTACATCACCAATTTTGCAACTTACACTGTCAATTTTGCAACTTAAAATGTAGATTTTGCAACTTACATAGCAGATTTTAAACCTTACCTTGGTTGGCAGCCATTTCACCTATCCAGTTTAAATGTCAGATAGGTAGCTATTGGGCATGTATTTAGTATAAGGAACAGTAACACTAAGCAAAACATAGGGGTATAGCCATTTATATTTTTTGCTTATTGTTTATCAGCAATGCCATCAAATATGCTTTTTTGTATTCATTGTTAAAAAACTATCAAAAAACTATGATGCTATCAAAAATGATGCTAGTTGTTTTAATTCTAACTAATATAACAGTCTATCATAAATATGGGTCTAATTTTTTAGCAAAAGTTCAAATCAATTAGCTTTTTCACTTTTTTGATCATTTTCATATTTAAAAAATTATATCATATTGGATATTAGAATTAAAATTTATTTGTTTTGTTTTCTATTCAATATTAAAAAGTCTATGATATACTTTGGGCCATGCTTTTCTTCTGTATTTGTGCTAGTCATTTGAACTTTATCTTTGCATGGCCTATTATGACTATTGTAAGTTATTTTTTAATTTTCTAAGTGCTTTTCTTCTAGAAAACAATTCTGTAAACTAAGAATGAGAGACTTGGTAATGATTATTGAAAAATGCTTCATTGGTTAATTATTCATATTAGTAGGAATTTCCAAACTTAGGGACAGTGTTCTGGCTTTTTGCTCGTAACCTCTTACTATGGAAGCTGAGCTCACAATCCTGATATGGTTGTTTTCTATTTTGTCTGGACACTGAGAGAAATCGCAGTATGTTGGGACCAATAAACATAGTTTTTTAAGCCTTAGCTGAATTGTCTTAATATATCAGTGACGGTTAAAAGCTGTTTTTTAATTACTATTCAGCATATTTTGTTTTTCTTTCCAACAATCCAGGTCAAAATTATGGCTTCTCCGCGCTTAATTGGGCGGCCATCTGTTGTAGTAAACAGAAGCCATTTATTATTTTCAACCTTAAAGCAATGGCGAGCCCTGTGCACTTTGTGCTTTCTAGGCAAAACTGGCTGGATTAAGCCTCGCAAAATTTGTCAATGCAAATTGACTGAACTATTTTTAGATTCATAGAATAAAGAGGGGAATAATATATTGATTTTTCTGGTCTGAATTGTCTTTTCATATTGATCAGGGTTTACCTTAAAAATGTCTCCCTTTTCTGTACGAGTCATTTGTCTCTTGTGCGCTTTATAGGCTACCTAAAGGTGTAGCCAAAGGTCTTGCCTTGCACCTCACGCCAACCAGTGCAGCCTGAAGATATCGCCATCTCCTATGTTTCAGCCCAACGTCCGGCTGTGACGTCGCTCGGCAGAGTCGCAGCTGAAGAGCCTCTTGGATGAAGAAGCTGCGCCGCCAATTGTCCGGACTGGCCAGGCGGCGCCACGCGCCCAGCCTGTCGGCGCTATCCGAAACTGACGCCGCTGGAGATGGCGCCGGCTTGCAGCATCATCAGAATCACCATCATCCGGTATCGTCCGGGCTGCTGGCTCGCGAGGACGAGCGGGCGAGGTCGCGGACGTGCACGGATCTTGAGCACATCTACGCCATGCCCGGGGCCACCGTCTGTGAGTCCCCCTTACCTGCCTTGTTAGCTGACGAGGCTTCTCATTAGTGTTAAAGCATTCTTAGTTACTCCGGCCGTTTACCTAGCGATGTTTTCGTGTCTGATTGCAATGGATTAAATGCATTTTTAATTTCCCAAGTCCCCAACCTCACTGTTTGCCAGTTTATTTCTCACAATTTTTCAGCAAACTTATTTTCGCTTTTCCTGCTTCCCTTTCCCCCTAGGGGATTTTCCGACGCGTCTCCATTCGCGTGATTGACTTTCTCAGTCAGCCGCAGCCCAGCTTCATTTTAGTTTATTAAAAAATCGTATTTCAATGCGCATAAACTCTTTTCTATGCTTCTAGAAGAGAAAATCTCTTGAATTAATCGCTGAAGATGCGCCGGCCCGACTTCAATAATTCTGTTTTTTTTCTCCCTCCCATTTGGGATTTATGCTGCACGCACAAAGACGGATGCAGGGGATGCCAACTTTTGTCAATCTATTCCCCGATTTTGGCGCCGGAGACGGCCAGTCAAAGTCAGAAGTCGGCCTCCGCCTTGCACTTTCATTCGCGGATTGGCTCTTAATCCCCCGAAAAATATCCCCCCCCCCCCCTAGCCTGACTGTCCCCTTGATCCTCGGGCTCTGCAGCTGACTGAAATCTGACTCGCGCATGGGGCAGCAGAGCCCTGAGCTGTGCGGTCACGACACAGCGGTCCACCTTCCTTATTTAGTTGTCCTTGTCTGACGGGCCTGACCGATGACTGACTGATGCGTTTGGACGGGATTTAACAGGCTGCCAGTTCCATGCTTTTTCCTCGAGGAAAAGAGTTGCTTTTTCAGAGGGATTAGGGCTTCCAAGCCGCGTTGGTTTACGTCAGTTTTTGCTCAGCTTGGCCCCGGTCCCCCCACGCAACTAATTGCCTTCCGCCTTTAGTTTCAAATGCCTAAACTAAAGCCCGAGCAGAGAGCATTCATTGATCAGTGAGGCGCGAGCGAGTTGGCGGGACGGGACAGCGGAATTAACGGGCCGGGGCTTGCCGCCGCTGCTACCACCACCAGCTATCCTATTGATTTCCTCCCCGTGTCTGTCGCTGCGCTTTTCTTTGCTCACGTGGCGTGTTGGCTTAGAGGAAGGGGGGCGTACGATAATCCGA
This sequence comes from Macrostomum cliftonense, assembly GCA_950096795.1. Classification (NCBI taxonomy): domain Eukaryota; kingdom Metazoa; phylum Platyhelminthes; family Macrostomidae; genus Macrostomum; species Macrostomum cliftonense. The sequence continues at coordinate 379,932 of CATNEM010000164.1, forward strand.
CAACGGGCGCGTCTGTCTCCATGGAGATTAATCCCTCTCTCGCTGTGTCTCCCAAATTTAAACTCGACTGCATGTTTTTTTTCTAAAAGTGCTCGTTTTTTAACCATTAGTTTCGAGGGTAAAATTCAGCGGGGTAGTTTATGCTAAGTATTGTCACATTATTCATGTAAAGCTAATCATAAAACTATAGATAAAAAAGCTAAATGCTTCAAAATATTGACTTGGAGCTTAGTAACTCGATCACTTAAGCCAAATATTGTAGAGCCCGTAAAGTTCATTAATTGTAGTCTTTGTTCTTCCCTTAGTAGCGACCCAATTTGCTTGTCCGCCTACGAACGAGCAAATGCTATTTTTTGCATTGGCTGACTGACGGATCTTGTCCGCCGGGTCTCTCATTACGACTCTATGCTTCAATCAGTGCCCAGGCTCAGTTTGGCCTCGAACTGAGTGCTCAACACTCGAACGAACGAGCTCACGCATTCAATGGCTCACAAACTCGCAAGCCAATGTGGCAGAGCAAGAGAATGCAAGGCAGCCTTGCCGGTTAATCTCTCCGGATATCTCGGGTGGGGGGGTGGGGCAGCGTGGTTGCGGCTGGCCATATGGCTGGGACAGACAGATCGCGCCAGCTGAGAAAGGCGAGACGGAAGGCTGGCGAAAAGCAAATTTGTTGATTAGAAAAAAAATTAGGGATTTATTGTTTGCGCATTTCACATGCTCCCCTATTTGTCGATTCGTATTATCGGTTTATCCTGTTATTCATCTGTGCTCGTGTACTTTTAAATTTTTTATTGGTTGTTTTACTGCGAATTCGTGGCTTTCATTCATTCTTATTAGCCAGATTTGCTTGCGAAATGTTTCAGTTGGAATACGGGAACCGCAAGTTTTAATAGCTTTATTTAGAAATTACTGAACCAGTCAAGGTTGCAACTATCTGGGGGACCGGCTTGGGGCTGGTACTGCCGCGCTGGCTCAATCTATCTATCTATCTATCTATCTATCTATCTATCTATCTATCTATCTATCTATCTATCTATCTAGCCGGATGGCGATGCCATCTCAGTCTGCCAGGACTTTCGAAACCTGGGCTCCCTCGTCTTGAACCCAGACTCTATCATCGCCGAAAATTAAAATTTTTCCTACTTTATTTTTCTACTAGTTTCCACTGTCATATTAGTCCTAATAATTTTCCTATTGATTTTAATAGTTTTTCCCTTAATTTTAAAATATCATTACAGGTTTTTTCTTCACATTGATTCTCCATCAGCTGTGATAGATCTAGTAAGAAGTCGAGCCTTTCACTTCGCCACCCCTCCGCTGAGGTATTAAAGTTACTTAAACCGACTAATTTCAGAAAATTCGTCCACAAGCCCCAACCTACTTCACTTCGCCATTTGCTTGACTTAGCCAGTAACTACCAACAGCCTTGGCGGCTTGTCCTCGCCTTACTTTAAGCTGCCATTTAGCAGAACTAAAAATGCCGCCTTTCTGTCTTGCTCTCATTCGTTCTTTCCCTTAATCTTTTGCCGAAAATAATTTCTGCTGGCAATGTGTGTCGCCGCTCGGTGACTAACTGAAACTATTTTTTCGCATTCTTGAAATTTCGCTCCAGTAACCGGAAGTTTTTTTATAGGTTAAATTTGGCAATCAGCTGCAGTGTCAGCGTAAATATGTTGCTTATTTTGTTTAAATAATACTTCTGGGGCTACAGAAATGAGAGTTTTGGCTGTAGCCATCCTTTTTAAAGTGTGTTTGCACCCATGAATATGTGCTGACCATGAATAATCAAAGCCCTGATTGTGTGCACTATTGCTATTGGCTAGCTCCTATACTGCTCTTATTATAATACCCAATTTTCTTTATTCTCCCAGCTCCAACCAACCGAGTGAAATTGGTTTCCCGGCTTCTCTTGCAGCTTCCACTCAGTTCCAGCAGGCTGCATCGCCTAATCTGTTCTTTCTTCTCTCCTATTGCTCCCTGTCCTGTAAAAGCCTCGAGATTTAAGTCCTTGTAGATTGTAGGCAAAAAATGTCCACGATGCTACTATTCTAAGTAAACGCATAAGTATTTTACAACGTCATTTCAAAAGCAAGAAGCTAAATGAAAAAAAGAAAGGCAAAATTTTCCTCTGAAACCAAAGTCGAAACATTTTGATTGCTTTTCGTTGAAACATTTTTTACAAGACGTAACGAAATTCAAATGCAACAAGTAAATCGAAAATTTTGACTGGAATTGAAGCAGCAGTGCAAATTTAACCAATTTAATATTGCAAAAGAATTCGATGATAACTTTAACAATCTAGCCGAATGTAACCAAAAAGAATCGAAACTTTACCAACTTAATTATTTACAACACAGCAAAGAAAGCTAGACTGGCCCATTGCCTTCAGTTCCTGCATTCATTTTAAGAAAAAAAATATCAAGTTAAGTCCCCTGTTGTTGATAAAGCAGTCGTCGGAAGCGTACAAGAAAAAAACTGGCCAACCAGCCTGCACGCCTACCTGCTGTTTCTGTCCTCTGCGGCTCCGCCCTGCCCGACAGTTCCGCCTTCCCAACTGCCACTTAATTAGTTGCCAAGCCTGGGCGAACTAAGCAAAGATCCTTAGCTAGCCAGCCTCCTATTCTACCCTGGTGGGTTGGGTAACATTTCCGAGAAGCAAAAAGCTGGCGCAGCCCCAGAGACTCGATTCGCACGCGAAAAAGCTGGTCGAACTGTGTTGGGCATTTTGCGAGCGCGTAACTATCTGTCAGTCTGTCTGTTCGGGCATCTGCTACGCCCCATCGGCCTATTATTCAGCTAAATCCTCTAGTGGTGAAGAGCGTCGGAGAGGAACATAATCTATAAGCGAATAATGCTTTAAACTATTGTCTGTCTTTTCTGAAGAAGGCTGAACTGTTTTTTCTCTCACTGTCTTCCTTTCAAAGTCCCCTCTATTTCTTTTTACGAATAGCCTATGCATGCATCTATCTATCTTTCTATCTATCTATCTATCTATCTATCTGTCTATCTATCAATTTATCTATCTATCTATCTGTCTATCTATCTATCTATCTATCTATCTATCTATCTATCTATCTATCTATCTATCTATCTGTCAATCCATCTATCTATCTATCTATCTATCTATCTATCTATCTTTCTTTCTTTCTTTCTATCTAACTATCTATCTATCTATCTATCTTTCTTTCTATCTAACTAACTATCTATCTATCTATCTATCTGTCTATCTATCTATCTATCTATCTATCTATCTATCTATCTATCTATCTATCTATCTGTCAATCCATCTATCTATCTATCTAACTATCTATCTATCTATCTATCTTTCTTTCTATGTAACTAACTAACTATCTATCTATCTATCTATCTATCTATCTATCTGTCTATCTATCTATCTATCTATCTATCTATCTATCTATCTATCTATCTTTCTTTCTTTCTATCTCTATCTATCTATCTATCTATCTATCTATCTATCTATCTATCTATCTATCTGTCAATCCATCTATCTATCTATCTATCTATCTATCTTTCTTTCTTTCTATCTAACTGTCTATCTATCTTTCTATCTATCTATCTATCTATCTATCTATCCATCTATCTATCTATCTATCTATCTATCTATCTGTCAATCCATCTATCTAACTATCTATCTATCTATCTATCTTTCTTTTTATCTAACTATCTATCTATCTATCTATCTATCTATCTATCTATCTATCTATCTATCTATCTATCTGTCAATCCATCTATCTATCTATCTATCTATCTATCTATCTATCTATCTATCTATCTATCTTGCTTTCTTTCTTTCTATCTAACTATCTATTTATCTATCTATCTTTCTTTTTATCTAACTATCTATCTATCTATCTATCTATCTATCTATCTATCAATGTATCTGTCAATCTCTAATATTTCTCTTTATGTACCATTCTTTGTGAATAAGTTTTTTAATCAATTCAGTAGACAACAATAGTGGCTGGTCTAAAATTATTCGTGTCCTTTAATTTTGCTCTAGTTTGTCTCCGCATAGTTCCTTAGTGTCCTCAATTCGTTGTCCAATTGCACTGGCTGTTGAAGCGTAGCTGAAGGTATTCGTGAACTGAACGGATTGGGAAGAGTTCTTTGGGGCCGTTTTGCGTGGGCCGCGTTTGGCGATAAAAGTTTGCTGGCAAACACGCGCCGACGCCGCTGTCCCCTAGCTGATTGATGACGCGCCTATGCGTTGCTAAGGAATTGCTAGGCGGGTAAACCAACACTATTTATGCGCGAGGAAATAGCTTCGTGTCTTTCAACGCCTATGGCAGCAAGTTTTGTGTCTTCTGCGCAGGTTTTGTGTCTTTTTTCATTATCGACCAGGGGAGCGATGCGCCACCCTTGTGGGTGTCGAGAGGCCTAAAAAAGCTGGCCTTCTCGACTTTTTGCTGCACCAAGCTCGCCAAATTCGAGTGTCTTATTGAGTTGAAGGGCTTGAACAAAAGTGCAAGTGCACCCTTGCGTGCCCGCGTCCCGGCGCCCACTTCAAGGTGGAGAGTCGATTTGGTTCTGTTTTGTAAATTTTCCACGTCTGGACTGGCCGGCTATTAGGTGAAAAAGTTTCCCCGCCTTTTAATCTTGCCGCCGCGAGACACAAGCAGCTCGCAATAATAATGCTTGCGGCTGCTGATACCGGCTTGCTAGCTGTTACGGCATTGCTGCTGCAGCAGCTGCTGCTTCTTTTGGTATTGCTTGCGCGCTATTTTTTTCATTTGTCTGGCTCTATGCAATTTAGTATTAGTGCACCTACTGCGGGCCTCGCATTGCTAATAGTGGTATTCGGGACTGCTTGCGTACGCTTATGATTACGTCTCTGTCAAGCTTTATTAGCCGCTGGGGACTTTCTTCCCCAACTCGGATCCCTGCGAGGCTTTGAGTTTTAGCCGATAGAAAGAGAGAAGAAAAAAAAGAGAGTTGAGCTGTAATAAAAAGAAATTTGGCTTCATAATTTATGGCCTTCTCATTGATTTTACACCGACTCTCGGCATTTTGCTTCTCCGCTGACTGCTCATCTGCTCTCTTGCCAGCTCTCCGCCTCGTCTCGTCTCGTTTTCCTCCTCGTCTCCCGCGCGCCCAAATATTGCGCCGCACGTCTTCCTAGCAATTTTTGATGGCTCCGCTGTCAACGGCTAGGCTGAGGCTCTGCACTAAAAGCTTGACGCGAAATCCATGGCTCGTTAATTGAAATAAATGAATAATTTCTGTCCTAAATCCCGGAGGCCATTTTCTGGGTAGAAAAGTTGCCATTCATGGCTTTCTTTGTGTCACTGCAGCGGCCTCAATGTCACCTTCTTGGCCTCCTTGCTGTGCCTTTTTAATCTGAACAGTCTTGTTGTCACCTTAACGCCATTCTGTCGAAATTATTTTTGCTCCTACTGTCTCAGCTGTCCTATTTCTCAGTCCTAATTTTCGACATCTCTGGCCTCAGAAGCCGCCTTAGTAGCTAAAAGAAATCGAAAGCTGTCAGCCTCCACTGTTCCTCGGGGGAGTATAAAGTTCGCATCCTCGACGCGCTGACTCACTCCCTCGGACTTCATCCATCCATCTATCGCGCCCTGTCATCTCTCTGGCTGAAGCAACTCGGCACCTGCGGAGCGATGACCCCTTCAGCCTCTCCCCTCAATGTCGAATCCACCATGCCTTCCCGCCAGCTGGCAGCGGCTTCATCGCCTATGCTAGTAAAAACTTGCATTCAAAGTTAACCCATTGGCCACTCTTGTTTTTACTTGCGCCATTATCTATCAGTCTTGATCTCTGCTTCTTTCGCCTAGCTACTTGCTTTTTTTGCTATCGGCTACGCTCCAATGCGGGCTGGCAGGCAGGAACAAAGTGCTGGAATAGAAATTGCTTTGTCAGACTGATGACTTTTTTTCCAATGTCAAGGCTTGCCAGAATTTTCCGCTCCGTTCGCTCGCGCTTTTTGATCATTCATTTGATTTTGGCCTGCCCTCGCGCTTTACCTGCCTCCCTGCGCGTCCCGGTGGCTGTCTGGCCTACCTGCATCCTGCAGTTGCCAGCCATCGTCGGCGCTAATGAGCCTCGGCCCTAAATGAGTCGGTTCCGTGACTCGCTGCTACTCTTTCTCTGCTGCGCTGCCTCGCCTTTTTTTCAGCTGCCTTGTCCTTTGCGATTTTTATATGAATTTGGGAGATATGAGTTTTAGAGTTGCTTAGCGCTGAGCAGGATTAGGCAGGGAAGGCTACTGGCTTGATTGATAGATAGATACGAGATAGATAGCTGATAGATAGATAGATAGATAGATAGATAGATAGATAGATAGATAGATAGATAGATAGATAGATAGATAGATAGATAGATAGATAGATAGATAGATAGATAGATAGATAGACAGGTAGATAGATGGATAGATTGATTGATATATAGATAGATAGATAGACAGGTAGATAGATGGATAGATAGATAGATTGATTGATTGATTGATTGATAGGTAGATAGATAGATAGATAGATAGATAACTTGTTTGATTGGATAGATAGATATGCACATCTATTCATTGATAAATTGGAAGAGATTTGAGATATGTTAAAAACCCCCTCAACGTATCGATATACTACAATTAATTGCCACTCCATGAAGTTCTTCTAATTGTACAGAATTAGAGTCTCTGCTGATGACTGACTTGGCTTCAAATCGTGTGCCCTCTCTGAGTTTCCCCTGCGCAGGGACAACTCGGGCTCCATCCTCTGAGGTCGGCCTGCTGTTTCTGTTAATTGGCACGCAAGTTCGCAGACTCGCTTCCCGCTATAGCGTGCTACAGAAACAACCATTCTGAATGAATAAAGTGACTGAAAACTCTAGTTGGTGTTAAATAAAAAGCACTGCAGTGAGTCTGCAGTTTCCGGTGTTGACGAACTCGGATGACCTCTACTGTGCCAATGAAATAATTTTTATTGGCACACCCAAGGCGGTGAAACTTCCGACACCCCAGTCTCTTGCTTAACTGTCAGAGCCCTGTGTAAGGACTCTAAACCATGATTTGCAGAAAACGAAAAGCTTAAGGCCCAAACTGGCCACAATCATCGATATATATATTTAAACGGCAAAAACGACTACGCGTGCATTGGGGGGTTTTGGTGCGGGTGTGAGTATTGACATAATAGAAAGCCTGCGATGTGCATAGGAAATGTACATAAAGACGCACCCGCCATGAGAGAAGAGAGAGCGAGATCACGCCGCTTTAATTAACAGTGCTCGGGTCCTAAACAGCGCCTCACATCTCATCTTACGTCGGATTAAAAAAAAATACTATAATTTTATTGCTAATATTTTCTTATCTTTTTTAGACGATATGCTTTAATGCGCACACAGACACGAGTTCGAAGGGGAGGAATAAAAGCAAACAAGCCGACTTACACTTATCAAAAAAAAACTGTCTTGCATAAGTTCCTAACTGAGCGTTCCCTAAGCATTGCCTCTTCCTGGTCACTAAGCGATCACGAACAGACCCCATCAAAAATCAGCGGTAGGTCTTCTCGCCCTCCTTCGCCGCGCGCGGGTGCGGCCTGCACGCGATGGGCAGGTCCGGCGGTTCCGCAGCCGCAGGCTCCGCCTCCTCGGCCGGCAGGCTCACCAGCTCCGGCTCGGGTGGCAGCGCCTTCAGCGCCGTGCAGTGGCGCCGACAGATGACGTCCCCGCGTCGCAGGTGGAGCGAGTTGCCGCGTACCCTGGTGGCGGTCCAGGGCTCCGTCTCGAATGGCGTCTGCGATTTGAGCGGGTTTACACGTTTCCGGAGCACCTGGTCACCCGGGGCAAAGCTGTGTGGCCGTGGCTGGCGGGCCGCATCGGCATGTCGCTTCATGGCCAGCTTCTTGTCGCGGTCTCGCTCCCGGACCTCTTTGTCGTTGATGCGGACGCGAGCTGGCGGCCGCCGTCCGGGGATGCCGTTGCCGAGCGCCCGTCCCATCAGCAGCTCTGCCGGCGCCCGCCCCGTCGTCGCATGCGGCGCCGTGCGGTATGCGAGCAGCCACTCGTCCAGGGCCTCCCGCCAGTCTCGGCTCTCGGCGATGGCGGCACGAATGACTTTGTTGATCGAGCGGTTCAGGCGCTCCGTCATGCCGTTGGCGGCTGGGTACAGTGGCGTGATGGCCCGATGGCGGATGCCGAAGTTCTTCAGGAACTCCTTAAATTGCGCTGATGAAAAGGGCGACCCATTGTCCGTCACGATCTCTTCGGGGATTCCAAAACGGCAGAAAGACTCGCGCATGCGTGGTATCAGGGCCTCCGCCGTCGTGGATTGCATGACCTGGACCTCCGGGTAGCGCGAGTAGTGGTCCACACACACGAGCAGCATCCTGTTCTGCACCGGGCCCAGCAGATCGGCGCCGATGGACAGCCAGGCGCCCTTTGGAATACTCGACGGTTGGAGTGGAGTCGCGCCGACTGTTGGCTTGTGCGATGTCTCGATGCAGCCGCGGCAGCTGCTGACGGTCGCCTCTGCCTCGGCGTTCATCTTGGGCCACCAAACCTTGGTGTGCAGCCGAGCGAGGGTCTTCCGCAAGCCAAGGTGGCCCGCGTGAGCGAGGCGCAGCATCGTCTGCCTGAGACAGTTGGGCACCACGATCCTGTCCTGCCGCAGGAGCACTCCGTCGACTGCCGCGAGCTCCTCCCTCATAGCGTGCAGGGATCGCATCTCCGCGCTGCTGAGGTCCCACCTGGCACCCTGGATGGCGGCGATTGCGGCCCTGATGAGCGGGTTGGACTGCGAGTGATGCTTGATGTCCTCCAGCGTCAACGCCGTCGGCACGGCCGCCTGCAGCACGGCGCACACGTAGGCTTCATCGCGCAGCTTGCTGACACCTGTCGCTGGCAGCGGCTGTCGGCTGAGCACGTCGGCCGCGTTCTGCGGGCCTGGGCGGTAGACCATGCGGAAGTTCATGTGCTGGATGCGCAAGGCCATGCGCTCCACCCTGGCCGGAGGCCTGGACCCAGGCGCCAGCATGGCCAGCAGAGGCCGGTGGTCCGTGACAATGTCGAACTGCGGCGCGCCGTGGAGGTAGTACTGGAAGCGGAGGCAGCCGAACTTGACCGCCAAGGCCTCCTTCTCAGTCTGCGAGTATCTGGACTCCACGTCCGACAGCGTCCGGCTGGCGTAGGCCACGGGCTTGGAGGCGCCGTCAGCGTGCCGCTGTGCCAGGATGGCTCCCAGTCCTTTGGGTCCGGCGTCGACGATGAGTTCAGTCTGGCGCCGCTGGTCGAAGTAGCCGAGCGCGCCTGCCTCGGTGATCTGTCGCTTCAGCTGCTGGAATGCGTCGTCCTCGGTGTCGCTCCAGCTCCACGCCACGCCCTTCTTCGTAAGGCGGCGAAGCGGCTCCGCCGTGCGGGCGAGCTGCGGCGTGAACACTGCCAGATAGTTGACGAGACCCAGGAATGATCGCACCTGGCTGACGGTCTCCGGAGCCTTGAATGCCTTTACGGCCTCGATCTTGTCCTCGGTCGGCTGGACTCCCTTCGCTGACAGGCGCATGCCCATGAAAGTGATTTCTTCCCTGGCCAGCTTGCACTTTGCGGGGTTCAGCGTGATTCCGTGCTGTCGCAGGCGGCTGAGGCAGGCTGCCAGCCGCTCGTTGTGCTCCTCGAGCGAGTCGCCGAATACCACGATGTCGTCGTGGATCCACTTGACCTTGTCGAGGCCGGCGAGCACCCCGGACATGACGCTTTGCAGGATCTCCTGCGCCGTGGACAGGCCCATGCAGAGCCGAGTGAGACGCCTGAGCCCCCTGGGTGTTGAGAATGTCAAGAGGTTCTTGCAGCTCTCGGCTACCGGGATCTGGTAGAAGGCCTTGGCCACATCCAGCTCAGAGAAGACCTTAGCGCCCGCCATGCTGCCAGTAACTTCCTCAAACGTGGGGATTTGGTGCCGCTCTCTGATGACGAATTTATTCACGTCGCGGAGGTCTTGCGTGATGCGGACTTCTCCCGATTGCGCCTTCGGGACGACCACCATCCTGGCCACCCACGGGGCCGGGCCGCTGACAGGCTCGATGATGCCGAGGCCCTCCAGCAGCTGCAGCTCCTTGTCCACGGCGGCTGCCAGATGCACTGGGACCCGGGATGGCGGGTGGCACACCGGCCTGGCGTCGTCCGTCAGGTGGATGGTTGCCGAGTAGCCGCTGACGCAGCCGATGCCCGTGAACACCTGGGCGTTGTCCTTGATGATGTTGCCCAGCCGCAGATGTACCGGCAGCTCCGCATCGGCACATCGATTCTCCTTGACGAGTAGCTCTACCGGATCGCCTGAGCTCTCCACCGTCAGCAGCGCGGGCTGTGGGCTCCTGTCGGGAGGGCCGATGCGCAGAATCCCCATGTCGGTGGCTGTTCTCCTGCCGATCACGGTGGTCGCTCTGCCTTTGAAGACAAAGAATTCCGCCTCGCCACGGACTCCGAAAATGCTGATGGGCAGGGTCACCTTGCCGCGCAGCTGTGCTGCCGTAGGCGAACAGCCGCCTGTTTGCGGGTTGCAGTGCCGGCCGCTGTCGAAGCCGCTCGAAGGTTTCAGCGTCCATGATGTTGCAGCCGGCCCCACTATCGATGAGGATCTCGATGGCTGCTCCTCCGATCATGCCGGACACTCTCGCTGACGTCGGGTCGCTGTTGATGTGGAAGACGCTCTGCCGCTCCGGGGTGGTGTCCTGCAGGAGGGTCACGCCTTCTCCCTGGTCTGGAATAGCGTTCAGCCGTTGGCCCCGATTGTTTCCGGATCTACAGGCTCGAGCGAAATGGCCGGTCTTGCCGCACTGCCTGCAGGTTTTGCCCTTTGCGCTGTCGCACTCGGCGTGTCCTTGTCTACCGCACCTGCTGCATGTGATCTGTATCGCTGGCCTGTCTGTCAGTGCTGGGCCACGCGTCAGTTTCGCACCCTTGGCCACCGCTGCCACGCTGTCTGCCGTCGGTCGGCCGCTGGCTTCCATTGCCTGTGCCTGCTGCTCCGCCGCCTCCCTGGCTCGGACTTTGCTCAGTGTGTCCGCCAGGCTGATGTCGCCGGCTTGCAGCAGTTCCCGGCGCATTCTCTCGGATCGACAATGAGCAACAATCTTGTCCCTGATGAGCGAGTCGGTCAGGCCCTGAAATTGGCAGGGATCAGCCAGCTTTTTCAGACGCGTATGCCAGGCGTCGATTCCCTCGGATTCCAGCGGCCGGCATGTCTCGAACATGTACCGCAGGAAGACGATGTTATTCTTCTTGTCAAAATGCGCCTGAATATTGTCCGCAAGCTCCTTTGCTGTGCCGCCCCGCTTAATGTTGTTGTCGTCGACGAGATTATGGATTCCCTCGCCAGCAGAGTAGAGCAGTATCTCCTGAGCCTGCTGATTCTCCTTGATGCCGCTTGCAAGCACGAAGCTTTCAAATCGGCGGCTCCAAGCTTTCCAGCGCTGGGCTACTGTGTGTGGCTCTCCTTCAGTGTCAAATGCACTAGGTGGCGCGAGGGGTATGGCTTGCGACGCCATGTAAGGACTCTAAACCATGATTTGCAGAAAACGAAAAGCTTAAGGCCCAAACTGGCCACAATCATCGATATATATATTTAAACGGCAAAAACGACTACGCGTGCATTGGGGGGTTTTGGTGCGGGTGTGAGTATTGACATAATAGAAAGCCTGCGATGTGCATAGGAAATGTACATAAAGACGCACCCGCCATGAGAGAAGAGAGAGCGAGATCACGCCGCTTTAATTAACAGTGCTCGGGTCCTAAACAGCGCCTCACACCCTGTAGAAAATATGGCCAAGCTCCCGACCTGCCTGCATCCAGCTCTTCGCCGTCGTTTCACTTCGCTATCATTTTTCTCGCTTTGTCGAGAAATTTCCGCCTGCTTCCCCTCCGTCTGCACTCTCTGTAGGGGAATTGGGGCAGCTGACTCCCAGCGAATGCCCGCATTGGGCCCCGCCCCTAGCTCCGATCCTCCATTCTCCTTTCTCGCGTTGCTTTTTTTCCCCTATCTGCATCGCCGTTTTTTCCGTGTTTCTTTGGGCCTCCCCTGCTTGTTCGCCGCCTCCGCGGCTGTCCCCAAGTGCATCCCCGCCGCCTGTTCTTGTATTTATATACACGCGCAGACACGGCCGGGTCGTCTCTTGACAACAGGCCCGAGATTGCATAGTCCGCGCAGCTTGCCTGGTCCCCCATTAGCGAAATCTTTAGTGCATCTTTTCGCTGCTTCCAGCGCTCTGCTCTCTTGTCCGCTCTCTCTCGCTCTCTCTGAACCGGCCGGTCCGCACTTTTCCGCCTGGATACGAGCTGAGTGGCCGCCTCTCCGTGCGATCCGTCAATTTATTTTATACAGTGGCTTTTCTTTTACCTCGGCGCTGGCCGGCCTGAAGCTTCCCTGCTCTCCTGCGCCCCTGCTCGTCCGGCCTCTCTTGCGCTTCGGGGGCCCACTTTTCTCGTTAGCTACCTTTCCTTGGCTCCCCCTCTCTCCCTAATCATTGACTCCCTCTCACTCCCTACTGGCTCGGGCCCCCCCCCCTGCTCACACCCCATCGGCCAGCCAGTCAGCATCACGGCTGCCGCGTCTAGGTGAAATAGAGTGAGTGAGCGAGACCAGCACCCGGAATCAATAACCTCAGTATTCTATCCGCTGCTCTGCCTACCAACGCGCCGCCATACATACTAAAGTCTTCTCTATTTCTGTTCGCAGTCCCCGCTTCGGTTTCCCAGCCTCCCTGGCGCGTCATCTGTCACCCAGTCCGCCTACCCAGTGTTTCCCTAATGCGGCCGGACCCGCGTGTTCCAACCCGGCGGCGGCCCAGCTAATCCGACAGCTTTTGCTTCTCTCTTTTTATCTGTCATTGTCAGCTTTTTCACTCTAATATATAGTGGCCAGGCCGGCTCAGTAATTAGACAATCCGCTATAGAAAGCTTTTTTTAAGCGAGAGAAATAGAGAGAGTAAGCAGACTGCCAGCCCCGAGATCTGGTCAGAGACAGTTTTGCCGGCCGCCATGTACCTGGCAACGTCAAAATCGTTCGACAGCGAGCTCTGCCACTGCTACAAGAATCTCAGCTACGTGAATTACTTTGAGAAGAGCCGCCTGCTGCAGAAGAAGCTGCGCAGTGCGGCGGCCGCGTCAACTCTGCAGGACCTGCCCGAGGAGGAGAACAACAATCCGAATGGCGTCTCGGCCGTCGGTCAGGCCAGCAACTACGAGCTCAAGTCCGACGCTAGCGACTTGCTGGCGACGGCCGGCGCCGGCCCGTCTGGCGAGGCGGCCATCCCCAGCTCCAGGTCTCAGCCGGCCATGTCGCACCACCTGACGTCGGCTGATGATCGCCGATTCCGCGGTCCGAGGCGATTTGCCGGCTTATTTGCTAGAAAAGCTGGCAAATCGAAGGCGAGCGTTGGCGCCGATGAAGGCAAGAGCGATGGTCGAAGCGGCGGATTTTTCAGTCGTTTATTCCTCTCGAAAGCTCCATCAGCCGCTGCTGGCAAAGTGCCGACACAGAAACAGCAGTCGCCGCCGCCGCCGGCGTCACTGCAGCAGCGTCAGCAGAGCTCCAAGGATCCATTTCTGACTACTGATGATTGCTGGGCATTTCAATCAGGTACCAGTGATACTGCGCTTGGCTGTTTTTGGTTTCATTATCGTAGCTTTTGCGCGCTGAGTGACCTGGGGGTAGGTGGTGCCAACTGAGTGACCTGGGGGTAGGTGGTGCCAACTGGGTGACCTGGGGGTAGGTGGTGCCAGCTGGGTGACCTGGGGGTAGGTGGTGCCAGCTGGGTGACCTTGGGGTAGGTGGTACCAGCTGGGTGACCTTGGGGTAGGTGGTACCAGCTGGGTGACCTTGGGGTAGGTGGTGCCAGCTGGATGACCTGGGGGTTGGTGCTTTGCAGTGTACAATTCAGTTTTAATTACGAGTATTGGCCAAAAAAACCTTGAGTTCAGTCGTGGAGCTTGCAAATCGATGTGCAAAGACAAAAGTACATCTGATGGGCTTGAGCACGGCTCTGCTATGCACGCGGAATATATTTTGGCTGCTTATTTTTCAAAGAATCTTCTTGTCTCCCGCCGCCTGCCGACTTTGAGCCGCAAAATTATGTGCCGGCTCACGTGCTGTGCTAGCGGGATTAGCGCTAAGGACCCTGGCCTGCCTGTATCTTCAGCCGCAACTGTGCCAGCACTAGTTCATCGATGTGCCTGTGCGATCGGGGACTTAGGCTTATATCGCTGCTGCCTCTTGTCGCTAAAAGAAATTTTATATTCCCCACAGGAGCATAGGACCCTCTCCTTCTCGCTGCGAGTCTCAATTTACTTCTTTTTATCTGCTAGAATGTTAAGCTTAGCTGCGAACTGAAGCAGCAGAAGAAACAGCAGAAATTGGATAGGACACGCACTCGGCCAAGGAAGCCAAAGGTTCAAGGCTTGTCCTTGTCGTCCAGATGGGGCCGTGTCAGCTTCCTTTGATCGCGCAGTTTTGCCTTGCCTGAGCTGGCCCGGGTTTTTAATTCTACCCTCCACCGCCGAATGCTTAGCCCCGGCAACTATAAAGCAGGAGGGGATAATTCTTGCTTGCACTTTTGCGACGGCAGCTAATGAGGCCTCGGGCTTTTGTCTGTCAATTATTAACTGCATTTTATCGAACAGAAAATCTTTTGCGCGCTCTGCGATAGCCGCTGGCAGAAGTGGCTGCATCAGCTTTTTCTCCCCAGTCCCCAGATCGGAATTCTCATTTTTTGATTTAGTGAAAGCTTTAAAATATTTATTGTTTTGCAGTCCTGCCCATAATGGCTTGGTGCTTAATGTCTTGCTTGCTTTTCTTTACCGCGGACCCGGCGCTGCGTTCTGCAATCCCTAAATCTGCTTTCGCTTATAATTCCTTGTGTAGCTAAAGATCTTTCTGGCGCTCTGTAGTGTAGGGACGCCCGCAGGTTTGGGAGAGGCAGCCGATGCTTCTTGATGGGCTCTAGCGACAGTCAACATGTGTTGCCTGTCTTCACCCAGATCTGCTGCTGCTGCTGCTGCTTGTGCGCTCCCTGCTAGGTAGAGTTCGACTGTCTATCTGCCTGGCTGGCTGGCAGTCTCTCCGACTGTCTGTTTCTGACCCCCAAATTTAACCAGTTTTTTTGTGTTCAGTTAGTTGGCTTGGCTCCATTCAATCTGCCTCTCAGAGATGCCATGCGGGCTTCTTCGCGCTGCGTCTGGCGTGTGAAAATAGTTTATTTTTAACGAGAATTTTCTACAGAAGCAGCATCTAATTTTTTTCTGAAATTTTCAAAGTACGTTTGCCTCTTGATAATATTTCTTTCCCTTCACTTTTAGCCTATTTTTGCACCCCATCTGGCAAAGTTTTTGTTGTTTTTTTCATCCCAAATCGAGGTGAAAATGTCAGGCTGCGCGCGTCTGAAATTTATTTTCTCGTAAAACGAAAGAACAACGCAAAATCTAATAAAATAGGTATGCAGGAGGGCTATTGGCTAACTGGACACATACTGCACAATGCTTTTATACTACTTTTTAAGTAGTTAAAATATCTTGTCTATCTGTCTGGAATAGACACCTAAATAACAGGGCATTTAAATTGCATTGAGAATCCCAACCCCCCCAGTTTTTCGCTTTTTTGACGCAGACAAAAAGACAAAGCCGTTTCCCATTAGCTTGTTTTAAAAGTCTAGGGAAGAACTCCGGATTTTATCTGAGTCATGCTCAGCGCAATTAGCAGTTCTCGTATTTTCCACTACTGCACTTTACACACGCTGGTTTCCATTGTGACTCACCCAGCTCACAGTGTCTTTGTCATGCTTAGTCTTTGTCTAATCTCAGTCACTGAGCTGATGATTCAGTCAGTAACAGCTGTGATGAAAATCCCAAATCCCTATCAATGCGACCCTATTGTATTTGATTTCAGTTTTTTGCGTCCTGTTTTGGTGTCTTTTAATTTGTAATTATTGTCCCTAACACGCTACTTAGAATTTGCAATCAGTAGGCAGTGAAGATTTTTTATTATGAGTTTTTCCTGCATTTTTGGTTTCTGTGTGGAATGAGGTCTAGCGTCTCGCGTTTATCTGGCCAACTAAAACTCCTGCTTATCTCGTTGCGTTTCGTCCTAAGTGAAATGGGAACACCACTGTGGGGATATTCTTCCCCGAATCTCTTCGAATTCCTGTCTAAGTTACAAGGGGTAACACGGGTGAATAGCGCTAAACAGTGGGAGGCGAGAGCCGAAACTTTCTACATTGAACTTTGGATTAGTTAGCGGGGATATTGAGTCTGATCGGGTATCTGCTTCCTTACTCGCGCCGGACTCCCTCCGCAGCAAGCACTTCCACCGTCCGTCCATCCCCAAACCCTTTATGCCCCCAGTTTATTTCAAGCCTGCCGCGCTTCCCAATCCCAAGCAAGGCCCAGCCCGATTCTGTCTGTCTGGCCTGTCGGTTTCAGTAGGTAGGCCGCAGCAGCAGCAGGGGGGAGGCGGCAGAGCGTGGGGTGGCAGGCGCTCGCACGCACGGGCGCAGTCATCGGCTGCACTCACTCGTGACGACAGCCTGTGCAGTTCCGTTCCTTTGCTGCTTCTGCTGCTGCCCGCCTGCTTAGCTGCTTTGCATGCGGACTTCCTTCCAGCTCCAGCCAACGGATGGCGGCCCTCAGCCCCTGCGGTTTCCATCCATCTCCCTTTTCGGCCATAAAGTATTCCCAGTGTCTGTCTGCCCTCGTTCTCCTCCATCTCTTCTTCGAATGCTCCTCAGGCCTCATCTCTGCTTCTGCTCCACGGCAATTCGGACCTCAAACTTTCTCCCACACACACACACTCTCTCTCTCTCTCTCTATAGCTGTGTGTCTGCCTGTCCGTCTCTCCCGCCGCAGAATTTTGCTAATTCAAAATATTCCAGCCTAAGGAGAGAGAGAGGCAGCGAAAGCACCGAAGGAAGGCTTGCCTCTCTCCCCCTCTCTGTCTGGTTCTGTCCGACCGCGTTTGTGTGTATATAAATAGCGGCGGCCTGGCTGGCAGGCAGCGCAGGCACCCGACGGCATGAGGCGATTTCGCTACCAGCGGCTCGATCCGTTTTTCGCGTGCGCTCGCTTGAGCCCCAGAAGTGCCGGCCGCCGCCCCCTCTCTCCCACCCGGGTGCCTCTCAGCTTCTTTCTCTGCCCCATCATCCCGATAATCAAATCACACCCAGCCGCCGCTAAAATGTGCGACCTAAATACTCTTATCTGATCCCCCCCCGAATCCTAAACGGCTACCATCGTCTCTATCCTGAAATTTTTCGAATCGGGAATTTTCTCCAAGCCAGCATGATTTGCGATTACGTGAGCTTTTTGTTCTGCGACCGCTTGTTTTATTCCTCGTCTGAGGCTACTAGCTTTGTGTCCTCCGGTGAGATTCGTCCTAGGCTGCTCTTCTTCTTATGGTGCCTCTTTTCTAATTGTAAACAAGTGCTGACTGATGATGAAATCCCATCTCCCAGCCCCGGCGCTCTACTCCGACGGTAACGGCGCCGCCTCCAGCCACGCCATCGTTGACGGTCCGCACTACGCCTGCAGCGACTTGGCCCTCCAGCAGCGGCTGGTTGTCAACGCAACCGGCCACGCCCAGCTTCTTCACCAGCAGCAGCCGCATCTAGACGATCATCGGCACCAGCTTCACTACGCTTGCGGCGCGGCAACCAACCCGGCGCTGCAGCCGAACGGAGCCGCCGCTGTGGCCGGCGTCAAATTTCGCCGGCATCAGCATCAGCAGCAGCCGGCCCAGCATTCCGCAGCTCAGCCGCATCACCGACTGCTCAACGGCGGCGGCGGTGGCAGCGGCGGCGACGCGGCCTCCAAGCGGCTGTCCCTGCCGGCCCCGGCCCACTACTGGGTGCAGCAGAACGGCGGCCGCAGCGCTTCGCCCGCCTGCGGCGGCAGCAGCAGCGGAGTCGGTGGCTCCCCTGTGCCGCTGTTTGCCGACCTGCTGGCTCTGAGCAAGCGGGACCGGCGCAGCTCCCTGGCCGACATCGGCTTCGGCAAAATCACCTCCTATAGGAAGCTGGAAAAGCTCGGTCAGGTGAGTTGTCAAGTAGCTGACTGAATCGCCTGTCTGACTGCGACGTCATTCACCTCCTGCAAACCCCCCTGCCCCGCTCCAGGGCACCTACGCCACCGTCTACCGTGGCAAATCGCTGCTCACCGACTCGCTAGTGGCGCTGAAGGAGATCCGACTGGAGCACGACGAGGGCGCGCCTTGCACAGCAATTCGAGAAGGTGATTGAAGCAGCTGCTGGATGACTTGATTAGGAAATTAATTCGAACATTGAGTATTGATTTACTAAATTCTGAAACTGGCTTTTAGTGTCCCTGCTGCGCGACTTGAAGCACGCCAACATTGTCACTCTGCACGATATTATTCACACTGACAAGTCGCTGACACTGGTCTTCGAGTACTTGGTGAGTTTTGCTGCTGTGTGTTTCTCTGTCTGTCTGTCTGTCTGTCTGTCTGTCTGTCCGTCTGTGTCTGTCTTTCTATCTGTCTATCTGTCTGTCTCTTTATCTGCCTCTCTGTCTGTTTGTCTGTCTTTCTGTCTGTCTGTCCGTCTGTTTGTTTGTTTGTCTGCCTCTGTCTGTCTGTCTGTCTGTCTGTCTGTCCGTCTGTGTCTGTCTGTCTATCTGTCTGTCTGTCTATCTGTCTGTCTGTCTCTGTCTGTCTGTCTATCTGTCTGTCTGACTGTCTTCCTCTATCAGTATACCTTCTTATCCACCCATTGCCCAATCTTCACTCCCTGTCGCCAGGACAAAGACCTAAAACAGTGCTTGGAGGAGTGCAGCGGCCTGTTACACGAGGGCAACGTGCGCCTGTATCTGTACCAGCTGCTCCGCGGCCTGGAGTACTGCCACCGAAGGCGCTACCTGCACCGCGACCTGAAGCCGCAGAACATCCTGCTCAACCAGCGCGGCGAGCTCAAACTTGCCGACTTCGGCCTTGCAAGAGCCAACTCCGTGCCCTCGAAGACTTATTCGAACGAGGTCTGCACCCTGTGGTACCGGCCAGCCGACGTGTTGCTAGGCAACACCGAGTACAGCACGCATATCGACCTGTGGGGCGTTGGCGCCATCTTCTTCGAGATGATCACCGGCCGGCCGATGTTCCCAGGGTCCACGGTGGAGGAGCAGCTGCAGCTCATCTTCCGCACGCTGGGTAAGGTGGCAGACAGGTCCCTTTCCCAGATTCATCTTCTAAACTCAGCCTGATTCCCCCTAGCTTCATCTCCTAATCTCAGCCTGATCCCCCCAGCTTCATCTCCTAATCTCAGCCTGATCCCCCCAGCTTCATCTCCTAATCTCAGCCTGATCCCCCCAGCTTCATCTCCTAATCTCAGCCTGATTCCTCTTAGCTTCATCTCCTAATCTCAGCCTGATCCCCCCAGCTTCATCTCCTAATCTCAGCCTGATCCCCCCAGCTTCATCTCCTAATCTCAGCCTGATTCCTCTCAGCTTCATCTCCTAATCTCAGCCTGATTCCTCTCAGCTTCATCTCCTAATCTCAGCCTGATTCCTCTCAGCTTCACCTCCTAATCTCAGCCTGATTCCCCAGCTTCATCTCCTAATCTCAGCCTGATCCCCCCAGCTTCATCTCCTAAACTCAGCCTGATCCCCCCAGCTTCATCTCCTAATCTCAGCCTGATCCCCCCAGCTTCATCTTCTAAACTCAGCCTGATTCCCCCTAGCTTCATCTCCTAATCTCAGCCTGATCCCCCAGCTTCATCTCCTAATCTCAGCCTGATCCCCCCAGCTTCATCTCCTAATCTCAGCCTGATTCCCCCTAGCTTCATCTCCTAATCTCAGCCTGATCCCCCCAGCTTCACCTCCTAATCTCAGCCTGATTCCCCAGCTTCATCTCCTAATCTCAGCCTGATCCCCCCAGCTTCATCTCCTAATCTCAGCCTGATCCCCCCAGCTTCATCTCCTAATCTCAGCCTGATTCCCCAGCTTCATCTCCTAATCTCAGCCTGATTCCCCCAGCTTCATCTCCTAATCTCAGCCTGATCCCCCCAGCTTCATCTCCTAATCTCAGCCTGATCCCCCCAGCTTCATCTCCTAATCTCAGCCTGATTCCCCCAGCTTCATCTCCTAATCTCAGCCTGATCCTCCCAGCTTCATCTCCTAATCTCAGCCTGACCCCCCAGCTTCATCTCCTAATCTCAGCCTGATCTCCTCAGCTTCATCTCCTATTCCCTCCAGCTTCATCTCCTAATCCCAGCCTGATTCCGCAGCTTCATCTCCTAATCCCAGCCTGATTCCGCAGCTTCATCTTCTATTCCCCCCAGCTTCATCTCCTATTCCCTCCAGCTTCATCTCCTTTTCCTCCAGCTTCATCTCCTTTTCCTCCCAGCTTCATCTCCTATTTCCCCAGCTTTATCTCCTATTCCCCCCAACTTTTTCTCCTATTCCCCCCAACTTTATCTCCTATTCCCCCCAACTTTATCTCCTATTCCTCCCAGCTTTCATCTCCTATTTCCCCAGCTTCATCTCCTATTCCCTCCAGCTTTATCTCCCATTCGCCCAACTTTATCTCCTATTCCCAGCCTGATTCCGCAGCTTTATCTCCCATTCCCCCCAGCTTCATCTCCTAATCCCACCTGACCCCCAGCTTCATTTCCTTATCATTTCCCATCCTAATCTGCCAATATCTGTCCTATGCTTTAACTTCATCTGCCAATCTCAGTCTCTTCTCTAGCTTTATGTGTAAAATTTTTCATTTTAGGGTTTTTATTTTCCAGCTTTACTTGTTTCTCCCATCTTCTTTATTTACCAGTATGTTTTCCGGCTTCTTACTTCAATCCAAAATTCGGTCACTCAAGCATCCAGCTTTCTCTCCAGCTCGCCGCCACCCCCCGTCCTGCAGGCAGTCCCACCGAAGAGTCCTGGCCCGGCTGCGAGGCCAACCAGCAGTTGCGCAACTACAACTTTCCCCACTGGCACGGCATGGATTTGAAGTCCGTGGCGCCCAGGCTGAGCGCCCCCGGCCAGGATCTGATGCGCCAGCTGCTCCGCTACCAGGCCAACAGACGAATATCGGCCGAGAAGGCCAAGCGGCATCCCTACTTTATGCAGTTCCTGCCCGCCATTCTCAACGATCTGCCGGACAGTGAGTAGCTGAGTCAAACAAATCGCCTCGTAGATCAGTTCATAGAGCCGCAGTTTTTGGTTAATTGGTTTGAATTTCGCACCTCCTTGCAGCCTCATCAATATTCGAAATCCCAGGCGTGTGCCTGTACGCCAACCCGGTGCCCAGCTGCCGGGCTCCGACTGGCTGCGGTGGCGCCGTAATGCCCGGTAAGATTTTTTTTCCTATTTTTCATATAAGCTATTTTACAGTTATAAATGTTCAATGCACTATGAGTAGTGCGCACAGCAAATTGTAACCTTTTTTCTAATTGCTATCGCGGGCAGAAGTTTACAATTTTCTCTCCCCTTCACCCCCGCCGCCTGCTAAAAAAATAAGTGTCCGAGTCAGTCGACTTCATCACTTAGCTGCTAAGCGCTGCTAACGGCCGGGTCGTTCTGTCGGTTTTTATTGATTATCGTCTTTCAATTCTTCTTTAAATTCACAATTTTTTTCTACACGAGCGCATCGATGCTGTGTTGCAAAGCGGTAAATTTGACCCATCTAACCCCCCAGTATCTCCGATGCGATATCGTTGCGTTTTATAGCTGTGTTGTTCTGCTAGTGCATGCCGGCTTAGGGCGCAATTGTTAGCTAGCTATTCCGTTTGAAATCGTACCAGCTATAGGTGGGGCCAATCATTTTTAGATCATTGTTTGTTTAGTAATTACGTCTTAGCTTTTGTTCGCTTTGCCACAAATATCTGAAATTCATTATGCCGCTTTTATAGATTTAAAAATGTATTCTACAAAAAGGAAAATAGTTTTTATGCTAGCTACGTTCAATTGCTAAAAACTTCGCATTAGTATTCCTACGCCTCATTACCAACAGTTTAGTCTGCTTTCTTTTTATTTTATTGGTTACTTTGATTTTTTCAGCAAGATGCAGTAAAAAGAAGTGGAGTCAAGTGGGAAAATAGAAGTAAGGTTTGTATGGGAGATGAGAGTGGGTGAATTGGAGTGGGGTGGTTCGTCGGAGTGAGGTGGGTGAATTGGAGTGGGGTGGTTTGTCGGAGTGAGGTGGGTGAATTGGAGTGGGGTGTTCGTCGGGGTGAGGTGGGTGAATTGGAGTGGGGTGGTGCGTCGGAGTGAGGTGGGTGGTGCGTCGGAGTGAGGTGGGTAAATTGGAGTGGTGTGGTTCGTCGGAGTGAGGTGGGTGAATTGGAGTGGGGTGTTCGTCGGGGTGAGGTGGGTGAATTGGAGTGGAGGTTCGTCGGGGTGAGGTGGGTGAATTGGAGTGGGGTGGTGCGTCGGAGTGAGGTGGGTGAATTGGAGTGGGTGGTGCGTCGGAGTGAGGTGGGTAAATTGGAGTGGTGTGGTTCGTCGGAGTGAGGTGGGTGAATTGGAGTGGGGTGTTCGTCGGGGTGAGGTGGGTGAATTGGAGTGGGGTGGGTGCATAGGTGTGCAAATTTGGGTTACTGTGTCAGTCAAAATACACTAGGTGCATCCTGACTGCTTGGTGGGGTCCAATTCGGATTTTCGATAATATTATATCAATATTGTTTCTAATTTGATTTCAGTAGTGAAGGTCGATTTTTTTAGAATTCATTTTATAAATTTCATAGCTCTGCAAGTAAATTTGCATTACTAATACTCCTGAAAAAAATTTTAACCCAAAATTTTGCCTCGTGCCTTTTTAAGCTTTGCAATAAACGAGGGTTATGCGAGTGAAAGTAACTATGGGACTTCTGATAAAACTGCTCTCCGTCTTCAACTTTCAGATAAGCGCCGCCAGTCCATGCTATTCTGATGCCCCTGATGAGGCTGCTGTGGGATGCTGGGATCGGACTATTGGCACGAGAGATTTAGGTCTTTGTTTATAGCGCGATCGTGAATAGAGACTTTTCCTGAACAATTTTGTACAAAATTGTGTTTTTAGTCTTTGTGCCATTCTGTTATTGTGTAAAAATTCCTTTAATACGCATATATTTTAATCCCTGTATCAATATTTATTAGCTCAGCCTTATTCTATTTGATATCGCACTGTTGCTAAACACAGTTTTAATTATTCTTCCAGTAGTTTGGGGGATGTCTCTGCTGGTTGACACTGCACCCCATGTGTGGGGTACAGTGAAAAAATCGCCCTCACCCTCAAACAGAATCGCCCTCAACCTCAAACAGAATCGCCCTAAACCTCAAACAGAATCGCCCTAAACCTCAAACAGAATCGCCCTAAACCTCAAACAGAATCGCCCTCAACCTTAAACAGAATCGCCCTCAACCTTAAACAGAATCGCCCTCAACTTTAAACAGAATCGCCCTAAACCTCAAACAGAATCGCCCTAAACCTCAAACAGAATCGCCCTCAACCTTAAACAGAATCGCCCTAAACCTCAAACAGAATCGCCCTCAACCTTAAACAGAATCGCCCTCAACTTTAAACAGAATCGCCCTAAACCTCAAACAGAATCGCCCTCAACCTTAAACAGAATCGCCCTCAACTTTAAACAGAATCGCCCTAAACCTCAAACAGAATCGCCCTCAACCTTAAACAGAATCGCCCTCAACTTTAAACAGAATCGCCCTAAACCTCAAACAGAATCGCCCTAAACCTCAAACAGAATCGCCCTCACCCTCAGACAGAATCGCCCTCACCCTCAGACAGAATCGCCCTTAATCTCAAACAGAATTGCCCCTTACGCTAAAACGAATCATCCCTCGACCTTAAGTGGAACGGCCCCAAAACTACAGAAAATCTTGTGACCGCTTCCAGGCTTGTCTAATTTCTGTCAAAAATTTTTAAACAAACGCAAAAAATTTCTAAATGTGTTTAATTCCTTTTTCTAAAAGAAAATTGTTTTTGCCGATTTTTCGCACAGTTTTTCCCTTCTTACTACTTTAGGTAGTAGTCGGAAGCATAATTTTGGCTGTATTTGATTTTAAAAGACATAATCGGTCTCAAATGATTAGCCCGCTACGAGCGTACTTTTGACAATCGAATTACTGGTAAATCAGTGTGTTTTTTCAATTATTTACAACTATATATTTTAATTGTTGAATTACTGATTGGCAATCAACTAAATCAACCTTGCACAGAGGCGCACTCTGCTGCAGCCATATTTTGTCGCATTCTACAGCTGAACCGGATTCTGATTGCTGTCTGTCTGTTGATCTGCGCACTCTGAAGAGTCGCTTTGTCCCTCCCTGTCTTGGTTGATTTTTTAAACTTGTTTTCCGTTGCAATCATTTTATCTATTTGTTGCTACTGTAAGTAGCCTAATTTGCACAGTGTATTAAAAATAGATTTATTCTGCACAGAGCTTCATTCCAGTGTGTGCGCAACGGGTGACCCTTACTTTTCTCCTTGGCTATTATAGTGCGACTCTGCAACATGACTGTCCCAATTCGGATAACTTGGCTTTCTTATCATGGGCAAAACTCCACAATTAGCTTTGTACCAGTTGAAATTAATTTTTTTGCCTAGAGGGATGGGAGTGCAATGAAACTGGATCATGAATTCAAATAAATTTGCAAATATATCGCAGACGGACTGTCTTGTAAAATCTATTGTCTTCTGTTTCTGTTTATGCATAATAATTGCATTAGTAAGTAATCGTTAATGCTGTCTTTGGCCTTATTGATCCGTCTGCGCCGTGTCCACGGGCTCGCCAACGTCCATGTCCCCTGCCAGACCCTCCGGCACGTCGCGACCATCCCAATCGACGAATCGCGTCATGTCGCGGTACCAGCAGAGCCGGGCCGCCTCCAGTCGGATGACCGGATGGGCTTGCAGGGCCCGTTGGATGCTGGCTTGGACTGCGGACAGCTCGGACTTGACTGCCTCGGCGTCTGCTGAGGGAATCAGTTGGAACTGGTAGCCCAAGGTGCAGTGCAGCGGCAGGTACTTCCGGTCTCTGCGTTGGAATATTTGTTTGCTGCCTACTCAAACCAAAGGATATTCATGTAACTCAAACCCCACCATAGGACACCCACATAGCTCCAACCTCCCTAAGGACACCCACGTAGTTCAAATCCCATCTAAGGACACCCACGTAGTTCAAATCCCATCTAAGGACACCCACGTAGCTCAAATGCCATTTAAGGACACCCATGTAGCTCAAATGCCATCTTAGGACACCCACGTAGCTCAAATACCATCTTAGGACACCCACGTAGCTCAAATCCTATCTAAGGACTCCCACGTAGCTCAAAGCCCAACTAAGGACACCCACGTAGCTCAAATCCCACCTAAGGACACCCAAGTAGCTCAAATCGCATCTAAGGACTCCCACGTAGCTCAAATCCCAACTAAGGACACCCACGTAGCTCAAATCCCACCTAAGGACACCCAAGTAGCTCAAATCCCATCTAAGGACTCCCACGTAGCTCAAATCCCACCTAAGGACACCCAAGTAGCTCAAATCGCATCTAAGGACTCCCACGTAGCTCAAATCCCAACTAAGGACACCCACGTAGCTCAAATCCCACCTAAGGACACCCAAGTAGCTCAAATCGCATCTAAGGACTCCCACGTAGCTCAAATCCCATCTAAGGACACCCACGTAGCTTAAATCCCACCGAAGGACACCCACGTAGCTCAAATCCCATCTAAGGACACCCACGTAGCTTAAATCCCACCGAAGGACACCCACGAAGCTCATATCCCATCTAAGGACACCCACATAGCTCAAATTCCACCGAAGGACACCCACGTAGCTCAAATCGCATCTAAGGACACCCATGTAGCTCAAATCCCATCTAAGGACACCCACGTAGCTCAAATCCCATCTAAGGACACCCACGTAGCTCAAATCCTATCTAAGGACACCCACGTAGCTCAAATCCCATCTAAGGACACCCACGTAGCTCAAATCGCATCTAAGGACACCCACGTAGCTCAAATCCCACCTTAGGACACCCACGTAGCTCAAATCCCATCTAAGGACACCCACGTAGCTCAAATCCCATCTAAGGACACCCACGTAGCTTAAATCCCACCGAAGGACACCCACGAAGCTCATATCCCATCTAAGGACACCCACATAGCTCAAATTCCACCGAAGGACACCCACGTAGCTCAAATCGCATCTAAGGACACCCATGTAGCTCAAATCCCATCTAAGGACACCCACGTAGCTGAAATCCCATCTAAGGACACCCACGTAGCTCAAATCCTATCTAAGGACACCCACGTAGCTCAAATCCCATCTAAGGACACCCACGTAGCTCAAATCGCATCTAAGGACACCCACGTAGCTCAAATCCCACCTTAGGACACCCACGTAGCTCAAATCCCATCTAAGGACACCCACGTAGCTTAAATCCCATCTAAGGACACCCACGTAGCTTAAATCCCACCGAAGGACACCCACGTAGCTCGTATCCCATATAAGGACACCCACGTAGCTCAAATTCCACCGAAGGACACCCACGTAGCTCAAATTCCACCGAAGGACACCCACGTAGCTCAAACCCCACCTTAGGACACCCACGTAAATTGAAACCTAACCACACCCAAGTGGGGGCGAGTGGCTCGGCGGTCTAGCGCGTCTGCCTTGTGTGCCACGGGTCCAGGTTCGTCCCCGCGTTGTAGGTGTAGATTTTTCCCCAGCGCGGTTTCGTGTGCAGAGTCACATTAATTTAGGGCCTTGTGCACGAATTGGTTGGGCTATGGGCCAGTTGTGCAATTTAGGGCAACCGCCTAAGCATAGTGTGTAAATTCCTGGATCGGAACTACCGCTTGTACACCCCATGTGGGTGCGTGACTGGATGTTGGCCTGGATTTCCGTTCGCACTGTGTGTGTGTGTGTGTGTGTGTGTGTGTGTGTGTGTGTCTCTATGAGTGCGTACGTACGATATTAAGTGTGACTGAACGCGCTTCAAGAGTCAGTGCAATGGACAGTCATGCCCCGTCGCTGGTTGTGGGACGATGTCGCTTCAAGCGTCAAGGTGCCTACAGCCCTCCTGCAGATTTTAATTAGACTACACAGAAGTACGAGCTAACTCAAACCCCAACTGAAGGCACTCCAGCTCAAAAGTTAACTGGTGGCATCTCAATTCTAAGGTAAAGTCACCTAAATCCTCATCTGAAGAAACTTAAATCCTTACCTGAAGACTTTTAATTACCTTCTGAAGACCCTAAAGAAAATTCTCAAGAAACCTGAATCCGTATTTAAATCCCCACCCGAAACTCCTAAATCCCCACCTTAAAACACCTAAATCCCCAGCTGAAGACTCCTAAATCCCCAGCTGAAAACTCCTAAATCCCCAGCTGAAGACTCCTAAATCCCCACTAGAAGACTCCTAAATCCCCAGCTGAAGACTCCTAAATCCCCAGCTGAAGACTCCTAAATCCCCAGCTGAAAACTCCTAAATCCCCAGCTGAAGACTCCTAAATCCCCACTAGAAGACTCCTAAATCCCCACTAGAAGACTCCTAAATCCCCAGCTGAAAACTCCTAAATCCCCAGCTGAAGACTCCTAAATCCCCACTAGAAGACTCCTAAATCCCCAGCTGAAAACTCCTAAATCCCCAGCTGAAAACTCCTAAATCCCCAGCTGAAGACTCCTAAATCCCCAGCTGAAGACTCCTAAATCCCCAGCTGAAAACTCCTAAATCCCCAGCTGAAAACTCCTAAATCCCCAGCTGAAGACTCCTAAATCCCCACCTGAAAACTACTGAATCCCCACCTGAAAACTACTTACTGAATCCCCACCTGAAAACTCCTAAATCCCCACCTGAAAACTACTGAATCCCCACCTGAAAACTACTGAATCCCCACCTGAAAACTACTGAGTCCCCACCAGTAGACTCCTAAATGGAGTGAGGTGGGTAAATTGGAGTGGTGTGGTTCGTCGGAGTGAGGTGGGTGAATTGGAGTGGGGTGTTCGTCGGGGTGAGGTGGGTGAATTGGAGTGGGGTGGGTGCATAGGTGTGCAAATTTGGGTTACTGTGTCAGTCAAAATACACTAGGTGCATCCTGACTGCTTGGTGGGGTCCAATTCGGATTTTCGATAATATTATATCAATATTGTTTCTAATTTGATTTCAGTAGTGAAGGTCGATTTTTTTAGAATTCATTTTATAAATTTCATAGCTCTGCAAGTAAATTTGCATTACTAATACTCCTGAAAAAAATTTTAACCCAAAATTTTGCCTCGTGCCTTTTTAAGCTTTGCAATAAACGAGGGTTATGCGAGTGAAAGTAACTATGGGACTTCTGATAAAACTGCTCTCCGTCTTCAACTTTCAGATAAGCGCCGCCAGTCCATGCTATTCTGATGCCCCTGATGAGGCTGCTGTGGGATGCTGGGATCGGACTATTGGCACGAGAGATTTAGGTCTTTGTTTATAGCGCGATCGTGAATAGAGACTTTTCCTGAACAATTTTGTACAAAATTGTGTTTTTAGTCTTTGTGCCATTCTGTTATTGTGTAAAAATTCCTTTAATACGCATATATTTTAATCCCTGTATCAATATTTATTAGCTCAGCCTTATTCTATTTGATATCGCACTGTTGCTAAACACAGTTTTAATTATTCTTCCAGTAGTTTGGGGGATGTCTCTGCTGGTTGACACTGCACCCCATGTGTGGGGTACAGTGAAAAAATCGCCCTCACCCTCAAACAGAATCGCCCTCAACCTCAAACAGAATCGCCCTAAACCTCAAACAGAATCGCCCTAAACCTCAAACAGAATCGCCCTAAACCTCAAACAGAATCGCCCTCAACCTTAAACAGAATCGCCCTCAACCTTAAACAGAATCGCCCTCAACTTTAAACAGAATCGCCCTAAACCTCAAACAGAATCGCCCTAAACCTCAAACAGAATCGCCCTCAACCTTAAACAGAATCGCCCTAAACCTCAAACAGAATCGCCCTCAACCTTAAACAGAATCGCCCTCAACTTTAAACAGAATCGCCCTAAACCTCAAACAGAATTCGCCCTCAACCTTAAACAGAATCGCCCTCAACTTTAAACAGAATCGCCCTAAACCTCAAACAGAATCGCCCTCAACCTTAAACAGAATCGCCCTCAACTTTAAACAGAATCGCCCTAAACCTCAAACAGAATCGCCCTAAACCTCAAACAGAATCGCCCTCACCCTCAGACAGAATCGCCCTCACCCTCAGACAGAATCGCCCTTAATCTCAAACAGAATTGCCCCTTACGCTAAAACGAATCATCCCTCGACCTTAAGTGGAACGGCCCCAAAACTACAGAAAATCTTGTGACCGCTTCCAGGCTTGTCTAATTTCTGTCAAAAATTTTTAAACAAACGCAAAAAATTTCTAAATGTGTTTAATTCCTTTTTCTAAAAGAAAATTGTTTTTGCCGATTTTTCGCACAGTTTTTCCCTTCTTACTACTTTAGGTAGTAGTCGGAAGCATAATTTTGGCTGTATTTGATTGTAAAAGACATAATCGGTCTCAAATGATTAGCCCGCTACGAGCGTACTTTTGACAATCGAATTACTGGTAAATCAGTGTGTTTTTTCAATTATTTACAACTATATATTTTAATTGTTGAATTACTGATTGGCAATCAACTAAATCAACCTTGCACAGAGGCGCACTCTGCTGCAGCCATATTTTGTCGCATTCTACAGCTGAACCGGATTCTGATTGCTGTCTGTCTGTTGATCTGCGCACTCTGAAGAGTCGCTTTGTCCCTCCCTGTCTTGGTTGATTTTTTAAACTTGTTTTCCGTTGCAATCATTTTATCTATTTGTTGCTACTGTAAGTAGCCTAATTTGCACAGTGTATTAAAAATAGATTTATTCTGCACAGAGCTTCATTCCAGTGTGTGCGCAACGGGTGACCCTTACTTTTCTCCTTGGCTATTATAGTGCGACTCTGCAACATGACTGTCCCAATTCGGATAACTTGGCTTTCTTATCATGGGCAAAACTCCACAATTAGCTTTGTACCAGTTGAAATTAATTTTTTTGCCTAGAGGGATGGGAGTGCAATGAAACTGGATCATGAATTCAAATAAATTTGCAAATATATCGCAGACGGACTGTCTTGTAAAATCTATTGTCTTCTGTTTCTGTTTATGCATAATAATTGCATTAGTAAGTAATCGTTAATGCTGTCTTTGGCCTTATTGATCCGTCTGCGCCGTGTCCACGGGCTCGCCAACGTCCATGTCCCCTGCCAGACCCTCCGGCACGTCGCGACCATCCCAATCGACGAATCGCGTCATGTCGCGGTACCAGCAGAGCCGGGCCGCCTCCAGTCGGATGACCGGATGGGCTTGCAGGGCCCGTTGGATGCTGGCTTGGACTGCGGACAGCTCGGACTTGACTGCCTCGGCGTCTGCTGAGGGAATCAGTTGGAACTGGTAGCCCAAGGTGCAGTGCAGCGGCAGGTACTTCCGGTCTCTGCGTTGGAATATTTGTTTGCTGCCTACTCAAACCAAAGGATATTCATGTAACTCAAACCCCACCATAGGACACCCACATAGCTCCAACCTCCCTAAGGACACCCACGTAGTTCAAATCCCATCTAAGGACACCCACGTAGTTCAAATCCCATCTAAGGACACCCACGTAGCTCAAATGCCATTTAAGGACACCCATGTAGCTCAAATGCCATCTTAGGACACCCACGTAGCTCAAATACCATCTTAGGACACCCACGTAGCTCAAATCCTATCTAAGGACTCCCACGTAGCTCAAAGCCCAACTAAGGACACCCACGTAGCTCAAATCCCACCTAAGGACACCCAAGTAGCTCAAATCGCATCTAAGGACTCCCACGTAGCTCAAATCCCAACTAAGGACACCCACGTAGCTCAAATCCCACCTAAGGACACCCAAGTAGCTCAAATCCCATCTAAGGACTCCCACGTAGCTTAAATCCCACCTAAGGACACCCAAGTAGCTCAAATCGCATCTAAGGACTCCCACGTAGCTCAAATCCCAACTAAGGACACCCACGTAGCTCAAATCCCACCTAAGGACACCCAAGTAGCTCAAATCGCATCTAAGGACTCCCACGTAGCTCAAATCCCATCTAAGGACACCCACGTAGCTTAAATCCCACCGAAGGACACCCACGTAGCTCAAATCCCATCTAAGGACACCCACGTAGCTTAAATCCCACCGAAGGACACCCACGAAGCTCATATCCCATCTAAGGACACCCACATAGCTCAAATTCCACCGAAGGACACCCACGTAGCTCAAATCGCATCTAAGGACACCCATGTAGCTCAAATCCCATCTAAGGACACCCACGTAGCTCAAATCCCATCTAAGGACACCCACGTAGCTCAAATCCTATCTAAGGACACCCACGTAGCTCAAATCCCATCTAAGGACACCCACGTAGCTCAAATCGCATCTAAGGACACCCACGTAGCTCAAATCCCACCTTAGGACACCCACGTAGCTCAAATCCCATCTAAGGACACCCACGTAGCTCAAATCCCATCTAAGGACACCCACGTAGCTTAAATCCCACCGAAGGACACCCACGAAGCTCATATCCCATCTAAGGACACCCACATAGCTCAAATTCCACCGAAGGACACCCACGTAGCTCAAATCGCATCTAAGGACACCCATGTAGCTCAAATCCCATCTAAGGACACCCACGTAGCTGAAATCCCATCTAAGGACACCCACGTAGCTCAAATCCTATCTAAGGACACCCACGTAGCTCAAATCCCATCTAAGGACACCCACGTAGCTCAAATCGCATCTAAGGACACCCACGTAGCTCAAATCCCACCTTAGGACACCCACGTAGCTCAAATCCCATCTAAGGACACCCACGTAGCTTAAATCCCATCTAAGGACACCCACGTAGCTTAAATCCCACCGAAGGACACCCACGTAGCTCGTATCCCATATAAGGACACCCACGTAGCTCAAATTCCACCGAAGGACACCCACGTAGCTCAAATTCCACCGAAGGACACCCACGTAGCTCAAACCCCACCTTAGGACACCCACGTAAATTGAAACCTAACCACACCCAAGTGGGGGCGAGTGGCTCGGCGGTCTAGCGCGTCTGCCTTGTGTGCCACGGGTCCAGGTTCGTCCCCGCGTTGTAGGTGTAGATTTTTCCCCAGCGCGGTTTCGTGTGCAGAGTCACATTAATTTAGGGCCTTGTGCACGAATTGGTTGGGCTATGGGCCAGTTGTGCAATTTAGGGCAACCGCCTAAGCATAGTGTGTAAATTCCTGGATCGGAACTACCGCTTGTACACCCCATGTGGGTGCGTGACTGGATGTTGGCCTGGATTTCCGTTCGCACTGTGTGTGTGTGTGTGTGTGTGTGTGTGTGTGTCTCTATGAGTGCGTACGTACGATATTAAGTGTGACTGAACGCGCTTCAAGAGTCAGTGCAATGGACAGTCATGCCCCGTCGCTGGTTGTGGGACGATGTCGCTTCAAGCGTCAAGGTGCCTACAGCCCTCCTGCAGATTTTAATTAGACTACACAGAAGTACGAGCTAACTCAAACCCCAACTGAAGGCACTCCAGCTCAAAAGTTAACTGGTGGCATCTCAATTCTAAGGTAAAGTCACCTAAATCCTCATCTGAAGAAACTTAAATCCTTACCTGAAGACTTTTAATTACCTTCTGAAGACCCTAAAGAAAATTCTCAAGAAACCTGAATCCGTATTTAAATCCCCACCCGAAACTCCTAAATCCCCACCTTAAAACACCTAAATCCCCAGCTGAAGACTCCTAAATCCCCAGCTGAAAACTCCTAAATCCCCAGCTGAAGACTCCTAAATCCCCACTAGAAGACTCCTAAATCCCCAGCTGAAGACTCCTAAATCCCCAGCTGAAGACTCCTAAATCCCCAGCTGAAAACTCCTAAATCCCCAGCTGAAGACTCCTAAATCCCCACTAGAAGACTCCTAAATCCCCAGCTGAAGACTCCTAAATCCCCACTAGAAGACTCCTAAATCCCCAGCTGAAAACTCCTAAATCCCCAGCTGAAGACTCCTAAATCCCCACTAGAAGACTCCTAAATCCCCAGCTGAAAACTCCTAAATCCCCAGCTGAAAACTCCTAAATCCCCAGCTGAAGACTCCTAAATCCCCAGCTGAAGACTCCTAAATCCCCAGCTGAAAACTCCTAAATCCCCAGCTGAAAACTCCTAAATCCCCAGCTGAAGACTCCTAAATCCCCACCTGAAAACTACTGAATCCCCACCTGAAAACTACTTACTGAATCCCCACCTGAAAACTCCTAAATCCCCACCTGAAAACTACTGAATCCCCACCTGAAAACTACTGAATCCCCACCTGAAAACTACTGAGTCCCCACCAGTAGACTCCTAAATGCCCACCTGAAAACTCCTAAATCCCCACCAGTAGACTCCTAAGTCCCCACCGGAGGACTCTAAAGTCCCCACCTGCAGACACCTATAAAGGATAAGAAGTTGACAGATATTTCCAAGAGTTAACTTAAGGGCAAATGAACTCCAACAATAGACTACAGGTAGAAAGTAGACGGCAGGGTGAGGGAGCCTCGGTCGATCTCCGGGACTGCCGTGAAACTGCCATGGACTGTTCACAACCGAGTCTTCCAAAATGCACACCTGAAGACACCTCAATCCCCAGGCGAAGACTCCCCTTGCCTCACCCTTTGTACACGAGCTGCCTCGCGGCCTCCACCAACTGTTCTTGCGATTTGTCCGCCACTGCCACGTCGAAGCCCAGGATGCTGGCGTTCGGGGAGAAAAACCTGGCAAACACAACCGCTGGCTCCAGCCGCATCTGCAGCAGCCGATCCGCCAGCTCTGGCCAGCAACCATCCGCCGTCTTGGCGTTGACCCTCTTCAGCCAATCGTTTCGACTTTCTTCTTGGCCTCGATTGGTCACCCCGGCGATGGTCACGTGATAGCTGGCGGCTGGTAGCGGGGCGAAATAGCGCGACAAAGTCGGCTGAGCGGCTATAGCCTTCTGTGCGGCCGATTCCAGGCGACGCCGGCAGTCCGCATCCAGCGGGCAGATCACGGTGACGCCCGGGAAGTGGCACCAGGCGCCTGTGCCGTCAATCTTTAGTGAGACCGGGTGCTTCAGCATCGCTTTACTGCGCGTTCAAAATGATTCAATAGGCGGGTAGGGTGCCGCCTGGCAACTGTTTTATACAATTTTCTCCTGGCCTTTTCATGTGGCATTGGGGTGGAGCTGGCTACTGCAGACGTGCAGTTTTGGCTGGGCAGTACGAGCTATGTACATAATAACGTTGAGTACACAGCAGTGCATCGCGTACAATAATCTACAATTGGGCTGATTTCCTGCCCTGCCCCCCTTCCCAACTTCTGTTTCGTTTCTGACCCGCCAGCAGGAATGTACAGTTAGCTTTTTTACGCGCGAATTTTTTCTTTGATCAAGAAAATCTTGAGAGACAGGTGAAAGAGTAAGGTAGAGAGACAACAAAGAGATTTGAGAGACTAAATCTCGTGGGTTTATGGGGGAGATAAATAGATTCTCGTGTGAGGGAGATGGATGCATGGAAGGGATCAAAAGATGCCGGATAAAAGAAGAGGATTGGAGTGGAATGGAGGAATGAGATAGCGATATGGAAGAGAGTGGAGAGATGGGAGACAGCCAGAGATATGGAAGAGAGTGGAGAGATGGGAGACAGCCGGAGATATGGAAGAGACTGGAGAGATGGGAGACAGCCGGAGATATGGAAGAGAGTGGAGAGATGGGAGACAGCCGGAGATATGGAAGAGACTGGAGAGATGGGAGACAGCCGGAGATATGGAAGAGAGTGGAGAGATGGGAGACAGCCGGAGATATGGAAGAGAGTGGAGAGATGGGAGACAGCCGGAGATATGGAAGAGACTGGAGAGATGGGAGACAGCCGGAGATATGGAAGAGAGTGGAGAGATGGGAGACAGCCGGAGATATGGAAGAGACTGGAGAGATGGGAGACAGCCGGAGATATGGAAGAGAGTGGAGAGATGGGAGACAGCCGGAGATATGGAAGAGAGTGGAGAGATGGGAGACAGCCGGAGATATGGAAGAGAGTGGAGAGATGGGAGACAGCCGGAGATATGGAAGAGACTGGAGAGATGGGAGACAGCCGGAGATATGGAAGAGAGTGGAGAGATGGGAGACAGCCGGAGATATGGAAGAGAGTGGAGAGATGGGAGACAGCCAGAGATATGGAAGAGAGTGGAGAGATGGGAGACAGCCGGAGATATGGAAGAGTGGAGAGATGGGAGACAGCCAGAGATATGGAAGAGAGTGGAGAGATGGGAGACAGCCAGAGATATGGAAGAGTGGAGAGATGGGAGACAGCCAGAGATATGGAAGAGTGGAGAGATGGGAGACAGCCAGAGATATGGAAGAGTGGAGAGATGGGAGACAGCCAGAGATATGGAAGAGTGGAGAGATGGGAGACAGCCAGAGATATGGAAGAGAGTGGAGAGATGGGAGACAGCCAGAGATATGGAAGAGTGGAGAGATGGGAGACAGCCAGAGATATGGAAGAGAGTGGAGAGATGGGAGACAGCCAGAGATATTGAAGAGAGTGGAGAGATGGGAGACAGCCAGAGATATGGAAGAGTGGAGAGATGGGAGACAGCCAGAGATATGGAAGAGAGTGGAGAGATGGGAGACAGCCAGAGATATGGAAGAGAGTGGAGAGATAGGAGACAGCCAGAGATATGGAAGAGAGTGGAGAGATGGGAGACAGCCGGATATCATATGGCTGTCACAGCATGCGGCGACACGCGAGCCAAGTGCACTCTAACTCTAACCCCAGTGCAATGGCGCACTGCATGAATCAGAGAGAGAGAGAGAAGAGGAGAGGGCGAGAGATTCCGAACGGCGTGTCGCCACACGCGCGGCCCCGGCCTGTCAGGTCTATATAAGTGAGGCGCCTGGCCAGCTCAAACCGACAACTCAGACTTGGCAAGACAAGCCTAAGCCTAATCAAGCTACAGAATCGGAACTCAAAGCAACTGCAAGGCCAAGCCATGACTCTTGTCAACCCGCAGCCGCTAGACCTGGCCTTCTCATTCGACACTACCGCCTCGATGGGCCCCGTGATCGACGAGGTGCGAAAAAACATCGCTGAAATGCTCGAACGACTCGCCGTCGACATTCCTGACCTGCGCGTTGCTCTGATCGCTCACGGCGACTACGACGACAAGTACGAGACCGAGATCCGAGACTTCGGCACCTCCAAGGCGGACCTGGTGCAGTTCGCCAAGACGGTGCAGAACACAGACGGCGGCGACGAGCCCGAGTGCTACGAGCTGGTGCTGCAGGAGGCGCGGACCCGGCTGAGCTGGCGCCAGAACAGCAGCCGGGCTCTGGTGCTGGTCGGAGACTCGTTCCCACACGAAGTTGGCAGCCCCAGGAACAAGTACAGGATCGACTGGAAGGCGGAGACTGAGCTGCTGCATCAGCTGGGTGTCACAGTGTACTGCGTGCATTGCCGCGGCAGCAACAGAGCGCAGAGCTTCATGGACCATGTTGCCAAGGCGACGGGCGGCCTGCGGCTCCCTCTGGCCCAGTTCCGCGGCGTCCGCGACTTCCTCATGGCGATCGCCTACCGGGAGGGCGGCACCGACGCCCTCCGTGACGGCTACGAGCGGGAGGTGCGCGCCAGAGATGGCGACGCCATCGCCGGCGACGTGAACGCCATGCTGGGCCTCGTGCGGCGCTCCTCCACCATCACGCTGGCTGTCGGCGACTCTAGTGCTTCGCCGACAAAGACAAAAACAACAAAGACTGCTACTAGACGGCCGAAAGTAGCCAAGGCTGAGGCTGCGGCAAAGGTGAAGACGACGGCCGCCATGAAGTTTGCCGCGTCAGCTGCGAAAGCTGCGCGGACGAGAACTGCAAATGCTGCGAGAATTCGGCGAGAGGCCTGCTCCGACAAGCGTCTGCCCGCTGCTCTGGCCGCTCTTGCCTGGTCTCCATGGCGACTAGTCGGACAGCCCGGGAGCGTGTCCAAGTTGTCATGGCAACCGTTTGGCAGCGGTTCGGTGCGCCGGTCGCTGCTCGCCGGTTCCGCTGGCGGTCCGCACGCGGTGGAGCTGGCCGTCCAGCCGCGCCCGGGCACCCGTCGCTTCCCGTTATTCGGTCGCGTCCCCGCTGCCAGCAGCGGCCGACGCCGACGCTGTCAGTCCGTCGTCACCTTCAAGAGCCTGCTAGCTGGCTCGCCGGGTGTCCGAGCCCAGCTGCGGCGCGTTCTGCGCCAGGGCATGCGGCTGTTCGCCAGGGTGGCCGCCTGCCGGACTCGGCGCCCCGGACTGGTGAAGACGGCGAGCTACGCATGGAACAGCGGCCGCTCCGTGAGGTGCGCCGGGGTGTTCGTGTCCGTGTCCGAGCGGAGCCTGCGCGACTGAGCGGCCGGTTGGGAAGTCATGTGTCTGTGCACACCTGCAATGCACTATGCTGTTGTTTAGCTTTGTAGTAGCAAGTAGAAACTCGTGTAAATGTTTCTTGACTGACTTTAGATAATCTTTCAATGTCAAATATTTTTGTCACACTGTAGAACTACTTTCGGGAATCAATATATTATTAATATAGTGCCCGTGTACTCATGGTTGCTCTTTTTACCTTTTTGGGGGGGTGTTGATAAGTTTTGCCCAGGCAAGCATTGGCTGGTTGGCTGGCTCGCAGCTTCGGTTGAGACTTCTTCAGTTGAATAAGAACCAAAGTTCAACGCTATTATGCATGTATTTATGAATAGTGAAGGTGACTCTAGAGGCTTCACTTTTTGTTGTGCAATAATCTGAGTGCGGTGGTACCAGGTCAAGCCATGTTTAAAGCAGAGCATCAGAACGCAGCTTTATTGCTGAACTGCTCTTTAAATGAGCGGATTTCTAGCCATGGATCTTCAAGATTCTGTCTGACTGCCTTCGATCCTGAACTGTTCATCCGGATTGAGTTTTGTCTGATCGTGAAAAACCTCTTCTTTGGAATTCTCATTTCCGCTAATGCATCTAATTGGGCAGGGCATTCTTACGGGTAAAAAGTGAGTATCTGGGGCATCGATTAACGGAAATTGAATTAAAATTTTGACTTCTGTTCACGAATCTGGTTTCAAAAGCAAATACTTCGAATATTAATCTGAATAGATAAAATGAAAAGCATTTTATGCAATTTTTTGCTGTATGCATGCATTGGTTTTTATCTCATTTCTTGGTGTCATTTTATCTGCATCGGTTTGTTTGCCCATAATTTCACGATCTGAATTTCCAAAATAATATATTATCCTTTTTAATTTAATTTCCGTCAATTTCTGTTTTCCGTTCAAGCAACAATTCTTGAACCCTCTTCGGCATAATTATTATTATACGAGGGGCACTGCAAAAGTTTTTAGCCATGACTACATAAAAGCTCAGATCTGCTTCATATTTCACACGTTTAAAATAGCACATTAGAGAAGCCTGCAGGTCAATTTTCAAACAAAAAGCTTGCAGACCTGTTTAGCTACACTTAATTTCCCAATACACTTTCAGCATCTGTTCCATTTGCGTTATGGAACTGAATCGGGAGCATTTTCGTGCAATGATTTACTATGATTACAAATCTGGTTTAGACTGCCACCAAAGCCATCAAAGGCTGTCAGCAGCTTTCTCAGACTCTGCCCCGTCCTTTGCAACTGTCACCGGCTGGTTCCGCGAATTTCGGCGCGGACGGGATTCGCTCGAAGATGAGGCTCGGGCAGGCAGGCCGCCAACTGCAATAACACAGGAAAACATTGCAGCTGTGCGCAGCATGATTGAAGCAGATCGGCGAGTGACCTATGAGGAGATAGAGGCGACCCTGGGCATTCATTCGCATGCCATCCAGCAGATCCTGCACCATCACATCGGCGTGCGCAAGCTGACGAGTCGCTGGGTGCCTCACTTGCTCACAGCTGAGCAGAAGCAGGCCAGGTCAGATTGGTGCCAGCAGATGCTCCGGAAGTTCGAAAATGGCCAAGCCAAGGCAGTTTCCGACATCATCACGTGCGACGAGACTTGGGTCTACTGCTACGAGCCAGAGCGAAAGTGTCAGTCGCGTGTGTGGGCATTTGCTGAGGAGGCACCTCCGACCAAAGTTGTGCGAGGCAGGAGCACTGGCAAGCTGATGCTGGCTGTGTTCTTCAGGAGAGGCGGCCATGTGGCAACTGTGAGGCTGCAGTAGCAGCGCACAGTCACAGCTGCCTGGTACACAGACATTTGCCTGCCCGAGGTGTTTGCCAGCATCAGAAAATCACGACCAAAGACAGGAGTGCGGGGCCTGTTGCTCCACCAGGACAATGCCAGCTCGCACACTGCGCATGCAGTGCGCATCCAGCGGTGTTTCTCTGATGAGCCACCCGCCCTATTCACCTGACCTCGCCCCGTGCGACTTTTTCTTGTTCCCGAAAGTCAAAGATCGCATGCGTGGCAAGCGATTTACTTCGCCTGAAGACGCTGCTGATGCCTTTGATGAGCTGGTTTCCGACATGTCTGATGCTGAGTGGCACCACTGCTTTTCTGCCTGGTTTGAGCGCATGAAACGTTGTGTGCAAGCTGGCGGCGAGTACTTTGAGAAGCTGTGAAAGTTTCATGATGATAGCTTGTTCTGACCAGGCATGGCTAAAAACTTTTACAGTGCCCCTCGTATGAACATGCCAAAGAATAGACAAAAATTTGAGATTCTAACCAATGCTGGCCACTGTGTGTTTATTTGAGTAAAACGGCACGGTTTTAATATTCGTGTTTTCCATGAACTCAAGCTAATGAACTCCTATAATTATATTGTTTTATCATATACATGAGTAACTATGAATTCATTTCGGAAATTCATATATTTTTTCAGCTCAGTTTTATTATGCTAGCTTATTAGCTGATCCATTACAATACGCATGCATTGGTGATCCTTTGCAGTATACATGGCGGTTGTAAGTGCAGCCATAAAGATGCATTCATGTAGGAGTGTAATGGAGGCAATAATATATATTAAGAATCTAATAACCATTTTTACCCATAATTTTAATTTTATAAATTATTTAATCGCACGGACTTTATCCCAATGTTATCTTCTTATGTATTTAAAGTATTTCATGCAAATATTTTACAATGAAGTTTGTTAAAAATAGCATTATATGCTCATAACTATATAACCTTATACATATTTAAATTGCAATACTAGCCTTAAAATCCTAGCCACCAGTATCTTGCAGGAATGTTGCAGTGTTATAGGCCATAGGCGCATAGGTTTTGTCTCTTAAATGCATTAAAATAATCATTCTTCATAAAAATTTATGATCATATAATAAAATAACTTGCCTACCTTTAATTTACCTAGCATAATATACCTTACTTTGCAGTCTCTTGTTAAAATTTTGCTATGCTAGTCCAATGCCTATGGGCCCCTTTCAATCTAGAATAGGTATTTAGTTCACTTTTGCCCATCTTTGTTCATAGTGTAAATATACAAACATATATTTGTACCAATATTTGTTTTTTATTTTACGATTTAAAAA
The DNA here is from genome assembly GCA_950096795.1 of Macrostomum cliftonense. Classification (NCBI taxonomy): domain Eukaryota; kingdom Metazoa; phylum Platyhelminthes; family Macrostomidae; genus Macrostomum; species Macrostomum cliftonense. The sequence continues at coordinate 420,456 of CATNEM010000164.1, forward strand.
CAGTAAAATTAAAGGATTAAGTGCTAGTTTTGGTATTAAAATATTTCCATGTATTATGTGCCATGTATTACTATTTTGAGCATTTTTTAGTAATTTGTATGTTAATTTCATTCTTTGCTAATTTTACTCTATTTAAATATAAAACCAGCACACTTTTGGCCTGTGTAGCATGAATGATTATAGGAATAATAATAATAGTAACAATAATAATAATAAAACAAGCTAAATATTTATTGTGTCTACAGTGTTGATCAATTTTTCTTTATTTTTTTCGAGCTGTTCTACTTTTAGTATTAAGAATAATCGTGTTACTCAAATCCTAGAATTCCGTTTTTATATAATCATTTATATTAATCAAGTTACTAGCATTGTGTGGATGTATTTAAGTTGTAAGGATTGACATTTTATGCATAGAAGAAAATGTATTTTTCTGTGACACATGAATTTTCATTTCCTGTCTTCTGCATTCTTAATTGTATATAAGACCTGAAAAATAGTGTGGATTTTCAATTAAAAAAAGGCGGAAATAAGTCGCCCCAACTTTTTTAAATAGCTAACCACATCCCCGTCTGCTCTTTTTTGCACTGCTGCACTTTTGATTTACTGTTCCGTGCCATAGACTATGTACACTATTATATGTATTCGCTCTGTACCAAGTTTGATAAACGCCGGCTCTGCAGCATCGGTGTCAATATAAATTTATATTGCTCTGGCTCTCAGCATATTCGCTGCACTATTTCAGGCCACCACTACAGAGGCATCTATTGACTTTACCTTGTGAGCCTTTTTACTAGAAGGCTGCTCCCATGGTTTGGCATCATCAAACGCAAAGCCACTAGTGGAATGAGATTTTACTGGGTTATTCAGAGTCAGCCCGACAGGGGCTTAATGCCCATCTGCAATTGATTAGGTTGTGTGTCTGCGCGCTTCTGTCATCCTTACTGACCACATGGGTGCACTAGGAATACAGGTAGGGCAGATATAAGGAAGCTCAGGTTCTCCCGTTTTAGGGCTGTACAATTTTACAATTTCTCACCTATTATGCGCCTAGATTAGCCAAGCTGCTGATCAGCACTGCACAAGCGGATAAAGGCAGAAGAAGGTCAGAGTGGCCATTCAATCGATAGCCACGGGTGGCTGCTGTGTGAGCAGCTCTGACTATAGAGGCTAAGAAGCTAAATTAGGGTCAGGCAGCCTGCATTCTGCGCTGCCCCATCGCTCATTGACGCGTTAGGAAGTTGATTATACATGCGTCTAAAATCAATAAGCTGTGTGAATTTGAGCAGTTTTGATGACTGGAACAAGGATAAGAGCGATGATTTCTTGAGCTCACATTGAGCCAAATTGTGCCTGAATGTCAAACAAAGTATTTTCGCATTTGTATTTTACAAGGAAAATAGATACAGTAATTGAATGGCTAGCTTAAGCTTTCTGCTTTGAAATTTAGTCGGAATTTCACTAAATTATTTAGGATTTGTTTTTGTTAAAGTGCTATAATTGACTTAACCTTGCAGCTATCGAAAACGCTCTGTATTAGTCAATGTGCATTGTTGGTCAGGAATCCAGAAAGATGCTACAGAGCACGTCAACTAGTTCGCTGTTAACATCCTGCGAACACCAGTCTTCGACTGACTTAGTCTCGAATACGAAGCCTTTCTTGGCGGGCTGGTAGAAGTAGCACAGGCTGCCGCACACGCGCAACAGGTAGGAGTCAGCAAAGTTTATCTGCAGAGAATCGTCGGACAGGTGAAAGACGTGGTAGGTTTCGCCGCAGTGCTTCGACCAGCTGCGCAGGTATTGCACCGTTCCGGTGCCCTGGCTCACCCAGCTGACCTGTTCTCGCATCAGGTTGCTTTTGGGCACATCCTGAAACTCCTCGGTCAGATCCTGGTCCAGCGGCTCGTAGAATCGGCCAATTGAGCCGCCTGGGGTGCGCACCAGCTCCGTTGGTGTTGCCATCGACTGACTGGCTGCGTGTGGCTCGCTGGGATTGGAAACTTGTCCGCCAACGAAGTAAGCCTGGCCGGTGCCCGTGTTCTGGAGAAAGCTAGTCCCGTCATTGTACAGGACGCAGTTGCAACCGTTCGATAACTGATAATAGAAGCCGCAGATAGAAGTCTTGTCCCGCCACCAGGTCAGCCAAGACTGCCCGAACTCAGTGGCCAGCTTGCCCCATGCTGCAGCTGACCGGAAGTGATGCAACAGGGCTGAAATCCGGACCTGTCGGAGGTCAACGACGGTGGCGCTTCTTGATACTGACTGACTGACTGAAGCCGCAACTCGCTTGCTCCGGTTGATGTTGCTAGCCGCTGCTGCGGTCGCTTCGGCCTTTCCTCTGCCGTTTAGAACGCATGTCAGACTCTTTGGCAATAGTCGAGCACTTGCTGCGTGCCTGAGTTGCATGCAGCCGACCGAGTCTTTGGCATCGCTGATTAGCCGGCTCTCGTACTGCTCGCTGTAGCTGCAGAACTGGTGTCTCTCAATGTCTTCGAGTTCTGGCCGCTCCTCTGGGTCGAGGCTTAACATTCTGGCTACCAGGTCGCGCAGGTGCTCGTCTGCATGGTGCCTGGTGAACTCGTAGCTGCCTGTCACAATGCACCGGTAAATGTCCGCCAGTTCGTCCATTTGGAACGGTGGTAGTCCACCGAACAGGGTATACAGCACTACACCGCACGACCAGATGTCGCTTTTGGCTGTGTGTCCCTGACGCAGAAGCACTTCCGGACTGAGGTAGTTTGGCGTACCGCAGGCCAAGTGCCTCTCCAAGTAGCTTCTGGTGACGGTGCACGACAAGCCGAAGTCTGTAATTTTTATGACATCATTTGCATCCACCAGTATGTTGCTCAGCTTGAGATCGCGGTGCAAGATGTCGCTGCTGTGCAGGTAGCGAAGGCCGCTGATTAGCTGGGTAAAGTAATAGGCAGCCAGGTCTAGCGACAAGCAGGTCAAGTGCACGATGATGTCTGCCAGGGACTTTTTGTTGCAGTACTCCAGCACAAAGTACATGAAGTCGTTGTACACAAAATTGGCGTACAATTCGGCCACGTTGTGATGCTTTAGCCGGCTGTGGATGTCTATTTCGTACTGCAGGTACGGCTCCTTGCAGGCCTGTTGGATCATTCGCAGGCTGATCTTCTTTACTGCCACCACCCTCTCGGCGCAGTCACCGGGCGGCCTCTCGATGGCTTTGTAGCAGACTCCGAAGCCGCCCTTGCCCAGGCACGGCCCAATGTCGTAGGCAATGTCACCCCGGTACACTGTAGTCGTCATTGCGCTGGCCTCATTGCCTCCCGGCTGCGTCGCCGTCAGGGCGAGGCTGTGATCCCTCCGGTCTCTCCTCTTTTGCCGGCCTTTTGCTCCTCTGTCTCGCTACAAGGCTGCGCAAGCACCCTCAAACGGTACAAAGCCGGTGCTTTAAACACGAGCAGCTTGAAATGAGGGGGGCAGCTAAAGTTGCTTGAGGCGGGTCCGCAAAATATAGCCCTAGTCAGACTTGCCGTGCATTCATCTCTCGCTGGGGTGGTTGCTGTGCATCGGGGAAACTTCATTGGCTGCATGGTTGAGCTATAGTCCCCTTCATAAGTCTGCCTTTCTCTTTTTCAACCTCTCTCCTTTCCCTCTTTTTAGTTTCCCGCTTTTCTGTCCGTGTAGAATTTTTCTTCCTTCCTTCCTTGTCGTGGTCGCCAACCTGGGGCCCGTTTTCGCCGTTCTATATTTATGTTCTCTATCCTGTGCACCGCGCCGGCAGAAGTCGGATTTCCCGCTTACCAATGGGACACGCAGGGATCTCTACCGTCGCATTTTCGGTGCCAATTTCATCCCGCCACTTGTGTGTCCTCGTTTTAGGTTCTTCAACCTAACTTGCCACGCGGATCTCTTGCCGAAGAGACGACCAGCCAGCCACCAGGAGTTGTCGGGAGGGCTAGGGAGCAGTGGGAAAAGAGGGAGGAGAAACCAAAGCTTGTCCAGGGATTCTTCGCTGCCTGTGGCGTTGCCATCTGGCAGCCTATTAAACCTGACCCAATCCCGGAGCCTTTATCTCTATCGCGTTCTTTCTGCCCACCCCCCTTGTCCGTCTCCCGAGCCTGGCATGAGGATGCCGGCCTTGACTGAAGAGGCTGCATAAGCTGTCGCTCGCCTAACCTTGCGAACCAAATTGGCTGGCCTGCGTCCAGAGGCAATTGCTTTCACTGACACTGACACCCAGCCTCTCTTCCCCAGCTCTGTAAAAAAACAGCAATGGGCTGGAGAGTGAAAAGCATATCCTAACAGGGGAAATGGGTCCTCCGAGATTAGTCCATCAAAAAATTATTTACTTTGAACCGGCTGACTGCAGCGTACTTCTCTGGCTGGCTCAATCCATTTTTTACGAGTATCGAATCGACTTTATTTTCGCTACTTCTTTGCTGCCTTGTGCGATAGCGAGCGTTTATATATTTACTACTTTCTGCCATTTTCTCCTTTCTCCCTTGCTCTATCCCACTTAGGATTCCCTCAATAGTCAGTCAGTTGAATTTCGCCCTATCTGTCTAAGATTATCAAACGAGGGATTTGGGTTGCTGCTCTCGCCGGAGATGATCCCCGACCCGCTTCCTGTGTTGAAAATCTCCCATTCAGTTTATCACAGGCTCCCGTCTGCAATTTCCATTCTCGTTCCCATACGCATTAGGTTTTTTTTCTTCAAATGGGTGTATTAGCTGCGGGCGGCCGCAGAAGCCCTTGGGCGGGGCTGCCTGCTTGCTATAGGAATGCGATAGCTGCCTGTATACAAAACAGCTATTTGGTCGGGCGTAAAAATTGTCTCTGACTCGTGCGTTTTAGCTAGCGTCACTAACTGAGGGATGGGGAGTAACAAGATCAATCCATCTCTATGCGGCTATTTTGGTGCGGACAGATGTCAGGGGTTCAAAGCGAGACGTGGGCATACCCGTCCTTTTTGTGAACGCTTGTTCACACTGGGGCTCCAGTGTGTCTTGCTCACCCGCACTTGCACGGACGGGGCACTTTCGGTTCGTTCGGGATTATTTACTTTATTCTATGGCGAGTGCTTGGCAGTCTGGCTTGGCAGGAAATTTGCCAAGGTAGAAATCGGAAGACCCATGCGCTGGCCTCGTCTCCAATTCGAGCGAGTGGGCAAAGTCCAAACCGTGCGTGTTAGTAACCAGACGCGCTCTTTCCTTCTATTCTAACTATGCAAAGCCAAGCCGTGATGGCGAAAATTCTGGGAGACGCATAAATAATAAATAATAGTTAGTTTACTCCGCCTCGCGATGGAGCCAGGAAGGGAGGAAGAGGCGTGAGAGGGGGGGGGTGGACAGAAGCCGCATGGGAAGAGCCCAGCGCAAGGCAGCAGCGGCGGCGAGGTTAACGAGGAGCGGGTGTATTGATTGATGGATTAAATTGATTTTTGTTTATTACTTTCCCACTAGCCGTTGCCGAGGGTGGCCGCCGTTCCCAAAAGCCTCGCAAATCTCTCAGTTTTATCCCCATCCCCGATGTGAAAGCCTTTAAAAAGCAGCTGAATTCACAGAGTTTTCCCCTTTTTCTTCTAGTAAAAAATTCTGTTTTTTTTCTGTAAACTAGCCTCAGCAAGTCGCTCAAGTCAGATGTGTTGTAAACTGCATCTCTCAGCATTCAATCAGCATTTATAACACCTGTGACAACAGTATTCCAAGTTTGTGGTCAATGTGTGGATACCGTATTCATAATGGCTTCACCTTTACCTACCTTAGCGATAAATTTGTCATTCCATTATTTGGTCGTACATAATTTGTGTGCAAAATTTTCTGATGCCAATGATGTCTGGATCAGAAACTGAAGGGTTTAAGTCTCTGAAGAAGTGAAGAGATTTATCCCATACTAAATAATCAAATTCCAATTGATTAGTCTATTAGCTATCTCAGAATTTCTTATTTGAGCTGATTAACCAATCGATACACTTGTATTTGGTCAAGAGGAGTTGTAGCCTAGTGGCTAGGGCGCCTGCCTCATGACCGGAAGGTCGTGGGTTCGAGTCCCGGCCCTAGGAGACAATTTGTGCCCTTGAGCAAGGCACTTAATACCGCATTGCTTCAGTCCACCCAGCTGAGATTGGGTACCAGTTTGAGCTGGGTAAATTTAGGGTGGGTGTTGCGGCCCCTCCAGCCCGTCAGGCTGAAAGCTGTACACAGCCCTCGGATGCGCCGCGCAACTAGCTGCGGCTGTGCCTTGGGCTGTACTCGTACATCTGATCGAAAGGTCGGGGTGTCTAAATTTATTTATATTTATTGGTCACCGCTCTGAATTCATGTACAGAGCGAGGTTTCCTATTCATAATTTCTGGCCCACAATTGTAGTTTAGAAGTGTTCAGAAGTGCCCATACTCGTAGCAATGGAAAGATTTTAATCAAAAAATGAACCGGATGTAGCTGTCATTACTGTCCGCCTTTTTTTGTCCCATGTTTCAAGCTTGATTAAGGCTCGAATGCTATGCGGGTAGTGCTGCTCTGTGGATCAGACGCTGACATCCGATGACATGGTCAGGGAGAAAATTGGACAGAAAATGATGATGTTCAGAGCGATTAGAAAGCAGGAAGTATCTGGTCGATAAGATGGCATTTGCTAAGGCTTTGTATTTCTGCTTCAAATTATTGAAATTGGAGAAGAAATTTCTGTTTAAAAATCGTGCCTAGCCGGATGAATTGAAGTGAAAAGGCATGGACGGCGATATTTTTGGCTACGGGAGATTTATTCGCAGTGATGAATTTAAGGACCACTTCGAAGTCTTTGGTTGATTTTCCTTCCCGCTTTTGTCGCCTTAGCCAGTATTTCTTAAAATTCTCCTTCAGAGAGGCGCTGCGTTCGAGTTAACCAGCTCGGACAAAAAACACTGAACTCGCTTGACGAAGCTCAAACAGAGAGACTGAATGAAAGCCTCTTCTCCATCACTGAGAGGGGTGCTGCAGCAATTCTCAGTTGGGAAGAGAATCTGCCCGACCAAGTCTGCCCAGATTCCCCAGAGGGAAGAAAGAAAAGATGAGGAGGTGGGGATGAGGAGGCTGAGAGT
>CATNEM010000164.1:432500-529316 GCA_950096795.1 Macrostomum cliftonense
CTCGCTCGCTTCTTCTCAGTAGAGTTTCGAAAGCATGTCGGTCTGAATCCCGAAGCCGCGCTGGCCAATCGAGTGTCTGCGTGTTTGAGTTGCGCAGAATCCGCCAATCCCGGCCGGAGTGACCTTGCGCTGTCAGCCTCGGTAGTGAAGAGCTGAAGAGGCCTACATATGCTTCTGTAATGAATTCACTGAGGGTAGTTTAAAGTCTACAGCTTCGCTGTACTTTGGAGGAAAAATAATTTTGTATCCCGGCTGATCAGCCATGGAGACAACCGCATCATCAACCGCATCCTCTCCCAGTAGCTGGGAGGACCAGGAGCACTTCCGGTCTTTCGCCGAGTTGTCGCAACTGGTGACGGCTCTGGTGCTGTACCCGATTGTCTGCCTGCTGGGCGCGGCGGGCAGCTGCCTGAGCATCGCCGTGTTCAGCCGGCGCCAGATGCGCAACAGCACCAACGCCTTCCTCACCGCGCTGGCCCTCGCCGACCTGTTGAAACTCCTCAACGACTTTCTCTACTTTCCGGCCACTCTGGCCGGACGCAACGGCGGCGGCGCCTTCGTCGCCCGAGTTTATCCCAGCGCCTACTTCCTGTCGCAGTATTCGGCCGGCTGCGCCGCTTGGCTAACAGTTGCCGTGGCAACCGAGCGCTGGCTGATGGTGACGCAGCCCGGCTGGAGTCGCAGCGGCCTCACTGTGCACAAGGCCCGGGTCACGGCGGCGGCCGTTTTCCTGGCCGTCTTGATCGCTACTGCGCCGCATCTGCTGCGCTACGAGGCCGCCTGCGAGTCGGGCCAGGCGTCCGACAGCGGCACCAACGAAGCCGCAACGGTGCCCGCTGCTGCTCTGGTCGACCAGGCCAACTGCACGTGGGTGCCGCGACCGAGTCGAGTGTGGCTTCGGCTCGGCTCCCAAGTCGAGCTGTACATCCGCTTCCACAGCTGCCTGCGCTCGCTGGTGCCGCTGCTGCTGCTGGCCATCCTCAACACGCACATCGCCCTGTCGCTGCGGGTCAGCCGGGCGAATCGGCGGAAGCCGCCGGCGGCCAGAGGCCGGGCTACCAGGTCCCTGGTGGCGGTGATTCTGTGCGCCATGGTGCTGACGGCGCCCGACTCGGTGCTGTCCGCCCTCGGCTGGGGCTACACCGAGGCCGGGACGAGTCTCCGACGCGGAGTTCGAGAAATCTCCGACCTGCTGCTCACGGTGAATTCGGCGGCAAACTTTTTCTTGTACGCGGCGCTGAACAGCGTCTTCCGCCGAAACCTGGTGGCCTTCTGCTCTGACCGACGTCAGCGCTGGCGCCTCCGCCGCCGGACCGCGCTGGGCCAGCTGGCGAGATCAGCGCGCGCCCTGGCGCCGCCTGTGCCACCGACGCTCATGGCGCTGAAGCCGCTGCGTCAGTTTGAGGAGGTCAAGCGGGACGAAGACGGCGAGGCCAGCGTGGAGGAGCGCCGGTGCCTTCGCGTTGTGGCGCCGCTGGTGCATCGCGAGAATTCGCAGGTGACCCTGACGCCACCTTCTCAGCGGCTGTGACAGTCGGGCTTCACCTTTCCGCAAGCCTTTGACTTTGAAGATGACTTTTTGTGTAATCAATTTGTAAATCGCAAATTTGCAACTGTCAGAAATACAAGTGATCAATCATTTAAATAATCAATTTTTAGTTTGCTGATTGTCTAATCAATGTGCGCAATTCCGTTTTAGAATATGATTTCTTATCCGTTAGGACTGAGCTGCGGGACCCAGCTATCGGATAAGTTAAAAAACTCAAAGTTCAAACTGGTCAAGATGCTTGAGGACGTGAATTGCTTTTAATTTTTTGCGTCCTATTGCTATTTCCCCCTAGCACGCCTTGAACTTGTTGGAATTCAGCCACACCCGTGAAACAGTAAACACAGTGGATTTCGTTCCCTTTCATTTGCTGAATCCATCTGGTTTTCTTTCAAATAGCCAACTCAAATGTTTTGCGGCTTCCCTCAAGATTAAAAGTCGCCCTGAGGCCGGACTGAAAAGTCCCATCGGCTAAAAACAAAAAATCTGGGATGAAGATTTGCTAACAAAACCCAGATTTTGGAAATCCCTACGTAATTTTCCCCTTTTCAATTTTTTCGCACCTCCTTTTCGAGATGATTATTATCTAGAAAAATATTTTTTGTTTGTTTTCCCTGTGCTGGTTGCCGACTACCGTTTGTACCATATCACGCAATCTTGCGCGAAAACCTTTACCAAAGTACTTTAGTTCTAAAACAAAACATGGCTATTGAGGTCTTTTTTGGGACAAACATCAACAAATAAATTGGCTTCGTGACAAATAACTGCTCGAAGACAAATGTCGGTTTGGAAGGGTCTTTCAATTTGTCAAATTAGAAGTCAGAAATTCAGATAAACACTGCACTAATAACGAGTCCAAACTGAGGATGATTTCTGGAAATCAACAGAAATTCTGGTTCGCTTAAAAAGCTTTTTCTGCAAACAGGTACTTCTTTAACGTTAAATATGTTTATCAGCAAATACTTGAAACACGCATCGTTAAGGCACTAGTCTGCTACAGCGGCAATCGTCCACCGAGTTGGCCCACCAGACTGTGACTGACTGCCTCAGAAATTACGGTTAAACTAATTTGCGGGCCCCTCTGGAGGTGAGCGCCTGACCAGGAAACTAAATCAATTCAATTATTCAGAAAGCAGGCTGAAAATTTCCTTTGATGAAGCAGGTCATCGGCTGGGAGTTTGCTCCTGCACGCATGCCTGCGGATGTATTGTCGCTACCGTCTCCCATGGGAATAGATTTCCACTTAGTACTCATACTAGGTCAGTGCCAACATGTCTGGGAAACCTTCTTGAGCGCATTGTCTATAAAAATCCTAAATAGGTGTGATATAAATACATGAAATCTGACACTCTATGTTTCTTAATTGTTCATTATCAAGATGAACGATACAATGCAGACTCGCATAGTTCCTAGGACATCGAGGTCCTTAAACTAAGCATTTTTTAGCCAAGTATGTCGGTAAAGTCTGACATTTGCTGTTAGGAACGTTGCGAAAAAAATCCCAGCTTTCGTCTAAATTCCTGCTTTATCGATCTCAGCGAGAAAATTAAAAAAATTCAATCTTCAAATTTATGAGCATCGGAGCTTTCCAACCGAAATTTTCCCGAAAATCCCTTATTTTCTATCTGCAGCTGCGGTCGCCCACTTTCTGGAGATAGACACAAGCTCTGTACTTACACAAGTTCTATTTCTCCGTCTTCGAGTTCAATCCGCTTGCTGGCCTGATTAAAATTATTAAACATATCAAATGTTGATTGGCTGTCTGCCAGTTCTGTGAGCCGCTAGTCCAGGAATAGAGTACGCATTGGCACTAAAAGTCCTGGCTCGCATTCATTAGCTAGCTATCAGAGAGGCAGCCCTGCCTATAGAGCCAGTGCAGTCTAATTTAAATTAGTTAATTAGCTGGATGGCGGTCCGAATCTGCGCGCCGACTGCTCAATGACTTACAGAGCCGAAATAAAAAAGCAGACTCGTTTGCTGAGATCTGGAAAGCATAAATCTCCATACTGAAGCACTTTTATGCTTTTTGCCATTAAGTACAAATCGAAAAATTAAAAATGGTGACACGATAGCCATGATTTATTACCTTTCAAGAAACAAAAGTACACGAAAAACTACAAAAAACGTGTCCCTTCACAAATAAAAACTTGCAGGCGGGTCAGCACCTCAATGCAGTACAGTTTAATTTAGCGGTTACTTACGATATTTTATGACTGATGGATGGCGTTACGAACGCACCTTATCGTACGAGTAGGAGGTAACATGCTGTTAGTGTCGGTACATGCGAAGTAGCGAATACATGCATTGATTATATCCTAGATTAACTACATCTGCACTCTGAGCTCAGCACTCAAGACTTCAAAGAAGGCACCGTCGATGCACTGAATAATGATAATAAATAAATACGAATGGGTAAAGCAAAACAGAGTGTTGTTAGTCGCAATAGTTAATTGGTAGCATATCAAAATTAGTGCAAAACTGGTAGAATTTGAAAAAACAGCGACCACACAGTTGCGCTAAGATAATACGTTAATTCACAGTTCGCTTAGTCTAGGAAAGTTGCCATGCGGTATTAATGAGCGATAAGTAGTAGTGGCATCACATTCAGAAAGTACTGTATTAATTATTTTCGAGCCAGCCATAGCGCGCATCAGAAATAGGCGCTGTGATTGCCAGCAACCGTTTTGAGTAGGTCGCAGTGGCTCGCCCTGAGCGCCGTGCTGTAGGCCACCTCCATCCACTTCACCTGCTCATCGCAGTCTGGCTCGTGGAACACCTGCGGTTTCAAATGTTGTTTTATTTTGAAATGCGTCGCATAATAAATGATTTATTAGCTTGTATTTGAAGCAGAAATTCTCCAGCACGAGTATTAAAATGTTGGCATTTACCTTGAGCATCGCGTCTGAGAACCTCAAGTCTTCGGGCTCGTGAATGTTCAGCACCGCGGCTTCGATCCAGGCGTTGTCAGCGTTCAGGTGGTCGTCCAGGTAGCCTTTGAAAATCTGATGGTGGGGGCAGAGATTGGTGACGAATGTGAGCATTGACAAAGACACAAAACAAAACAAAGACTTTAGTGCGCACCTGCTCAGCCTTGGCCTTCTGCAGAGCCTCGATGTCTTGCCTGGCCCGGCGCCGGCTGCTGCTCTCCCTGAGTCGCCTCCTCACGAAGCTCTTGACGATGCTGGGCACGCAGCTTTGCAGGTCGCAGTTAACCAAGTGGTCCGTCAGGAACTGAAATTTTTAGCGAATTTGCTTCAGCTAGGGAATCTTGAAGCAAAACAAAGAGGCTAGGAGGAGCCAGATTGCGAGGCTCACCCAAGGCAGGCAAAACTGTCGCTGGCGGCTGAGCGCGGCCGCCTGCAGAATCGGCTGTCCCAGTCGGCGGGCGACGCTCCCAGTGGCCGAGCGGCTCCAGCGGGTGAGGACGACCACCAGAGCGGCGTTGGGGCCCCAGCGGGGCAGCAGGCCCTTGCCCTGCAGGCCGGTGCGACCCATCGGGTTGAGCGGGGCGCCGGAGTCAGCGTCGAGCCGGTAGCGGCCAAGCAGGCTCTGGCGGCGCAGCTGGGAGCCGGCGTCGAATTGGTTGAAAGTGATGGACGGCAGCGCGCTGATGAGAATGGAAAGACGAGGTGGGAAAATGCAAAATTCATTTCATAAGCTTCCAGAGGTGTCTGGAGAGGGCGGTCGGTGTTCATTGGAGATGTCTGAAGAGGGCGGTCGGTGTTCAGTGGAGGTGTCTAGAGAGGGCGGTCGGTGTTTAGTGGAGGTGTCTGAAGAGGGCGGTCGGTGTTCATTGGAGATGTCTGAAGAGGGCGGTCGGTGTTCAGTGGAGGTGTCTAGAGAGGGCGGTCGGTGTTCAGTGGAGGTGTCTGAAGAGGGCGGTCGGTGTTCATTGGAGATGTCTGAAGAGGGCGGTCGGTGTTCAGCGGAGGTGTCTAGAGAGGGCTGTCGGTGTTCAGTGGAGGTGTCTGAAGAGGGCGGTCGGTGTTCATTGGAGATGTCTGAAGAGGGCGGTCGGTGTTCAGTGGAAGCATTCGCGAAGAAATGACTCACGCTGTAGGCAAATCGTGACACTCCTGGTTCGGGTAGACCACCGTCTCGTCCGAGGCGTCATAGGCAAAGTAGTCCGGATAATCCACCTGAAGAACAAAGATAAATTTGGGTGGATAACTCGCTACTAAGCATTGTTGCTATCTTTAGCCTGCTCTGGTGACGTAAAGTGACGTCACTCACCTCCCACGCGGCCTTCTCTGGCGGCACATTCATCCGCATGCCCGGGTAGCGTTCAAAATTGAATGGTGCGTAGCGCCACAGCCTGTGCCGCCGGCAGCTGAACTGCACCACCCGGCCGGTGGACGGCTCAGCCACCTCCGGCCGCAGAGTCGCCGCCGCCTCGCCGCCGTCAACATCGTCGCCTGCGCTGTCCGAGGATTTCGAAGACGATCGGGACGACGAGGCCGACGAGCGGCGTCGCCGAGCCGGCCGCTGTGGCTCAGCCGCCGAGCTGACTGCGCGCATCCGCTCCACGGCCGCCTCCGCCACCTCGGCCACCGACACCGGCGTCTCCCGCAGCGCATCGGCAGCGGCGCGTCTGGCCGCCTCCTGGAACCACGGCGGCGGGTCGGCCTGGTTGAAGATGCCGATCACAGCTTGGTAAACGCGCTCTTCTAGGCGCGGATCCTGCGCCACAATTGGCGCCTCTACCGAGCGCTCGCTCAGTCGCATCAGCAGCCGCTCCTGGTTGTCCCGCAGCTCCCGAGCTATCGCGGCCAGAGCTGTCACCTGGTTTGACAGATCGGCCACCTTGGACTCGACGTCTGTGCCCAGCTTGCTCAGCTGGCTGTCAACTGTCTTGAACTTCTTCTCGAGCTCCATGCCGATGCCGCTGGTGGCGTCAGACATCTGCTTGGCCATGTCCATCGCTCCGGGCAGGCCGCCCGGCCCGCCGATCCCGCCAGTGCGCACAACGATGGACCGCGAGTCGCCACGGATGCCCTTCCTGCCGTTCGCCTCTTCGCCCTGGCGCAGGTAGTCCATGGCCTTCATGTGCTCCCATTTGAGCAGCTCGCGCTCCTTCTTGCTGTTCTGCCTGTAGCTGATGCACAGCTGGTCGGCCCGTTGCGACTGCCTGCCGCAGCCGCAGCGGAGCCGGATGAAGAGGATCAGCTCGTAGGCGTGCCAGAAGACAATGAAGGGCGGGGCAAGCGGCGACCTGTCCAGGTACTCCTTGATCATGCTGTAGCGCAGGTAGTTCCAGTGCTGAGCGGAGAACTGGTGGATGGATTCGTAGGTGCTGGAGAACATCGCGATCAACAGGTTGAACATGAGGATGTTGGTTAGCAGGACGTAGATGCCGAGCATGATTGGCACCAGCCACCTCGCTGCCCAGTTTGGGCAGGTGCCCTCCTTCTGGCAGTTGTCGTCTGGAGGGGGCAGGGAAATATGAGACAGATTAGGTGGGAAGGGACACACAGACAGATAGACAGACACACAGACAGACAGACAGACAGACAGACAGACAGACAGACAGACAGACGGACAGACAGACGGACAGACAGACAGACAGACAGACAGACACACAGACAGACAGACAGACAGACACACACACAGACAGGCTCACCCTCAGCCTGCACCGTGTCGAGCTTCATTTCGCCGAACATGGAGAACCAGGCTCTCGTGAGGAATTGCAGGAAAATCTTAGCCTGCGTCAGGTTTTCTGGCATTTTGCCGAGCTCCGAATTCGGCGTGAACATGCCGATGGGGTAGGCGATGGACTGCGCCGCCACGCCGTAGCCTAGGATAAACACCATGAGGATGACCATGAACGGGATGAGATCGTTCACCACCATCTTGCCGATCATGATCAGCTTGGGGCCCAGCGCGATGTGAAAGCTGAAGATGTACATCAGCCTGATGAAATAGGCCGACAGGCTGAAGGCGTAGAAGATTCTTGCTGATACGATGATCTCGTCAGTCAGCAGGATGCTGTACTCCAACACTCCGATTTTAGTGACCGTCCCGGTCTGATTGCTCATGGCCACCACGCGCAAGATGAAGCCAATGACAAACAGACCCGCGGCGGTGCAGTCCAGCTTGTTCCAGCTGTCCGATATGTACGTTTTGAATGTGTCGCCCGAGAGGGTGGCCTGCGTTTTCGAATCGATTTACTAGCCAATTTTATTGTCTATAATTATGATCTATAAATAGATTTTCTACGAAAATATGTTTTTATTTGACCGACTCGAAAAATATAGTTGGCTGAAAAGTACAGAGATAGCATGAGAGTCCATAATTTGGCACGCGACTCGACATAGAAAACCATTAATTAACACACGAGCCGACGGATTTATCAATAGGCCATTAGAATCTGATTCTGCACCGGCTCTCACCTGTTTCACTTCCTCTAGGAGCAGGGAGATGATCCACACAATCACTAGGCACTCCAGCCAGTTGATGTTCATTCGGAATTCGAACAGTAGCAGGTAGCTGAACAGAAACAGAAACGTCAGGTAGGAGAACTGAAAGCGCAAATTTGTGGGCCTCGATCAATTTGAAGTTTAGTATGGGGTGCGTGGGGGCTCGCAAGGCGAAGGCAGCATGCCCGCAGAGTATGAGACAGGTTATCCTGCGATGCTCTGCACCTGCTCTACCCTCTTTTTGAGCAGGTCGTGGCCAGATGGAGCCCATGTCTGTTGGCATCCTCTATCTAGCTGTCACGCAAGCCAACCCTGGGTACCAGTTCCCGCGAGCTGTTATCGCTGACTGGGCTCTGGCGATGGACCACCCATTCCTGGCTCTGGCCTAACTGGGTACCTTGGGGCCAAGTGCTCTGAGGGACAGGTGTTACCTTTTGACCTTAACAGTGGTATGCGGCCAGTCCGCAGGCCTTGGTGCAGCTTAACGCACCAGCCGCAGTCATGTACCGCGCTGCTGGCAGTTGGCCGGGGTCAAACTCGGCCGCTAGCGGTCGGACCGCGGGGGCTGGCTCCCTCCTCGGTTGCTATCTTTTTGCTGGCTGTGTGGCTAGGGGTTTGCGGTCAGGCAGTCTCTCACTATTTAGCACCCCAAATTTTTCAGCGACTCATGGAGAACTTGAGTTCAAACAGCGCGTCCCAGGACACCGCTGCCCAGCCGGTTTCGGCTGGAGACGCGGCAACTGAGGACTCCAGCAGGGGCAACGCTCGGAATCCCAGCGTCCCCAATACCACTGGCCCAGCCACTGCCGCGGCTCAGGACCCACCTGAGCTGCTGGAACTGATGGCTCAAGGGCTAACGCGGCGCAAAGCCCGCGATCGTCTCCGCCTTCGGCTAAAAATTGCGGAGCGGAAAAACAAGGCGGCCGCCTCTGGAGAGGGCAATGCCGACTCTGTGGCATCCGCGGAGAAGGCGGCGCCCAACCTGGGAGCGGAACCCGCCAGCCAACCAATGCCTGGGGCCGCCGAGGCTTCTAGTGAGGCTGCTGCTTCCTCCCAAAGTGGGGCCCCCGCACGTGCGAATTCCACGTCGGAGAAGGGCTCTGCTGAGGGTGGTGGCGGCAAGACCACTAAGCCAAAGCGACCCTACGCTGCGGTGGCTAAGAGGCTGCCGGCCATTGTTTTTCAAGGCCGTGACACGCCTCTCACCGCCGACCAGCTCGATCAAATCTGGCGCAAGGTGGATTCCCGCTTGCTCCAGATGACGCTGGCCGGCACCGTCCTGAATGTCGCGAAAACCAGCTTTCAGGACTCAGCCCTCATGATCCAGCCCGCCGATGACCGGTCAAGCCAGCAGTTGCTCACGACGCTGAAGGACCTTGACTGGGGCGAGGAACTGGGTCACCTGCAAATCTACAGGGAGGACGAGCGACCTCGAACTCACCGACACCGAGCCTGGATACCAGCTCGTAGCGCCATCACCAACGCCGACGAGCTGCGACGCGTTATGCTGGCGATCCACCCGGATCTGCCGGCTAACGGTGTCGTAGTTCACCAGGCCATCAAAAAGCCAGGAGGCGATGGTTTCACGACCATCCTCGGACTCTCAGACAGCTGGATGCTCCGCTGTCCTGACATGTCCTACATCAATGCCGGTCTGACACAGATTCAGCTGTTCAGCTTCGAATCTGACGCCACCCGACCACCGCCACCGGAGAAGCGTGCGCGCACAGGTAAGCATACCGCTGTGAACCGTTCCAGCGCAGGTGCCCCGGCGCGTCACGACCACTCCGCTAATGTGGACCTTGTGCGAGGCAAAGCCGCCAAGGCCGCTGCGTCAGTCGGGAGTGCGAAGGGCCGGAAACCCGCCCGGAACACGATCCGATCTGGCCTCACCCAGCGCGCTAGTGCGGCGGCTGCTCCGACCATGGGCCGCAAGCCACCTGCCAAGGTCACCGTCGTGGCCCAACCGGAAAGCCAGACTGAGGAGGTGACGCGGCAGCTGCTGCCCCGGCGGATGCCGCCCCGGTAGTTGCTGTCCCGGTAGTTGCTGCCCCAGTCTTGGAACCGATCCGGGAGGAGCCCATGGAAGTGGTGGCCCCGGCTATTACCGCCGAGGAGGAGGCGAGACTCCTCAACGACTCGGCGTAGGCCAGCAGACGGCTGCAAGAACCTCGGGCCCGCCCGTGGTGCACTTCCTGCAGCTCAACCTGCAACACTGCATCGCGGCCTCGACCAACCTGGCGAGAGTTGCTAGCCTCGTCAACCCGGGCATCATTCTGCTGCAGGAGCCCTGGTCGAGGAAAGGTAAGATCCTTAACGTGCCCTCTGGCTTTGACTGCTTTTCCGTTTCTCAGCAACCCAGAGCTGCCGTTTTAGCGAATCCCCATCTCAAAGCCTGGCACAGACCGGACCTCTCCGACCGAGACCTCTGTGTCATTCAATCCACCAACCTCATTCCTAACCACACGGTGCTCATCGCCTCGATCTATATTCCTGGCGACGGCCCCGCGGTCCCACCCTCCCTCTCTTCCCTGGTGGAGTACTGCTCAGATAACAGATTTGAGCTGCTGGTGGGCGGGGACCTCAACGCCCACCACACCCACTGGGGAAGCAAGAGTATTAACAGCAGAGGCGAGGAACTCCTTGCCTATATCTGCACTACTAGCATGTTGCTCTGCAACTCTGGTGGCACGCCCACCTTTGACAACGGTCGGTGGACTGAGGTTCCGGATGCCACCCTGGCTTCTCAAAACCTGGCCGCTTCGGTCAGAAATTGGGAGGTGTGGGATGAGGAATCTCTGTCCGACCACCGCTTTGTCCGCTTCCGACTGCAGACTACCAATCCCAACCCTGGTATCGTTTGGAAAAGGAATGTCCGGAATTCTGATTGGACGACGTTTGCAGAATCGCTGCAACGCCAGGTCCGCCAGTTGGAACCGACTATTCCCACCACGTGCCAGGATGTTGACAACCTCGCTGATTCCCTTAGCGAGGCCATTATTGTAGCCCATACAGACTCCTGTCCGCTCAAAGCGTACAAAGGCAAAAAATCAGCCCCCTGGTGGAATCCTGCGCTCGGAGCTCTCCGGCGAAAAGCGATGCAACTCCAGCGCAGAGCCAGGAAAAGCAAGGACCCAGCGGACCTGTCCGCTTATCAAGACGCTGCCTGCGACTTTAAGCGTGAAATCAGGAAAGCGAAGTCCGAAAAATGGCGCCAATACTGCGCGGAGTTGGAGAGCGCCAAACCAACCTCGCGCATGGTTAAAGCGCTTACTCTCGACAAAATGTCTAAGCTCTCAGTGGTTAAAAAGCCGGATGGCCGGCTTGCTGAGAACCCGGGTGAATCGTTGGAGCTCATGCTTACCAACTCTTTCCCCCGGGCTCCTCCGCAGCTTGGTCCGCACGACCACTCCCCGGGTGGTTTTGTCCTAGCTGCGAATGTCATCACCAAAGAGAAAACAACGCGCGCTGTTAGTTCCTTTGCCCCCTTCAAGTCGCCAGGGCCTGACAACATTTACCCTGTGTTCCTTCGGGAAGCAGTGAAGAATGACAGGTTCCTTGGCCTCCTTTGCAAGCTGCTCAAGGCGTGCATCACCCTCGGGTATGTCCCGTCCGCCTGGCAGCAGGCCACTGTCGTCTTCCTTCCCAAACCCGGGAAGGCAGACTACCACTCTGCCAATTCGTTCCGGCCCATCAGCTTGACCTCTTTTTTCCTCAAGTTGCTTGAAAGACTGGTCCTCTGGCGCCTGCTTTCTGTTGAGCTGCGGAACTCCCAGCTCTCCTCTAATCAGCACGCCTTTCGTTCTGGCCGCTCCATCGAAAGTGCGCTGCATGCCATTGTCGACAGGTTGGAAAGAGCCGTTCTGGGCACCGGTTACGCGCTCTCCCTCTTCCTCGACATTGATGGTGCTTTTAACAATGTGCTTTTCAATGCCTTTCAGCGCGGCCTGGAATCCCGGGCGACGCACGAGCACCTTACCCGTTGGATCATGTATATGATCTCCAACCGGACTGTCACCTCGCACCTCCTCGGGCATTCGCGCACTATTGATGTCCAGAAAGGTGGGCCGCAAGGTGGAGTCCTTAGCCCGGTCCTCTGGAACCTGGTCATGGATGAGTTGCTCTGCAGCTCTGGTCCAGACCCGGTGCACAAGACTGGCTATGCTGACGATGTCACAGCTATTGTGGCTGGCCCGTCACCTGATGTTCTTCGGGACCTTATGCAAGCCTTCATCCGCCGCGCTGAAATGTGGGCTGGTAGTTGCGGTTTGAAATTCTCTGAATCCAAGACCGTTGCTATTATGTTCACCAGTCGGCGTAACTGGAGGATTGAACCCCTCGTCCTCTATGGCAAGCCTATCGCCATGGAGAAGCAAATTAGATGTCTGGGCGTTACCCTCGATCACAAGTTGAGTTGGACCCCTCACGTCACTAGCAAAACTCGCAAGGCCCTTGCGACGCTTGCGCAGCTTCGCCGTGCATTCGGCGCCACCTGGGGCCTTACCCCCCGCCGCCTCTGGTGGATTTACACTGCCATTGTTAGACCGGCCATTTCCTTCGCCGGCTTCATTTGGAACAGTGCCCAGGAGACCAAAGGGGTTCTGGAGGCTCTTACCAAAGTGCAGGGCCGCGCTTGTCGGGCGATCACGAGCGCGACGCTCTCCACCCCCTTTGCTGGCCTGAACTCCTTCCTGGGGCTTCCTCCTCTGGATCTCTTCATCAGAGGAGAAGCGGCCAAAACTGCCCGCCGCCTGCTTGACGCGGGCGTGACCATCCAGAAGCAGTTCGCCTTCAGGAAACGGAACCTCAGACCGCACGGCGACCTCAGCCTGCGTGACCTCGACGCTGCGGGAGGCCTCTCGGTCCTTTCCGATGGTATTCCATCGACGCTCTGCCCGCAGCCCAGGTTCCTTACCAGCATCCCCCCCCGTCAGGAAGCGCGCAATTACGGTAACTCCCGTGATACCCACTGCTTCACTGACGGCTCTCAAATCAACTCTGTCTCTGGTTTCGGCTACTGCATCGTGTCTGGAGGGAGTACCGCGGCTACCTACTCCCAGTTCACCGGCACGGGCTCTACCGTCTTTCAGAACGAAGTTCTTGCTATCAGCTCCTGTGCCGCGGAGCTCCTGAGCTCGCAAATCTGGGGGAAGAACATCACCTTCCACTCAGACAGCCAAGCAGCAATCCACGCCCTCGGTCGCACCTCTACCTGCTCGCAGACAGTCCTCGACTGCATCTCGCATCTTAACTGCTTAGGTGCATCTAACAAGGTGTCCCTAAGGTGGATCCCCGGGCACTCTGGGCACCCCGGCAACGAGCTGGCCGACAGCCTTGCTAAGGCCGGCTCTTCCGGGTCGCTTTTCGGCCCCATGCCCGCGGCTCCCACCCCTACTGCTGTCGTCACCGCTAGGATCAACCAGTGGGTGACCTCTCTCCACAAGGACAGATGGACGAGAACGCCCGATTGTCGTCAGTCTCGCGAGGCCGTTCCCTGCCCTTCGCCTGCCCTTCGTAAGTCCCTGCTTAGCCTCAACCGCAGGGACATCAGGGCTGTCACTATGGTCCTCTCTGGCCATGGCTGTTTTGCTAGGCACCGCTACCTGCAGGGTAAAATCTATAGTGAGGAGTGCCCCTTCTGCCTTTCTGGCGCAGAAAGCGCGGCGCATTTCATTCGTGACTGCCCCGTCTTTACCCAGGACAGGCTTAAGTATCTCGGACCAAACCCGGACCTCTCCGACGTTTGCAGGCCCGAGAATATCTGCCAGCTCGTCCGTTACCTTCGGGCTACCGGGCGAGCAAACATCCACCTCCAGGATCTACCGGAGGAGGACCACGCTGCAGGACCCGGCGCCACCGGATCCCCCTGCACGACACCGCAGCGCTAGCTGCCCGTGGTCGCCAGGGGTTAGCGCAATGGACGGCCACCGCCCAGTCGCTGTATCCGGCCCGGCCGGATGCCCCCTGCAGCTAAGTCAAGTAAGTCAATGGGGTGCGTGGGTATTGGGGTGCATGGGTATTGGGTTGCATGGGTATTAGGGTGCATGGGTATTGGGTTGCATGGGTATTGGGTTGCATGGGTATTGGGTTGCATGGGTATTGGGGTGCATGGGTATTGAGTTGCATGGGTATTGGGGTGCATGGGTATTGGGGTGCTTGGGTATTGGGTTGCATGGGTATTGGGGTGCATGGGTATTGGGGTGTGTGGTTTTTGGGGTGTGGGGTGTGTGGTTTTTGGGGTGTGGGGTGTGTGCATTTTTGGGTACGTGGAAATTATGGCGTGGTAATTAGGTTGTGAATCGGGATGTGTGAGTTCGCTATAATTTTTATTTTTAGCCAAATATTTAGGCTCATTTTTTAAACCTACCATATAAATATGATTTAGGAATAAATTAGGTAAAGCGGCTCGTAATGGAGGCTTTCCATTTCGTTATATTTTTTATTTTTTAGGGCGAGGTCAGCCAAATCTTCGACGCAGATCAGGTCGTGATTAATTTTTTGTACAGAGGTTAAATGGGAATGCGTGGGCAATTTTAGCGAGAAAAAAGTCGTGTGATTCTGATTTTAGTTGACAACTAAATATTGATTGCTTGGCAGCCCCAGCTCACCGTGCTGTACACGAAGCGAATCACCGGGGCCGTGTAGAAGTCGCGCAGACGGCGGCACGTCTCCGAGCAGCTCAGGCTTCGAGTCCGTTTGAGGCTGCGTTTTTTAAGAAATGTGGCAAAGTTAATCCAGATTGTGGAATGTGATCTAGTCTTTTTTGACCTAGTCTATTCTGTTTATTCTATTCTGATCTAGTCTATTCTGATCTAGTCTATTCTGATCTAGTCTATTCTGATCTAGTCTATTCTGATCTAGTCTATTCTAATCTAGTCTATTCTGATCTAGTCTATTCTGATCTAGTCTATTCTAATCTAGTCTATTCTGATCTAGTCTATTCTGATCTAGTCTATTCTGATCTAGTCTATTCTGATCTAGTCTATTCTGATCTAGTCTATTCTGATCTAGTCTATTCTGATCTAGTCTATTCTGATCTAGTCTATTCTGATCTAGTCTATTCTGATCTAGTCTAGCCTAATTGAATCGAATCGAATCAAATTGAATAAAATCTAATTTGATCTAATTTGATCTAATCTAATCTAATCTAATCTAATCTAATCTAATCTAATCTAATCTAATCTAATCTAATCCAATCTAATCTAATCTAATCCAATCTAATCTAATCTAATCTAATCTAATCTAATCTAATCTAATCTAATCTAATCTAATCTAATCTAATCTAATCTAATCTAATCTAATCTAATCTAATCCAATCTAATCTAATCTAATCTAATCTCATCTCATTAAATCAAATTAAATCTAATCTAATCTAATCTAATCTAATCTAATCGAATCCGATCTAATCCTAATCTAATATACTATCTTCCCACTTACATGCCCGCCTCTTCGTCTTCGAAGTCATCATCGTCGAGGTGAGCGCCGCCTCCCTCGATAGCCTCGTCGGAGCCGGGCCGCTTGAGCTGCGCAGCTCCCGAGCTTAAAGTGGAACGGTTTCTAGGCTTACGAGTATATTGTGATGTACGATGGATAAAGATTGATTGATTGATTGATTGATTTATGGCTCACTTTTCCTGCCCGTCAGCCGGCGCCATTTCCAGGGTCACCTGGCCGCTGTCGGCGCTCGGCACCTGCAGCTGCTCCTGCTCCAGTTTCCTCTCGTTCTCAGCCAGCAGCTGCGCGGCCTCGTCCGGCGGGTTGAACTCCATCACTAGGGGCACCAGGGGCGGGCACAGCAGGCCCAGGGCGATGCCCAGACCGAACCTGCAGTTGGTGTCACATCCGGGGTGGGCGTCCATTGATTTCAGTAGGATTGCTACATCACTTGCCAATCACTCAGCGATGAGTTCGTGAACTCAGTGATGAAATCTCTTAAAAATTTATTCATAAATTCATTAAAATACTATTGAAGTAAAGAAATCCCATTTAAACTCATGACGTCCTCCAAGAAAGGAAAAACGCCCATTTAAACTCATGACGTCACTCAAGAATTGAAGAACTCCCATTTGAGCTCTCGACGTCACTCAATAAATGAAGAACTCCCATTTGAACTCATGACGTCACTCAAGAATTGAAGAACTCCCATCTGAACTCATGACGTCACTCAATAAATGAAGAACTCTCATTTGAGCTCTCGACGTCACTCAAGAAATGAAAAACGCTAATTTGAGCTCATGACGTCACTAATGAAATGGAGAACACCCATTTGAACTCATGACGTCACTGATGAAATGAATTACTCAAACTAAAACTCTTAACTCAGATACTGACTCACGCGTTCATTAACTGCCTCGTGAACAACTCATAGCTCTTAAGGCTTTATCAGACCCCGCCCACTCATAAATCACGCGAACACGCATGCCACTCACTTATAAATAGAATTCTTAGTGCTGATGCGGCCCATCCAAGTGCTGGTTAGAAAGTCCTGACAGCAGGGATGCGCCATGAACTTGATTGTCTTGGCCTCGGCCGCCAGGTAGATGCAGGAGCTGTCGCCGTAGAATGTAAGTTCCCTATTGATGAGCAGCTGAGCTCGGATCTCGTCCTCCCTGTAGCACTGGTCCAGCACGCCCCAGGCCCGGTTCTCAAACAGTTCGGCGCCTCGCAAAAAGTCCTCTCGGTCGGTGAAATCGTCTGTTCGAGTCACCATCGCTTTGAGAATCTTGGAGGACAGCAGGGCGGCCGCCACTGGCTCCTGGGTGATCCGGTGAACGCCAATATTAACGAAGTGCTCTTGGTTCATCCAGAAGTGTACAGCCCGCTGACACACACACCCAGTTCCGAAGCGCAGTCAGGGTGTACAAATGTCAGCTCCAGTAATGTACACTCTCCATGCATGGAGGAGGGGGTTGTCCTCCTCATTCGGTGTTAATTGCACGACTGCCCTACTAAAAAATTAACGTGGCCCAGCACACGAAACTGCACTACAGAGAAGTTCTTAAACTACATGGCGGTGGGGATCGAACCTGGACCAGTGGAACACATAACAGACGCGCTTAACCACCGAGCTACTCGCCCCACCGCCCCATCCCGTTAAAAAGACTTGCAACTCACTTTCTCCATGGCCCAGAACAGCTCGGCCATCTGCAGCTTGCCAACCAGCAGGGACCAGATTAGCAACTCCCTAGCTGGCCTTTCTAGAGTCACCGCTTGGGATCGGAGCTCTGTGAAAAGGTGCAAGCCATGACGGTGTAACTTTATGCGCAATGTTTTAAAGTATTAACTGTTTTTATAGGAATTTTGCACAACACAACACATCAAGTGGCGTTAGTAATGCAAACAATATTTATTGATGTCATAAAACGTTTTTGGGTTATGCTTGTCACACCTAGTGGTGAAGTGAAAAGTGAATTCGAAGATACACGGGATTTCAGAATAAGTGGCTTGAATATTACGGATAAGGAGTTTTTTGCATGCAAATTGTAGACATAGAAGTTTCGGATCTGAAGGATAGGGATCTGAAAGTTAAGGAATCTGAAGGTTAAGGAATCTGAAGGTTAAGGAATATGAAGGTTAAGGAATCTGAAGGTTAAGGAATCTGAAGGCTATGGATCTGAAATTAAGGAATCTGAAGGCTGGGGAATCTGAAGGCTGTGGATTCTGAAGGCTGTGGAATCTGAAGGCTGGAGAATCTGAAGGTTAAGGAATCTGAAGGTTAAGGAATCTGAAGGTTAAGGAATCTGAAGGTTAAGGAATATGAAGGTTAAGGAATCTGAAGGTTAAGGAATCTGAAGGCTATGGATCTGAAATTAAGGAATCTGAAGGCTGGGGAATCTGAAGGCTGTGGATTCTGAAGGCTGTGGAATCTGAAGGCTGGAGAATCTGAAGGTTAAGGAATCTGAAGGTTAAGGAATCTGAAGGTTAAGGAATCTGAAGGTTAAGGAATATGAAGGTTAAGGAATCTGAAGGTTAAGGAATCTGAAGGCTATGGATCTGAAATTAAGGAATCTGAAGGCTGGGGAATCTGAAGGCTGTGGATTCTGAAGGCTGTGGAATCTGAAGGCTGGAGAATCTGAAGGTTAAGGAATATGAAGGTTAAGGAATATGAAGGTTAAGGAATCTGAAGGTTAAGGAATATGAAGGTTAAGGAATCTGAAGGTTAAGGAATCTGAAGGCTATGGATCTGAAATTAAGGAATCTGAAGGCTGGGGAATCTGAAGGCTGTGGATTCTGAAGGCTGTGGAATCTGAAGGCTGGAGAATCTGAAGGTTAAGGAATATGAAGGTTAAGGAATCTGAAGGTTAAGGAATCTGAAGGTTAAGGAATATGAAGGTTAAGGAATCTGAAGGTTAAGGAATCTGAAGGTTAAGGAATCTGAAGGTTAAGGAATCTGAAGGTTAAGGAATCTGAAGGTTAAGGAATATGAAGATTAAGGAATCTGAAGGTTAAGGAATCTGAAATTAAGGAATCTGAAGGCTGGGGAATCTGAAGGCTGGAGAATCTGAAGGCTGGGGAATCTGAAGGCTGTGGATTCTGAAGGCTGTGGAATCTGAAGGCTGGAGAATCTGAAGGCAGGAGAATCTCGAGGCTGCGGAATCTGAAAGCTGGAGAATCTGAAGGCTGGAGAATCTGAAGGCTGGAGAATCTGAAGGCAGGAGAATCTCGAGGCTGCGGAATCTGAAAGCTGGAGAATCTGAAGGCTGGAGAATCTGAAGGCTGGAGAATCTGAAGGCTGGAGAATCTGAAGGCAGGAGAATCTCGAGGCTGCGGAATCTGAAAGCTGGAGAATCTGAAGGCTGGAGAATCTGAAGGCTGGAGAATCTGAAGGCAGGAGAATCTCGAGGCTGCGGAATCTGAAAGCTGGAGAATCTGAAGGCTGGAGAATCTGAAGGCTGGAGAATCTGAAGGCTGGGAAATCTGAAGGCTGGGGGATCTGAAGGCTGGGGAATCTGAAGGTTAAGGAATCTGAAGGATAAGGAATCTGAAGGCTGGGGAATCTGAAGGCTGGGAAATCTGAAGGCTGGGAAATCTGAAGGCTGGGGAATCTGAAGGCTGGGGAATCTGAAGGCTGGAGAATCTGAAGGCTGGGAAATCTGAAGGCTGGGGAATCTGAAGCCTGGGGAATCAGAAGGCTGGGAATCTGAAGGCTTCGGAATTTAAAGGCTGGGGGATCTGAAAGCTGGGGAATTTGAAGGCAGGAGAATCTGAAGGCTGGGGAAGCTGAAGGCAGGGGAATCTGAAGGCTGGGGAATTTGAAGGCAGGAGAATCTGAAGGCTGGGGAAGCTGAAGGCAGGGGAATCTGAAGGCTGGGGAATTTGAAGGCAGGAGAATCTGAAGGCTGGAGGATCTGAAGGCTGGAGAATCTGAAGGCTGGGGAATCTGAGGACTATAGATTCTGAGAGAAGTGGCGTCAAAATTGTATTAAATGAAGATTTTATGAGCATTTTGCATATTAATTGAACAGTTATATTCAATTTTGGCGTTAAAACTAACTTAATAGAAACCTCAAACCTCAAAACTGTGAGCGGAAATTGAAAAAAGCATCTGCGGCAGCGAGCGCGAAGCTTCAAGCAAATTTACCTCTCTGCTGCTCCCTGATCAAACGAATCCAGCGACCTATTAAATTTTGGCAAATTAATTAAGAAAAAAATTGTATTCCAAACGGCACAAAGGCATGCTGAAGGCGGTGGAAACTCGAAGTACAACATGGAAACGAACAACAAGGAACCGGGCACCAACACAGGCATCAATGCAAGTTGCAGGCAGCGCATCCCTGAACCAAACGCGGTAATACCTTCGTACACAGGTAAATTCAAGCCCTCCTCGTCCTGCCCGGAGGCGTCGCCGCTGCTGCCAGCCGACTTGACAAGCGGCAGCGGCGACAGGCGCAGCGCGGCCAGAAACTCAAGAGAGCTTCGTCTTCTGGGCGGCGCTGCTACTGGGGATTTTATCAAATTATAAAGGGAATACGCTAATTTGTCTACTGATGCATAGGTAACTGTAAGTAGTGCGAATCAGTTATAGTGACTATTTTTAGGCATTTTTGTAATTTCCGCTAATTTTAATTCCCTGTTTGCTACGACTAGCATATATAGATTTTATAGTTAGTTAGAAAGTGCAATGCAAGTTTTTATGTATGTACGAGCTAAAAGTGCAATAAATTAAATGGAATAAATTTCTCCCATAAAGTTTGACAGCAATATTATTTTCACGAAGCAAAATCCAGATTCAGCTGATCTTCGGTGTCTTATGTCTACTCCTCATCTTCGCACATATCCTTCCCCATATTTTTCTCACCCTAATCCCCTTCCTACCCTTTAATTTGTGCCATTTAAATGCAAATCTGTTAATTGAATAATCCTCTATTTACAGAAGCATCCTGACTCACCCTTCGCTCCCTTGTTTCCACCGCCGCCGCCTCCGCGCCTGTTCACCGCGGTTGTCGATGGGGCTGGCATTGACTCTGCGGCCGCAGCCTCTAGCACCGCGTCCATCATCGGGTTGTCGAAGCCGCCCGATCCGGAGCCCTCCCGCTGATGCTCCCCCTCTGCAAGATTTGGGGTTCAAGTTGTTTTAAATGCGCTTCCGAATCAAAAAAGTGTTTTGCAATGCTCTCTTTACATCGCTTGACTACTTCTTCTCTCGACAACGTACATTCTCTCTTCATACATCTATTGATGCTACACCCACCTCCCTCCATTCCCTTTCCGTACATCTATGGATGCTTCACCCACCTCCCTCCATTCTCTTTCTGTACATCTATGTATGCCACACCCACCTCCCTCCATTCTCTTTCTGTACATATTTTGATGCTACACCCACCTCCCTCCATTCCCTCTCCGTACATCTATGGATGCTTCACCCTCCATTCTCTTTCTGTAAATCTATGGATGCTTCACCCACCTCCCTCCATTCTCTTTCTGTACATCTATGGATGCTTCACCCTCCATTCTCTTTCTGTAAATCTATGGATGCTTCACCCACCTCCCTCCATTCCCTCTCCGTACATTGATTAATACTGCACCCATCTAGTACTATTCTCTCCGTAAGTTTTGGTTACCAACATTTACTAATCTAAATTAACTAACCAGAGAAAATATAAATCGCGATAAAATAGTAAAAAGCATTTAATGTGTTTAACAAATGCGCGCATTCAAGAAACATACATCGTAAAATTCTTTCGATAAATATTTGAAAAAGGTACAAAAAGTTATACGCTACAACAGCAGCGAGGTATAGTATTAGGGGTGCTTGGAATACATTTTTGCTTTGTGGATCCGCTGCCAGCGCCACTCACCGTTGCTAACATTGCTAACAGAGACAGCTGGCGGGTTGCCAGCATTGCTGGTCAAGCTGCGAAGGTCATGGGATGAACTTCCGGGACCTGTTTAATTTTTTAATTGATTTATTTGCACACGAAAACTTGCTCAGCAATATTTCTACTCTTGATTTGGTTAAATCTACTGCAGCTCTGTGATGCATCTCTTGAGTGAGTGTTTGCATTCAGGGTGAATGCGAAGGATATAAATGTTCAGGATGAGGGTGTGGGGTTTTGAAGGTGTGAGGGTGTGAGGGTGTGAGGGTGTGAGGGTGTGAGGGTGTGGGGGTGTGAGGGTGTGAGGGTGTGGGGGTGTGAGGGTGTGGGGTGTGAGGGTGTGAGGGTGTGAGGGTGTGAGGGTATGAGGGTGTGAGGGTATGAGGATGTGAGGGTGTGAGGGTGTGAGGGTATGAGGGTGTGGGGTGTGAGGGTGTGAGGGTGTGAGGGTATGAGGGTATGAAGGTGTGAGGGTGTGAGGGTGTGAGGGTGTGAGGGTGTGAGGGTATGAGGGGTATGAGGGTGTGAGGGTGTGAAGGTATGAGGGTATGAGGGTATGAGGGTGTGAGGGTGTGAGGGTATGAGGGTATGAGGGTGTGAGGGTATTAATGTGTGAGGGTGTGAGGGTGTGGGTGTGTGAGGGTTGAAGTGTGAAAGGTTAAATTATGACTGGTCAAGAGTTCTCTCACGCAGTGAAGTTTGAGAGATCAGTCTGAGAAAGGTGAGAAATCCCGAGTTTTAGCTCGCACAATGCAGCAAAATCATACGCTTGTAGATTAACAATTAAATTTCGGTTTCACGTTAGTAGGGTAAGTTCACACCATCGAGACAACTCGTTCACTTGCCATTTTTCCAGTGAGGAGCCTCGGCACCACCCACACCATTGCCGCCGAAGCCGCCGAGGCCCGGACCGCTGCCCTTTCCCTCGCCGCGGAGGTGCTCGTCGAATTCTTTCTTCGTGTAGAGCGGCTGGTAGAAATCGCCGACAATGACCTTGATCACCTTGCCGACGTCCTTCAGGCGAACTCTTTTTGTGCTCTAAGGTTACAGTCAATAACAGTAATCTGTTGCAGTCTGCTTTTTTCCGAGGTTCGCAAAACAGTCTTTTGCCAGCAGAAATGGGCCAGTTACTCACCCTGTGCTTCTGCTGCTCCCACAGCTGATGGAAGATGGCCACCTTTGAGTTCTGCGAAATGAGTTTGGTTTTAAAAGCGAGTGTAAACAGAATGTATGTGATCGGTACTGGGGTTGAAAAGCTCACCAACGGAGCATTTCTGCCTTACCATCCGCTTAATCTGGTCATTGTACAACTTCTCCAGAACGTAGACAGTCAGGAAGTCCTCCAGGCTGAAGCCCTGCTCAAGCAGCAGCTTGACAAACTCGTGCCGGTCGTCCATCAGGGCCTGGTACATGAAATCGTTCAGGTCGCCTTTCTGCGTGGACGGGGGTGATTTTGTGCGAGAGTGAGTTGTCGAAGGAACAAGTTGATTGAGCCAACTGGCAATTATTTCAAGGAGTTAAAAGCAACACCAGGCTGGGACAAACTCACCTTCCACTTCTTGTGCTCCAGAAAGATTTTGTCTCGCGCTATGTCTGATCGATTCAGCGTTAGGCAAATCTTCAGCTGCTTCAGATTCAACTGGTTCTTCTTGGAGTCGCTGCCGGCTGCAGTTGAAAAGGCAAAAAGTACTTACCAACTTGATCCCTTACCCACCTCACTCCCTCACCCACCTCACTCCCTCACCCACCTCACTCCCTCACTCACCTCACTCCCTCACCCACCTCACTCCCTCACCCACCTCACTCCCTCACCCACCTCACTCCCTCACCCACCTCACTCCCTCACCCACCTCACTCCCTCACCCACCTCACTCCCTCACCCACCTCACTCCCTCACCCACCTCACTCCCTCACCCACCTCACTCCCTCACCCACCTCACTCCCTCACCCACCTCACTCCCTCACCCACCTCACTCCCTCACCCACCTCACTCCCTCACCCACCTCACTCCCTCACCCACCTCACTCCCTCACCCACCTCCCTCCCTTGCCCAACCAGTTCTACAACCGTCTAAGTTCCAAAGTCTAAGTTCTAAGTTCTAAAGTAACAAAACTCAATTCTCACCGCTACTCAGCAAAGACGAGATCATTTTTCCATCTAGATCGTAGTCCTCCTCCATGTCGAAGATCTCAATGAGCCCAGTGTACTGCTTCACCAACGTTAGGAGCATGTCAATCTCTTTTCTATAATCGTTATAGTCGTAGGTTCTGAAGTAGTCATCGCAAGCGGCTGACATTCTGAAATGGAGGAGTGGCGGGCTCGAGGAACTGCTATCTGAAATTGCAAGAGAAGGCGGCCGATGCTAGTGCAGTGATTTTGACTCACTCTTCAAAAAATCGTTCATCCTTCTCGGCCTCAGTCTCGGGCTCCTTCTTTTCCATTAGTTGCTTGGCGGGCTCTCTGAAGAATACTTCTATGGCCGTGGCCAGGACGTCGGCTGCTCCAGCGCTGCCCTGTGTGGGAGGGAAATAGTTGAAAATTTTCCATGAGGATGAGTGCATAAGTGACCGCTGGTTTGCCATTCTGTGCGCTAATAGGTAATTCTCTGTCTCAGCTTTTCTGATAACCTGTGGCTGTGGGTGATTGCATGTTTAAATGTCTGTGTGATTATCTGTCTGAATGTCTGTGTGATTATCTGTCTGAATGTCTGTGTGATTATCTGTCTGAATGTCTGTGTGATTATCTGTCTGAATGTCTGTGTGATTATCTCTCTGTATGTCTGCGTGATTATCTGTCTGAATGTCAGTGTGACGGGTCTGTCTGAATGTCTGCGTGATTGTCTGTCTGAATGTCAGTGTGACGGGTCTGTCTGAATGTCTGTGGGACGGGTCTGTCTGAATGTCTGCGTGATTATCTGTCTGAATGTCTGTGTGATTATCTGTCTGAATGTCTGTGTGATTATCTGTCTGAATGTCTGTGTGACAGGTCTGTCTGAATGTCTGTCTGACAGGTCTGTCTGAATGTCAATGTGACAGGTCTGTCTGAATGTCTGTGTGACGGGTCTGTCTTAATGTCTGCGTGATTATCTGTCTGAATGTCTGTGTGACGGGTCTGTCTGAATGTCTGTGTGACAGGTCTGTCTGAATGTCTGTGTGATTATCTGTTTGAATGTCTGTGTGATTATCTGTCTGAATGTCTGTGTGATTATCTGTCTGAATGTCTGTGTGACGGATCTGTCTGAATGTCTGTGTGACGGATCTGTCTGAATGTCTGTGTGACAGGTCTGTCTGAATGTCTGTGTGACAGGTCTGTCTGAATGTCTGTGTGACGGGTCTGTCTGAATGTCTGCGTGATTATCTGTCTGAATGTCTGTGTGACAGGTCTGTCTGAATGTCTGTGTGACGGGTCTGTCTGAATGTCTGCGTGATGGGTCTGTCTGAAAGACTGTGTGATTATCTGTCTGAATTTCTGTGTGATTATCTGTCTGAATGTCTGTGTGACATGTCTGTCTGAATGTTTGTGTGATAGTGCTTTTAATGAGCTTACAAAAATTTGAAATTTCCCTCGTAAGATAAGTTTCTTATACTGGGGTCGTATATTCCAAAAAACTATGAAGATCCTCATTCCACTGAGCTGCAGTTCTTACTGCTGAAAAAAGCAAACAGACAGCCTTAATGCCATGTCACGTAGCAGCAGTGTTTTGTCTCCTAGCAAAAGACCTCTCAAAAAGAGTGGCGTTAAAATAAAAACCCATACTACGAGCGTACGATTTCACTGATGTATGCAAACAAACATTACCAACTAGATCATTATTTTGATAACTGAAAGGATTGCCGACTTTTGCGGGCTTCATCAAATAAGCAAAACACGCAATAGCAGTTCAAAGTACTTTCGGGACAGAAGCAAATTCTCAAAAGAGCACCAGATACGAGCTAAAGGCCAAATCAGTTGCCTCGTGGAGTCTTTTTTTAAAGTAAAATTGTGGATCAACAAAACTCGGTTTGATAAAGCCCGTTTGAGGACAGCAATAACAGAATGTAAAAAAATTCAAAATTTTGCTTTGTACAATGCCAGCCAATCATAGAGCTCCATATTGAGGGACAGACTGTACAAAAAAGTCTAAACCTTACTTTTGATAGCGCCAGCCAATCAGAGAGCACTAAAATACTGAGACAGAATGTACACCTGCTCCATCCATCCTTTGATTGGTCGACAGAGCCAGCCAATCGGTTAGCACCGCAGTTAAGAAGCTTCAGTGAGCGACTCACCTTGACAACCACAATCGGGCACATGTTGGTGGTGAGAGCGTGAAACACCTGCTCAAGGCTGAACCTGTCGCCGCCAATCAGCAGGCCGCACATCGGCACCTTCACTTCGCTGTCGTCGTCGGCTTTCCAGCAGCTGGCGGCCCGTTCCAGGCTGGTGCGGAACTGCTGGTCCCGGCCCTTCTTCAAGGAACTGCCCGTGTCCACCAGGAAGAAGTGCGTGTGGTTGGGATCCAACGACGTCTCCTCTTCGTCTGAGGGCCGCATCTGCCGGAACATCAGCGACTGCTGGCCTTCCCCGTCCTCGTCCTCGTCGGCCTGCTCGCTGGATTCCGTCTCCTCGGACTGGTAGCTGACTGGGGCGCTCTGCGTCGGGGGGTATTCAACAAATTGAAGTCGTTACTGACTGTCCATGGGAGCCAAAGGGTCGGGATGATGGCGGAGGTCAGGCACTTACACTTCCGCCGGCTCGCTCCAAAACCCGGCGCTTGGCCACGCAGCCCCAGCTGGCCACGCCGATGGCAATCATGTGATTGGCTCCGTAGGCATCCGTGTAGTCTCTGACTGCCTCTCCGGCCAGCTTCATGATGCCCACGTTGAATCCGCCGCTGATGATCCAGCAGCCTAAGAGACGTCAGTTGGAGGAATTTCAGTTGGAGGAATGCCAGTTGGAGGAATGCCAGTTGGAGGAATGTCAGTTGGAGGAATGTCAGTTGGAGGGACGTCAGTTAGAGGAATGTCAGTTGGAGGAATGTCAGTTGGAGGGACGTCAGTTGGAGGAATTTCAGTTGGAGGAATGCCAGTTGGAGGGACGTCAGTTGGAGGAATTTCAGTTGGAGGAATGCCAGTTGGAGGAATGTCAGTTGGAGGAATGTCAGTTGGAGGGACGTCAGTTGGAGGAATGTCAGTTGGAGGGACGTCAGTTAGAGGAATGTCAGTTGGAGGAATGTCAGTTGGAGGAATGTCAGTTGGAGGGACGTCAGTTGGAGGAATTTCAGTTGGAGGAATGCCAGTTGGAGGAATGTCAGTTGGAGGAATGTCAGTTGGAGGAATGTCAGTTGGAGGGACGTCAGTTAGAGGAATGTCAGTTGGAGGAATGTCAGTTGGAGGAATGTCAGTTGGAGGGATGTCAGTTGGAGGGATGTCAGTCTGAGGGATGCCAGCATGAAACCATTGATAAAAATCCGTATTGATGAATTAGAAAGGGAGTAGTTTAGTTATACTCATAATGTAGGTTTCTACGACAATACCAAATGTAGAATCCTTAGAGGTCATAAGTAATTTTTAGTACTTTCAGTGCGATAATAAAAAACCAATTGTGCAGAAAAAGCGTGTTAAAGCTCGAAACAACAGAATGCATGGTTATTAAATACGAGAAAACGCATGCGCTGTTACGACACTCGAGAAAAGTTTAAAAAATACTCTTTTGTTTTCAATTTGAATATGCGCCATTAAAAGTTGTGCGTTTATTGCGTATTTTGCGCAAGGACACCTTATGTAGAAGGACGGGACACTTCGTTTCTTGTCGAAAAACTCCAAATTTCCTATCTCCGTAGTGTATCTTTTCGCAAAAATTGGACTTCATAAACTTTCCAAGAAACGAAATGCCCCGTCCTTCTACTTAAGGTGTCCTAGATTTTGCGTTTGGGTGATGAACGCAGGATAGAGGAGGAAGACGTACCCCCTTGTGACTTGCTGCGGTCGCGGCCTGGACATCGAGGTGCAGAGGGTATCGGAGTCTTTGTTATGTACTTTTAAAATAGAATCTTAATGTTTTTTAAATGCATTTTTGCCTAAGCTTATTATGTTTTTTAGAATTTAATCACAATAAGATAATAATTGGCCTAAGCTTAGCTTTTTAATTATTAAAAACTTCTGCTTTAAGTTGAGATCTCATTAATTACAATCTAAAATTGTTTTCTTGGAAACACCGTAAATTTACCGGCACTTTCAGCAGCCTTCCACAGGCCCTTCTTGAATATCATCCTTAGTTGGCGCTTCTTCTCAAAGCCGCCGCCGAAAATGTTGATGACGAGTGTCGGGCGGGCCAGGTCCCACTTGTTAGTGAGAATTTGACGCTGCACCGAGCTGTACGACATGCTGTTGTCCACCCTGGCAAACTGGGAACAGCAGTGACAGCACAAATATAAGTATTCTCCTCCATTAAATTATACGACCCATCGTTCATTCTAATGAGCTGCCGCCCCAACTTTTCTATGTACTTTGATATCC
Source organism: Macrostomum cliftonense (assembly GCA_950096795.1). Lineage (NCBI taxonomy): Eukaryota > Metazoa > Platyhelminthes > Macrostomidae > Macrostomum > Macrostomum cliftonense. The sequence continues at coordinate 460,276 of CATNEM010000164.1, forward strand.
GTCACCCCTCGGACGTAGCTACCCTCCAGATAATATGCAAAGGGCCTCCATTTTATCTTATTAGCTATCGCCCCTCTATGTACCCTGGTAAGCCGCCACCCCTCTATGTACCCTGGTAAGCCGCCACCCCTCTATGTATCCTGGTAAGCCGCCACCCCTCTATGTACTCTGGTAAGCCGCCACCCCTCTATGTACTCTTGTACGCCGCTTTCATTCTATGTACGTTAATAAGCCGCTCCTCTGCATGTACTTTAAAAAGCTATCAACTCCTCTGTGTAATCTGATGAGACGGCACCCCTCAATGTACTTTGAATAACCGTCAAACCCTATGTACATGCACTTTTTTCTGCCACTAATCCCAATTTGGAAAAGTCTTTAACACTCTTTGGTACATAGTTGACTTAAAATATTTCTGGATTCTCCCAGTATAAATGCTTGCGGCAGTTTTACAAATTTACAATCCGAACTGCTAAACAAGCTCCAACAATGCATCAGGCCTCACCTTAGCCAGCTGTTTGAGTCCGGAGAATTCAATCTCGCCGAACGAACTGCCGCCGGCTCCGGTCATCAGCTGGCTGCTCTCGCGAGTCGGCGAACTCCGCCTTCGCGTCAGCTCGCTGGTTGGCCGAAGCTCCTGCATTGCGCTGGGAGACTGTCGACTACCAGTTGGTTAATCTGTCGGGATTAGAACCGGAGTTTAATTCTGAGTCTATTTGAGCATTGGAATTTAACAAAAATAAATTCATTTTTTGAAACGTATATACGCCGCGCGTTGAAGGTTTAGGCTTGAAAGTTGCTTTCATTTTGTCCCTCAGCTTTTGTCAATTCGTGTTTTCTTTTCTCTCTCAGCTCTTTTCTCGCCATCCTCGCTCTCCTCCCTCTACTGTCTCCTCTCGCTCTCCTCCCTATACTGTCTCCTCTCAATCTCCTCCCTCTACTGTCTCTTCTCGCTCTCCTCCCTCTGCTGTCTCCTCTCACTCTCCCCCTCTACTGTCTCCTGTCGCTCTCCTTCCTCTATCCTCTCACTCTCCCCTAAGCTCTCACTGTTCTCTACTCTTTAGCTATTGTTGTCGGCCTTCTCTCTCCACCCCTCCAACCTACATCTGTTCGCCGGGAGCAGGGAATGCGGACACAGTTACGGCTCACTCCTTCTGTCCTTGTTGGGGTGTCTCTCGTCGCGTCAATCTGTCAGACGCGTCACAGTTTTACTCGGAGAGAGCACCGCAGGCGGTCTCAATAAATATTCGATCCAGCCACGTCTTCCGTGCGAACTTTCTGCTGCTTCTAAGCCGACAGAAATTAATTATTTCAGGCATGAAGCAACACGCCGACCCTCATTCTGCCCACTACTTTCCTTTTTCATACGTAGCAAATTAGAGCCAGGGATAGAGGCGACAATAGTGCTCAACAGATCGCAACAAGCCCTTGGATTGGTTGCTGCCCAGCAAGAGCCTTGACGCAAGTTGCACTCCAGCCCACTCAGTTAATTTTCTATTAGAAGTGGTAGCTTTGTCTTACCAAGGCCAAATAGAATGAATGATTTGGTTAATACTTTACAAGTCGACTACCTTGAGCTCTCTTTGACTTGCGATCCGCCTGAAGGGGACCAAGTAACCTTAAAACCATAATTATAAGTAGCCTTCGTTATTTAATCTCTATACGCTTTTGAGTATCCCGTAGGCCGAGTAAATACACTACAAGACAGTGCAAGCAAACTCAAGGCAAATCGCCTGCTCGAACTAAAACTACCAACCAGAGACAGCAGATTTTGCGTTGCCTCACAATCTCCGGGCGCCGACTACGCAATTAGCAACTAATTTATTTGAGCATGTATGGCTAGATTTTGAGCCACGCCCTGACTCACCGCCGCGAAGGTCCTTCCAATTCGAGCCAAGGCCTGCGGCTCCTGCCTTGCTTCCAGCCGGCAAAGAGCGGAAGATATTAAAAGCGAGAGAAAAGAGGCGCAAGGCAACACTGAAGGGCGAAGCACAGATGAGAGAACGGTCGGCTGCTCGAGTTGGCTGCTTTTTAAAAAAAAAATTGGAATGAGGCGGTCAGAGTTGAGTGGTTGACACGATTTAACGTGGGTGGAGATAAGAGCGAGGGACAGAGAGATAGAGGCTGAGACAGAGAGATGAAGCTACAAGCCAATAACAGTGAATGCGACGGGTCAGAAGCGCACAAGCACTCAAAAGCTGCGCTCTGACCCTTGCCAGCACAGCCTCTGCCATCTGCCTCTCTCTCTCTCTCTCTTTGTCCCCGCTCGCATTCTTTCTCTTGTTTCAAACCGCAGTGGTTGAGCAAATTTAATAGAATAATTCTTTCGCATTGCTCACCGCTCCTTCGAAACTCGTTGAGCCCGTGCACGCGCCCTGTTGACAAAGTGACGAATGCGGGGAGTCAAGCTGAGCCAGCCAACCCCCGAGCTGCTGCTCACTACTCTGGGTTGGTGGGTAGCCGAATACATGATGGCATTGATTGATGTTTACCTTATTTCGGGCATCGGCTCCACCCTCTGTCTCTTGCTTCAAATTTTGCTGTCCCTCTCTCTGTCTTTCTTCTTCTTCAAAGCAAACTAATCGCCACAAAATGGGGGAAGACTGGCTAAGGGCATTCCAGTAAAGACTCTATGAAGCTTCGACATTCGCCAAGAGTGCGACGAGTCCATTATTGGGCGCTGTGGAAACTGGGCGCAACAGGGCGAGACGCAGTCTCAGCCTGCCTTCGGCTGTGTTTGACCAAGCAGTGTATTTTGGCTAATTTTTGCCCAAGCCGAAGAACAGCTTTCTAAGACAGCCTGTTTAATTCCAGGCCTTTGCCTTTGTTTGCTGGACTTGGAAGCTGCAGAGCTCAACTGGATTTATTCGTTCGTTTCCTGTGCCAACGCAGAGTTCATTTTCTGGGTGTGTCTTCTGCGGAGATGCTTTGTTTCGTTTTCTGTGCCAGTGCGAGCTTGTGTTTGAATTCATTTGGAAAAGATAATTTACAATAACATTCGATAAAATGAGCGTGGATTCCAGCTTTTTAAGACCGTGAGAACTAGTTTACCAGAGTGAGGAAAGTTCATTGCACTTTATTACGGTTTTCTGACACCCAATCGGGGACACTATTGACACCCCATCGGGGACACTACTGACACCTCATCGGGGACACTACTGACACCTCATCGGGGACACTACTGACACCCCATCGGGGACACTATTGACACCTCATCGGGGACACTACTGACACCCCATCGGGGACACTACTGACACCCCATCGGGGACACTATTGACACCCCATCGGGGACACTACTGACACCCCATCGGGGACACTATTGACACCCCATCGGGGACACTACTGACACCTCATCGGGGACACTACTGACACCTCATCGGGGACACTACTGACACCCCATCGGGGACACTACTGACACCTCATCGGGGACACTACTGACACCTCATCGGGGACACTACTGACACCCCATCGGGGACACTACTGACACCTCATCGGGGACACTACTGACACCTCATCGGGGACACTACTGACACCTCATCGGGGACACTACTGACACCCCATCGGGGACACTACTGACACCCCATCGGGGACACTACTGACACCTCATCGGGGACACTACTGACACCTCATCGGGGACACTACTGACACCTCATCGGGGACACTACTGACACCTCATCGGGGACACTACTGACACCTCATCGGGGACACTACTGACACCTCATCGGGGACACTACTGACACCCCATCGGGGACACTACTGACACCTCATCGGGGACACTACTGACACCTCATCGGGGACACTACTGACACCCCATCGGGGACACTACTGACACCTCATCGGGGACACTACTGACACCTCATCGGGGACACTACTGACACCTCATCGGGGACACTACTGACACCCCATCGGGGACACTACTGACACCTCATCGGGGACACTACTGACACCTCATCGGGGACACTACTGACACCTCATCGGGGACACTACTGACACCTCATCGGGGACACTACTGACACCTCATCGGGGACACTACTGACACCTCATCGGGGACACTACTGACACCTCATCGGGGACACTACTGACACCTCATCGGGGACACTACTGACACCCCATCGGGGACACTACTGACACCTCATCGGGGACACTACTGACACCTCATCGGGGACACTACTGACACCTCATCGGGGACACTACTGACACCCCATCGGGGACACTACTGACACCTCATCGGGGACACTACTGACACCCCATCGGGGACACTACTGACACCTCATCGGGGACACTACTGACACCTCATCGGGGACACTACTGACACCTCATCGGGGACACTACTGACACCTCATCGGGGGACACTACTGACACCTCATCGGGGACACTACTGACACCTCATCGGGGACACTACTGACACCTCATCGGGGACACTACTGACACCTCATCGGGGACACTACTGACACCTCATCGGGGACACTACTGACACCCCATCGGGGACACTACTGACACCTCATCGGGGACACTACTGACACCTCATCGGGGACACTACTGACACCCCATCGGGGACACTACTGACACCTCATCGGGGACACTACTGACACCTCATCGGGGACACTACTGACACCTCATCGGGGACACTACTGACACCCCATCGGGGACACTACTGACACCTCATCGGGGACACTACTGACACCTCATCGGGGACACTACTGACACCTCATCGGGGACACTACTGACACCTCATCGGGGACACTACTGACACCTCATCGGGGACACTACTGACACCTCATCGGGGACACTACTGACACCTCATCGGGGACACTACTGACACCTCATCGGGGACACTACTGACACCCCATCGGGGACACTACTGACACCTCATCGGGGACACTACTGACACCTCATCGGGGACACTACTGACACCTCATCGGGGACACTACTGACACCCCATCGGGGACACTACTGACACCTCATCGGGGACACTACTGACACCCCATCGGGGACACTACTGACACCTCATCGGGGACACTACTGACACCTCATCGGGGACACTACTGACACCTCATCGGGGACACTACTGACACCTCATCGGGGACACTACTGACACCTCATCGGGGACACTACTGACACCTCATCGGGGACACTACTGACACCTCATCGGGGACACTACTGACACCTCATCGGGGACACTACTGACACCCCATCGGGGACACTACTGACACCTCATCGGGGACACTACTGACACCCCATCGGCCCGCACTATTCTGACCTCAAACACAGCCATTTTACACTGTTCGATTTTTCTGAATAATCGCCCCTTCTGTCACAAAATTAAATTAAGCGCTATTGAATTCTTGAGCTACCATTTTGTTACGTCATAAAAGTACTTCCAGCTACCATTATAAACATGAATGAAAAATATTTGTCTATAAACAGTATTTTTGCTAGGCTCCACTGGAAAATCAGCATAAAATTAAGAGACCTTTTAGCTGATATCCGTAAGGTATATAAATGTTATGGCCAAAAAATTTTCTGTACTCAAGAGCAGCTCAAAAATGTAAATTGGTAACAGCTGTCAATTTTTGGAGAACGCAGCGCAAAGTGCCACTCAGGCTCAGGAAGCGAGCTTTTATGACTCACCAACTTACTATTGTTGGGGTCTCGGGCATTTTTTCTGTTGCACACTATTTAAAGGAAGCGAGTGGATTTTATATTCGCTACTGAAAGTAGGGTCGATAAGTTAGTATTTTATCTCATAATTTACTTGGTGTTCTTGCCTAGTGGCTAGGGCTTAACCGACAAGTCGTGGGTTCGATCCCAAAACCTCGGGACGATTTTTTAGTTTGAGCAAGACACTTAATCCAGCATTTGTGTAGTCCAACCGACTGAGATCGGGTACCAGTTTGTGCTGGGGAAATTTAGAGTGGGTATTGCGACCCCTTCAGTCCTAAAGAACCGCAGTTGCAGCTAACAGCGGCTGTACATCGGGTTGAAAGGTCGGTTTTTTATCGCAAAATTTACGATGATTAAATGGAAAAGACACTTATTGTGATTGACTTAACTTTTTCAAACTTCTTACAAAGCAGACAGCAGAAAAATATCCCTCAATGAAATTCGATCCCATTCCCTGCGAATAGCTAGTTAAAGAAATGCTTTTTAAGCTATCATAGTTTCCTTCAGTTCAGCGTCCACCTTGGAAACTCAATTGTTGTGTATGGTTCTGCGTGGCCTCTTCAAATTTCCTGGCCCCAGAAGCAACTCCAGATGGTTGCTTTCCTGCAAAAAAATCTTTTCCATTGTTGCCTCGTGCATAGAATTATCTCCCTTTTTTCTCAACAATTTGAGGCCGCGTTAAATCGTCGACGCAATGTTCGAAAAATTTAATCCCAACTCTCTCAGCGGGGCGTTGCTAAGCCAATTTGCGATTGTGCAATCTTTTAGATTTATCCAACTGTGTCCATTCGGCTCTTTGCGTCTCCCTTGGCTGAAAACAAATGACGCAATGCGTGTGGCTGGAAAAGGTGGCCCCTGTCCTTGTGGTTGCTGCCTCTGCGACTCTCGGTAACGCAAGCCAGGTGAAATGAAAATCCAAGGAGACCGCGATGAAATCATTCGGTGCAAGCTAATCTTTTCTTGATTTCACAACCATTTTGTTTTCATTGTTCCGTTCTCATAAATTTCGGACAAAGCGCTCGGAAGAATTTTAGACCGATTTGCAAATTATAATATTTTAAATTATTTTGTGAATCTGTCAAATTCTGAGCTTCAGAGGCGGCTCTCTCAGATAAGCATAATTTTTCAGATTCAGGTTCGGGCTGTTGAGACTCAGGTTCGGGCTGTTCAGATTCAGGTTCGGGCTGTTCAGATTCGGGTTCGGGCAGTTCAGATTCAGGTTCGGGCTGTTCAGATTCGGGTTCGGGCTGTTCAGATTCAGGTTCGGGCTGTTCAGATTCAGGGCTGGGCTGTTCAGATTCAGGTTCGGACTGTTCAGATTCAGGGCTGGTCTGTTCAGATTCAGGTTCGGGCTGCTCAGATTCGGGTTAGGGCTGTTGAGATTCAGGTTAGGGCTGTTGAGATTCAGGTTAGGGCTGTTGAGATTCAGGTTCGGGCTGTTCAGATTCAGGTTCGGGCTGTTCAGATTCAGGTTAGGGCTGTTCAGATTCAGGTTCGGGCTGTTTAGATTAAGGTTCGGCCTGTTCAGATTCAGGTTCGGCCTGTTCAGATTCAGGTTCGGGCTGTTCAGATTCAGGTTCGGGCTGTTCAGATTCAGGTTCGGGCTGTTCAGATTCAGGTTCGGGCTGTTCAGATTCAGGTTCGGCCTGTTTAGATTCAGGTTCGGGCTGTTCAGATTCAGATTCGGGCTGTTCAGATTCAGGTTCGGGCTGTTCAGATTCAGGTTCGGGCTGTTCAGATTCAGGTTCGGGCTGTTCAGATTCAGGTTCGGGCTGTTCAGATTCAGGTTCGGGCTGTTCAAATTTTGGTTCGGGCTGTTCAGATTCAGGGCTGGGGCTGTTCAGATTCAGGGCTGGGGCTGTTCAGATTCAGGGCTGGGCTGTTCAGATTCGGGTTCTAATTTGTTCAGATTTTGATAGCTAACTCGGAATTAAGTAGGCTTTCAAGATGCCAATCCAACAGTTTCGAACTCTGCGAGTTTCACAAGGCTCGAATCGCAGAGTTCCATCCGCTGCAGATTATCGTCGTGACTATCGAAGAGTTTGCCGCTTCGTGTCTTTCTCCCTCTTCCCTATCTTCCCCTCAACCCTCGAGATCGTGTTTGCATAGCGAAGCAGGGATGCCGCACTAGGATAAGCAATTCGTGTCTTTCAGCCCAATTTTCATGAGTTATAAATTTGTTTCACACTATACAGCGAGCGGCCGCGAAATCAGATACTGAAGACATGGAGGCTGGAGGATGGGGCAATAAAACAAAACAGCTTGAGGGGAGAATCCGTCGGTTCGGCACGCGTAATTCTGGGATTTTATTTTTAGTTTTGATAGCGTCAGCATTGAAGGGAAGATTGTTTTTAATACAAGTTCGAAGCATAACAAAACTAGATGGGGTAATAAACGGTGACTGATAGCTTTGCGTGGGGCTCAGCAAAGGCAATTGATATTTTCATTGGCCCATAATTGACACCCTGCTTAAGCCTCTCCATATTCCTTTTTGCTAGGCAAATTTGCTAAACTGTCCGAAATTCCCCGGGGCTCCTTCCAGGTTTGGCGTGTTTGCCCGCTAAGCCTCCCCGTTCCCACAGAGCTGTTTGCATTTATCTTATCACCGCCGGCTCACCCACCCACCCACCCACCCACCTACCTAGCGGTGTAACTTTGTTAAAAACTGCAGCGTTTGCTGCGTGCAATTTCTTGTCGGGCAAAAATTTAAGAATTTTTTTATTGAGTGCAGCGGAGTCAGGCACGTGCAACTCTTTTAAATTACTGTCCAGGTCATGCATTCATTTCAAACGAAATTTGTGTTATAACGCTTCTAGTTTAGCACTGCTCATATCATCAGCACTCTGAGTGGCCTTCATCCCAACTACTCACAAGCAGCTGCTAGTTATCCCAGTCTCGTGCGGCATCATTCCTCAAGCTCCAATGTTGACACGCAGACACATCTGCTGCCAAATTGGCGCCCCCCACCACCCCCAGCCTGCTGTCTTCAAATGCCATGCCGCCTCCTTGCCTGCCTCGCTAAACAAAATTGAAAAAACGACTTCAGCTTGCGTGGGAGAAAGTAAAGTTTATCTTCCCAATTCAAACTCAACTTGCGCTGGCCGCTTTGGCCAACACCGAGGAGGAAGTTGGTTGAAGAGCCGCCTTGCTCGATGGAGATCTGCCATATAGACACCTGCAGTCCGGTAAAAGGCTCTCAACTACCTCATCTGGCGAATCATGTTATCTACAGACTGGTGTTTTGCCTCCCATCTACACACCGTATGGTGTCTCAGCTCTCCCATCTACACACTGCCTGGTGTCTCAGCTCTCCCATCTACACACTGCCTGGTGTCTCAGCTCTCCCATCTACACACTGCCTGGTGTCTCAGCTCTCCCATCTACACACTGCCTGGTGTCTCAGCTCTCCCATCTACACACTGCCTGGTGTCTCAGCTCTCCCATCTACACACTGCCTGGTGTCTCAGCTCTCCCATCTACACACTGCCTGGTGTCTCAGCTCTCCCATCTACACACTGCCTAGTGTCTCAGCTCTCCCATCTACACACTGCCTGGTGTCTCAGCTCTCCCATCTACACACTGCCTGGTGTCTCAGCTCTCCCATCTACACACTGCCTGGTGTCTCAGCTCTCCCATCTACACACTGCCTGGTGTCTCAGCTCTCCCATCTACACACTGCCTGGTGTCTCAGCTCTCTCATCTACACACCGTATGGTGTCTCAGCTCTCTCATCTACACACCGTATGGTGTCTCAGCTCTCCCATCTACACACTGCCTAGGTGTCTCAGCTCTCCCATCTACACACTGCCTAGTGTCTCAGCTCTCCCATCTACACACTGCCTGGTGTCTCAGCTCTCCCATCTACACACTGCCTAGTGTCTCAGCTCTCCCATCTACACACTGCCTGGTGTCTCAGCTCTCCCATCTACACACTGCCTGTTGTCTCAGCTCTCCTATCTACACACTGCCTGGTGTCTCAGCTCTCTCATCTACACACCGTATGGTGTCTCAGCTCTCCCATCTACACACTGCCTAGTGTCTCAGCTCTCTCATCTACACACCGTATGGTGTCTCAGCTCTCCCATCTACACACTGCCTGGTGTCTCAGCTCTCCCATCTACACACTGCCTGGTGTCTCAGCTCTCCCATCTACACACTGCCTGGTGTCTCAGCTCTCCCATCTACACACTGCCTGGTGTCTCAGCTCTCCCATCTACACACTGCCTGGTGTCTCAGCTCTCCCATCTACACACTGCCTGGTGTCTCAGCTCTCTCATCTACACACCGTATGGTGTCTCAGCTCTCTCATCTACACACCGTATGGTGTCTCAGCTCTCCCATCTACACACTGCCTAGTGTCTCAGCTCTCCCATCTACACACTGCCTGGTGTCTCAGCTCTCCCATCTACACACTGCCTGGTGTCTCAGCTCTCCCATCTACACACTGCCTGGTGTCTCAGCTCTCCCATCTACACACTGCCTAGTGTCTCAGCTCTCCCATCTACACACTGCCTGGTGTCTCAGCTCTCCCATCTACACACTGCCTAGTGTCTCAGCTCTCCCATCTACACACTGCCTGGTGTCTCAGCTCTCCCATCTACACACTGCCTAGTGTCTCAGCTCTCCCATCTACACACTGCCTGGTGTCTCAGCTCTCCCATCTACACACTGCCTAGTGTCTCAGCTCTCCCATCTACACACTGCCTGGTGTCTCAGCTCTCCCATCTACACACTGCCTGGTGTCTCAGCTCTCCCATCTACACACTGCCTGGTGTCTCAGCTCTCCCATCTACACACTGCCTGGTGTCTCAGCTCTCCCATCTACACACTGCCTAGTGTCTCAGCTCTCCCATCTACACACTGCCTGGTGTCTCAGCTCTCCCATCTACACACTGCCTGGTGTCTCAGCTCTCCCATCTACACACTGCCTGGTGTCTCAGCTCTCCCATCTACACACTGCCTAGTGTCTCAGCTCTCCCATCTACACACTGCCTGGTGTCTCAGCTCTCTCATCTACACACCGTATGGTGTCTCAGCTCTCCCATCTACACACTGCCTGGTGTCTCAGCTCTCCCATCTACACACTGCCTAGTGTCTCAGCTCTCCCATCTACACACTGCCTGGTGCGCTCGTATGTCAGCTTTCCCATCTACAATATTTTGATTTGCAGGCTTACCGCCTCAATTAAATACAAAAACGAAGAGTAAAGACCATGAATTCGATTTAATTAAGGGATTTCTCCCAACAAAGTTTTATATTTTAGCAAATGATGAGCACATTAGAATAAACAGTTTCTCACACTGGCACTACAATTAAAAGCACAAAAACTAGTTAAAATTGGCGGGGTTTCAACAGCAAAACAGATAGTTCAAAACAGTTAAGCAAAAGCAGAAATTAACGCGGCTGGTTTTTAACGCCTATTTAGTGAGTGAATAAAAGCAGAAGTGTTTACACGGTGTAATAAAAGCTCATACAGTACAAGAAGAAACCGCAGAAATTAGTTGGATTAAAAGCAGATTATTGCAACAGACCACAGCAGGACGGGGTGGACACAGGGAAAGGTACAGTAAAAAATACAGACTAAAAACAGCCAGAGAGGCGCCAAAACTCCATCCGCTACAGGTTGTCGTCCTCAGTCTCCTCAGCATCCTCAGCCTCCGCATCAGTAGCTTCATCGTCGCAATCGTCCACCGCCGCGTCTTCCTCGGCCTCGCTGACATCAGCGAAACCGTCGCTAACGGAAGCGACGCCGGCCGTTTCGCTGCCGACTTCGCCGGCCTCGTTGCACAGATCGCCGAGGCTCCTGGGCCGGCCGCCCAGCCGGTGGATGTTCTTCAAATGGCGCTGCATGTTGGAGCTGATGCTGAAGGCGCGGTCGCACATCGGGCACTGGTACGGCTGCTCGCCGGTGTGCGTGCGCAGGTGCCTGGCCAGGTTCGCCGCCCTCGGGAAGCACTTGCCGCAGTAGTCGCAGGCGTGCCGGCGTCGGCGACGAGGCATCAGCCGATGTTGCTGCGGCTGCGGCTCCGTCTGCTGCTGCTGCGGCCGGTTGGCGACGGTCCAGAAGGTGGCAGGATCGGTGACGCCTGGGCGAAGTAGCGGCTGCGTTGGCGACGGCTGCAACTTGGAGGCACTTGGAGGCATCGGCGGCGCAGGCTTTGGCGAGGCCGCTGGCTGCGGCGGAGGCGGAGGCGAAGGAGACGTCAGAGGCTTGAAGCGCTTCGGCTTGGGCACACTGAGGTCAAGCGGCTGCTGCTGCTGTTGCGACGGCGGCGGCGGCTGGGGCGCCTGAGGAGGCTGCGAAATCTGCTTTGGCGTTGGCGGCAGCGGGGGCAGAAACATCGCACTGCTGCAGACACCGAAGCGCTGCTGCTGCTGCTGCTGCTGCTGCTGCTGCTGCAGGTGCATCAGCTGGCTCTGTGGTCGGAACAGCTGCGGCCAGGGCATCGGTGGCGGCATTGGCTGCCTGAATGCCGCAGGAAACAGCGAGGCCAGTGACGATGGTGGCGGCAGCGGCAGCAGCTGGGGCGGCGGGGGCGGTGGCGGCGGCGGCGGCGCCAGGGGCGGCAGTTGCGGCAGAGGCTGCTGGTGCGGCGCCGACAGCGGCGGCAGGAGCTCCGGCGCGGGGCTGTGACAAGCCCGCCGGTGACGCTCAAGCGAATGAACAGTCGAGAAGCGCTGGTCGCAGGCTGGACAGGCGACCTTCTGCCTGCAGGCCGGCTGCATCCGCTTGTGCCGGCAGAGATTGGAGAACTGCGTGTAGCTCTTCTTGCACGAGTCGCACTGGTAGGGCTTGTGCGTGGCGTGGATGTGCATGTGCTGCTTGAGGCCGCTGGCTGTGCCGAAGCACTTGTCGCACACCGGGCACGCGTGCGGCTGCGGCCTGGCTGGGTCGGCGCCTAGCTCGAACTGGCCCTCGAAGTTTTCCGACTGGCTGTCGAGCGAGCTGAAGTGGCGGTTTGGGACTGTAACTATAGGAAGGCTATCTATGACCATATGAGACTATCACCATATGAGACTATGACCATATGAGACTATGACCATATGAGACTATCACCATATGAGACTATCACCATATGAGACTATCACCATATGAGACTATGACCATATGAGACTATGACCATATGAGACTATGACCATATGAGACTATGACCATATGAGACTATGACCATATGAGACTATGACCATATGAGACTATGACCATATGAGACTATGACCATATGAGACTATGACCATATGAGATTATGACCATATGAGACTAGAATATATGAGATTACTCTTCGTAGAATCTGCACCAATCACAGAAGGAAAACGAGAAAAGAAGATCAGGCAACAAGAGAAGAAGAGACTCACCTAGAAGAGCGTTTGGCTGGTGCAGAGGTGGCGACGGCGTTGGCTGCGCAATTCACCGTCCGATTGCAGGTGGCCAGCAGGCGACGCTTGGCGACGAGCTCGACGCTGGGATTCCGGCACAGCGAGGCCTGGTGGCGGCGGAGCGAGCCGGAGCTGCGAAAGGATTCGCCGCAGTCGGGACAGGCGAAGGCGGCCTCTGCGTTTGAAGGGGAAAGGGACGGGGCTTTAAGGATTCGAATGCTTTCCTGCGATAAAAATTGTCTCTCCGGCTGGGTGCCGCTCGGTGGGTGGCCTTTTTTCTATGCGCCTCAGGTTCTCCCATCCTCTTCCCTCCGCCGGAAATCGGACGCCCACCCCAACCTCCGCGGCGCGCCATTGGCTCCGCGGCATAAGCAAATTCTGAATTAGAATAACAAAGACCCAAATCGAATTGTCACGTGTCTCTTACCTCTGTGAGGTTGGCCAGGTTTGACGCGGTCATTCGCGGCCCCATCCTCGTCAGCATCGAGGCCGGCTGCAGGCGGCTGGCTGCGGCGCAAGTCGCCAAACAGCAGCAGGTCGCGCCTCGGCAGCTGGTCAACCTGCTGAAGGTGACGGACCGGGCCAAAGCCGGGCAGCTGAAATGCGAGAGACCGAGTTGGCAACCGGTTTGAGGGGAGGAAGCCACAAGATTCTTTGCAGGTCAATAAAAATCTAGATAATGGGGAAATAAATATGAGGTGGACTGACTGAATAATCTGGGTGTGAGGGGGCGGCTAACTCACTGATAATCAGGGTGTGAGGGGGCGGTTAACTCACTGAATAATCAGGGTGTGAGGCGCCGGTTAACTCACTGATAATCAGGGTGTGAGGCGCCGGTTAACTCACTGATAATCAGGGGTGTGACGGGGCGGCTAACTCACTGAATAATCGGGGGTGTGAGGGGGCGGCTAACTCACTGATAATCAGGGTGTGAGGGGGCGGTTAACTCACTGATAATCAGGGGTGTGAGAGGGCGGTTAACTCACTGAATAATCAGGGGTGTGAGAGGGCGGCTAACTCACTGAATAATCAGGGGTGTGAGAGGGCGGCTAACTCACTGAAGAATGGAGGGAAAGAGCGTCTTAACTAAAATAAATTTTAGCTTCGGGAATTAGTGAGTGCCACATATCTAATTTGAAGAATAAATATTAGAAAATATTGCATAGCAAACAGGACCACAACAAAGACAGGTCTCTCTACACTACATTAAACAAACGGGCAGAAGGTGTATCAAAGACACACTAGCTATATAATGTGGATAATACGAGAATTTATAATATGAGCAATTCTTACCTCATCAGTCAGAAGGCTGGCCATGCGCCTAGTTATTCGATCCGCTAAAGACGGCTAACAGACAATAATGCGGTCCTGTAAAAAATGGTTGGGTGCAGGGTTTAATATTGGATGCTTTGCAGAGGTATTATAAGAGTTTTTTAGCGGGCGCACAACACCGCATACAGCTGATGCTGCGCTGAAATGTAACGACTTTTTAAGCTTCAAATACGGCACAGTTAGAGTGGCAATAAATCAGCGAGGGGTTCGCTGAACTGACTGACTGACTGACCGCTGTCACCTGATACCGTCTGTGTCAGCATGAGGGAGCCCTTTTATCCAGCATATGCAAGCTATTATAGGCACCGCAGACCATAACCAGAATAACGTTACTTTTCAGTATGACACGAACTAATAGCAAAAATGCTTCAGCTTCTGGCTTTACTAACGTTGCTTTGCTTTCAAGCAACAAGCCATTCAGCAAGTGCCACAAAAAGTATCGTTTTTGTTATCGAATGCCAGAAATTTATCGCATCGCATGATCAGCATAACTGAAAGTTATATTGACCCGGATATCCTTATATCGACCAGAATGAAGAGGAAATCACAAATCAGGAACAAATTCAGCCCAAGCCATCGCTTACCAATTCCAAAGGGAGTGCGTTTTTAAGACCCGCTTCACAGAGACTGATGTAGATGGACGCGACAATGGAAGCCAACGGAAACTTTGGGTTTAATTGCTGGGGTCAAGATTTGATAGCCAGCGCGCGGGGAAATATATATTGGGGATTTCTTCCCTTATTTGAACAGCTTGAGACTGCCCAAGCATGACTTATCCAATCCCTCATACTTGAGCCCAGACTCCCTAGCATGAGATGAGGCGGCGCTGTCTCAGTTCCCATTGGTTGAGGATAATACGGACTGGCGGATATGGCTGATCACTTCCCGCTGATTGGGATCTTGCATGGATATTATGTGAAAAATATGAAGCTATGAATTGAGGATTTTTCTCTTTAAATAAAAATTCTAAGACTTTATAGCAGACAGGAAGAGAGACAAGACAGAGACATACAGACAGACAGACAGACAGACAGACAGACAGACAGACAGACAGACAGACAAATAGAGAGGCAGACAGACAGACAGACAGACAGACAGACAGACAGACAGACAGACAGACAGACAGACAGACAGACAGACAGACAGACAGGCAGTCAGACAGACAGATGCAGACATGCAGACAGCATTAACAGGCACATCAATGAAATACACAGATCAGAGTTCTGAGCGATGAGAAGTCTTATAATTATAAAGCAAACATGCTTCTATATCTAAAGCGCGGCTTTAGCAAAAGTTGCACAAGATGAGCCCACGAAATCGATAAAAGATTCCCCCTTCTTAAAAGACCGAGTTGAAAGAGACAAAGATGAAAACTAATGGACTAAGGGAAGCCTCAGATAAGGCTGGTTTAGCCAGACCGATACACTTTGCTTTAAGAACGATCAGCAAGATAACAAGGCAAGTTTCATGCAGGCCAGCTAAATTGCAAACTACACTCAGACACACACACACACACACACAGCAGAATTACAGTTGCAGCCGCAATTGGCGTAACATATTACAAAATCTCTAACTTACCTCCAACACTGGTCGTGTGCGAGTCAAAATCCAAAAACGTTGAAGATTTTGATTGATTGATTGATTGATTGATAGCTTCAATGATGGCAATTCTGAGACGCCTGAGCACGGAGACAGACGATAGACCGCGGAGCTGTCTGATGATTATATAGATCCGGGCACCCCCACCCCATCCCGGAGATTGCCGGCCCGCTGCTCAACGGGGAGTCTCGCCCCAGGCCGCCGGTTCGAGCAACAGGCAGGTCAGGCAGCCGGCCCAATCAGGTAATGCGCTGTCAGAAGGTGAGAACAAACACAGCGGGATATTTCAAAGCAAAATCTGGCCGCAGCCAGTACGTAGCGCTCCGAGCGGACTGAATGCCACAGGTGACTCGCTAATTCGATGCCCGCTGCGCTGCGGCTCCGCGGAAGGCCTCCCAGACAGTGAGATTAGCAGAAATCTGCTGACTGCGACCTCGCCGAACTGCTAATGCCTAGCGCGAGCTGCTGCTGAGCAAGCCTTGGCGCTGGGCCTCGTGCACGGAATTTATGACTGACAGGTTTGTTTAGACAACTTTGTTGCATACCTGCGGGGGATCTCGCTGCAACTTGTAGCTCAAGAACTCCGATGATTTGCAAGCATTTCAAAATATAAAATTGACTGTCCTGGTATGAATGTTTTCAGTGTTGCCTTGTAGCTTGTCTGACTCGAATACGATAGAAAATGGAATCATTTAGGTACAATGATGCGACACAATCGAGTGAAATGACGATGAAAATCTGTATATTTAAATGATAGGACTTAATATAGTCAGATGATGGGACTGAATAACTTCCAATGATGGTACTCAATAGAGTCATGATGGGACCCAATAGTCAGATGATGGGACCCAATAGAGTCATATGATGGGACTCAATAAATTCGAACGATGGGACCACAGATAATATATAACCTGTGTTATATATTATCTGTGGATGGGACTCAAAATATTCAAATGATAGCACTCAATCGAATCAAATGATGGGACTCAATAGATTCAAATGATGGGACTCAATAGATTCAAATGATGGGACTCAATAGATTCAAATGATGGGACTCAATAGATTCAAATGATGGGACTCAATAGAGTCAAATGATAGGACTCAAGATATTCAAATGATGGGACGCAATTAATAAAATTAAAAATTTAAATAAAGTCAGACACCCGACCTTTCGATCAGATGTACAGCCCACGGCACAGCCGCAGCTAGTTGCGCGGCGCATCCGAGGGCTGTGTACAGCTTTCAGCCTGACGGGCTGGGGGGGCCGCAACACCCACACTAAATTTACCCAGCTCAAACTGGTACCCGATCTGAGTTGGGTGGACTGAAGCAATGCGGGATTAAGTGCCTTGCTCAAGGGCACAAATTGTCTCCTAGGGCCGTGACTCGAACCCACGACCTTCCGGTCATGAGGCAGGCGCCCTAGCCACTAGGCTACAACTCCTCCAGCTATGGGACGCAAGATATTCAAATGATGGGACTAAATAAAATTGAATAATTGTACTTAATAGAGTCATGATGGGACTCAATAGAGTCAACTGATGCGACCTAATAGAGTCGAAATACCCAAATGATGGGACAGACTTAAGGAAGTCAAATAATCTGACTCTGAAGGCTCCGCATAAGGGATACAATGCCATTTTAACCAGAAGGCACAAAAAGGCACACAGCTTTATATCGCGTCTAACCGCTAAATTTATTTAAACTTAAATGTTTAGCTATATGTAATATATAAATAAAGTAGCAAATGGTAGCGAAGCATTCGATTCAGTGCTTTAGTGAATGTACACAGGCAGTGCCACAATGGAATACTAGCATGTTTTTATAGTCTGTTACAATTATCTCTGCTTGCTACAAAGCAGTTTTTTTTCGGCGAAAGAGAATTGCAACATTTGTTGAAAAATTACCTGTAAAAATTGTGCTGCAAAATGTCGGGAGTGAATTCGGAGAGAGGCAGAGAGGCGCGCAAAGAGGAACAAGAGAAAACTAACAAACGGAGAGAAAAAAAACACAGCAGCAACAAAAAAAACAATGAGGAACAATTCTGGGAGAACGCTGCTTTTGCCGGTAAAAATTTCTCGGGGGAAAAGAATTTTAATAACCAACTGAAGGCACAGGATTAGGCAAAAAACGCGCGGGGACGCCACCAAGAAGACACTTGACTGCTCTACTATTAGTAGAATAAGAGGAGCGCCGCCTGGCAAATAAAAGATGTTTGAAAAAAAGAGAGAAAAACGGGAAATAAAAAGATGGATTTCTAAATACACTATATAAAAACTCTTGTATTCTTCTTTTACTCACAAGAATAATAAAAAGAATTTAAATCAGATAGCTGGAATGGACATTGATCGGTTAAGAGGGTTGAACAAACAAAACAGACAAACAGAGAAGAAAAACATCCGCTACTTTAAACTAGCAAAATTACTACTCATTTGAGTAGACTCAAAGCGGTCAGATTGAATTTTCTAATTTTTTTTCGATGAAAAAAAACATGGCACTTTGGGAGTTCGACGGCACATAGCGAAAGCGAAGGTTGACGCCCTGACTACCGGCACTGGGCTTTGCTATTTACCTTGGAATTTAACACTGGCACAAAGGGCAGTTCTTATAAGGCCAAGAATGGCTCTATAACAGGCATTGCAGGATTTTAAAGAGGCAATGAAGTGTCTTAAATAGGAACTAGGAAGTTTTATTCAAACAATCGAGGCATCAGGGATTTTTATCATAGGGATTCACGAGTATTACAAGTTAAACATTTTTTGGCCAATATCAATACCCATAGCACACATCAACTGATAGAAATAAGCTGACTCAGCTAAAAAAACACAAGAATTTCTCTTAGAGCCAATTAGCTTTGCGGGCGAGAGCAAATCATGACACAAATCTATAAATCAGAATAGAAGCTTTTGCCTTTTAACCAACAACAAAAAATAGCTAAAAGTATGACAAAAAACTGTGCAAATTGCTCGTAGATATAAAAATACCATAAATAAATAAATAAAATACGTAAATAATACGAAAAGTGCAGTAGCACGCGTCGTCAGAGCAGCGGAGGGAAGGGACCGGAGCAAGGAGCCAGAATTTAGACATTATAACAATGAAACTGGCATCCAGGTTAAGCATATGACGCGTGCACTTTAGCTGTACAACAGAAGCACCCTGCTCAATGTAATTATACTACTAGCAGTATAAGTAGTAGCTTAAAAGGCAATAGAGCGACCAGGCTGCCAGGGAGGAACAGTTTTTTTTCATTAAGTAAATAGAAGCTCAAAAAATCGTTCTACACTACTAGTAGTAAGCAGACGGAGCTGGCGAGTGAGGGGGATGGGCAGAATGGGGAAATGCAGGCGACTTTCATTTCGGAGCAAAATGTTGAAAACAAAAGCGGAATTCCATCAGCAGGGCAATGAATTGAGCTGACTAAAAAAAACCTGTTGTGTCAAGAATTCGCCAAAGAAACGCAGAAGAGAACAGAAATAAAAACAGACAGCAAAACGGAGAAAACGGAGAAAACGGAGGGAACTCAATGCCAACAATTAGAGGCAACAGCAGGTCCGACAGCCAATAATCCGATAATCCGTGAAAGTGCGGGCCAAAGCGTCAATCAGCTGTGCGAAGGCGACACGGCTTTTGTCAAGGCCTGAGACGGCGGCGGGTGCGGCGGAGGAGGAGGGGGCGGCCCGAGCTGGTCGGAGGCGGCCGCCGTCAAAGTTGGCGATGTTGGCAACGCGGATGTCGCCGAGCAAGCCGAAGATGCTGCAGGCGGCAAACTAATAGAAGTTGACGAAGGCTCGAACCGATTCGCCGGCGCGTAGTGGCTGTTCTCCAACCGGGTGATCAGCCGCTCGTCCTCCTGGCAGGCCTGGCCGCCCATCAGGCCGGGCTCGCCCACCACCATCACCTCGCCGGGGTGGACGGACGCCGGGTCCATCGGCATCGGCACTGGCGGGACGACCTGAGCGACCGCTGCCGCCGCCGCTGCAGCTCCGGCACTCCGCTTCCGACCACCCCCTCCACCTCGACCTCCGCCGCCAACAGGTTTGACTTCTTGCGCCGTGTTGTTTCCGATGTCTGCCGTGTTTTTAGTCCGCTTT
Organism: Macrostomum cliftonense; assembly: GCA_950096795.1. NCBI lineage: Eukaryota > Metazoa > Platyhelminthes > Macrostomidae > Macrostomum > Macrostomum cliftonense. Next base: position 480,336 of record CATNEM010000164.1, read on the forward strand.
CTCGACCGCGGCGTAGCCGATTTGGCGCCGCCTCGGCCGCCCTGCGCCTTGCCGCCGGCGCCAGGCACTGCGGCGCCGCTAGCCGCTGGTACGGCCGGTACAGAGGCGGGACCGCCGGCCATTAAGAATCCGCCAATATCGCCAACCGCGCCGCCCGAGCTGCCAATCATTCTTTGCAGGCGCTGGTGCAGCACCTGAATGGTTCCGTAGGGATCGAGGCGTTTAGGAAATGAATGCCTATTTCAAGGTTAGGATAGGAGGAGCCCAATTCTAAAGGGCTTTGAAGTTAAAATTGTTTATTTTTCAGAATTGGAGGCTTAATATAGGTTGTTGATGCCTATTGCAGGTTGTGGAAGCTTATTCTAGGTTGTGGAAGCTTATTCTAGGTTTTGGAAGCTTATTCCATGTTGTGGAAGCTTATTCCATGTTGTGGAAGCTTATTCCATGTTGTAAAGTTTATTCCATGTTTTGGAAGTTCATTCCAGGCTGCTAATGCTGTGGATTAAACAATTATCTTAACAACCAGTTAAGAAAGTTAGTTTACCTGTTTCAAACAGTCCCTGGGATCTAGGCCGCTGCACTTTTGCAGCGTCATCAATGCTTGCATGGGCTCCAGCACAGCGCTGGCCTGCAGCATGTACACCAGCTGCACGGGCAGGCCCGCTTTGCTCACAGGCTTGGACAACGACCAGGACAGGCAGGCTGGCCCGTTGCTGGCCGACTGATGCGGCTGAGGCTGCTGAGCGTGCGACCGGGGTAGAAGCTCATTGTAGCCGCGAATATCCATGCGCCACAGGCGAATTCTGGCGCGATCGTTCCACGCAAATTCAAGAATCAGGCGGATGTCCGCTAGCACCTGGGAAACGGCGAGATCAATCACGAAATTAATAGGGTAGAACGGACACCCCAGACAATAGGAACGGACACCCCAGACAATAGGAACGGACACCCCTAGAAAATAGGAACGGACACCCCAGACAATAGGAAAGGACACCCCAGACAATAGGAACGGACACCCCAGACAATAGGAAAGGACACCCCAGACAATAGGAACAGACACCCCTAGAAAATAGGAACGGACACCCCAGACAATAGGAATGGACACCCCATACAATAGCAATGGACACCCCAGACAATAGGAACGGACACCCCTAGAAAATAGGAACGGACACCCCAGACAATAGGAACGGACATCCCTAGAAAATAGGAACGGACACCCCAGACAATAGGAAAGGACACCACAGACAATAGGAACGGACACCCCAGACAATAGGAAAGGACACCCCAGACAATAGGAACGGACACCCCTAGAAAATAGGAACGGACACCCCAGACAATAGGAACGGACACCCCAGACAATAGGAATGGACACCCCATACAATAGCAATGGACACCCCAGACAATAGGAACGGACACCCCTAGAAAATAGGAACGGACACCCCAGACAATAGGAAAGGACACCCCAGACAATAGGAACGGACACCCCAGACAATAGGAACGGACACCCCTAGAAAATAGGAACGGACACCCCAGACAATAGGAAAGGACACCACAGACAATAGGAACGGACACCACAGACAATAGGAACGGACACCCCAGACAATAGGAACGGACACCCCTAGAAAATAGGAAAGGACACCACAGACAATAGGAACGGACACCCCAGACAATAGGAAAGGACACCACAGACAATAGGAACGGACACCCCAGACAATAGGAAAGGACACCACAGACAATAGGAACGGACACCCCAGACAATAGCAACGGGAACCATAAAACAAAAAGCCGTAAGCAGAAGAAAGCCCCACCTTGCACAGACACGGCTGGTTGCGCATGTAGCTGGTTACGAGATCGGCGGCCTCGCAGGTCAGCACAAGTGTCGGTGGCAGATGCGGCGCAGGCGGCGGCAGTAGCATCTCCTGGGGTGCCCTCAGCCACAGATAGGCCTCCTCGCAGGCGTCCATCAGTTGGTGAAAGAATCGCGGTATCAGAGCCCGACCGATGCAGTAGGACTTCGGCGGGGCTCCGTCTTCGTCCATCAGTGTCACCTGCAGCTGGGCGTCGTCCTCGAAGAATTCAACACCGAATGCGTCCCACCAGAGCATGGGGGTGTTAGGCGGGCGTTGAGTTAACCGATTATTCAGCTCGTGCACTCGCATGTCGCCGCTTGTCGTCGGCATAGGGGGCGGCGGTGGCGGCGGCGGAGGTGGAGGCGGTCGCATCATGTGCGGATAAAATTGCTGGCCATGCTGAAGCATCGGGTGAAGCTGCTGTTGCGGCGGCGGCGGCGGCAGCGGCGGGCCGCTCCGCATGAAGTAGACGGGGTCCAGGATGGCAGCAGGCTGGAGCCGGCGGCGCTTGTTTCGGATGACAACAGAGTTGCTGGTGCGCTGCCGCGAGCCGCTGTGGGAGTCGAACATCGAGTTTTGAATTACTAACAATTAGATGGAGTTTCTACTCTCCATAAAATTGTAGGTCATGTAACAGGTTGGCCAGCATTTTGAATAGAATTTAAGAAGCCTGTGAAGAATTTCAGCAGTGATAGGCCTTAAATTTCTCTCTGTGTAAGCCTTTTTGATTACATGATTACATAAGTGAAGCTGTGGGCATGGAAGCAGTGGCTTAATTTTCTTAATCTTAATTTTAAAACCATAAACAAAGTTTCTTACATCATGGCCTTGAAACTAATCCCTTGCTACGAAGTCTCTAATTGCCTATTTTTCTGAGCTTAAGGTAATTTGACCTAGTTTATGACTATAGTAAATGACTTATCACTTAAATATTTTCTTAGTCTTTGCCCACAAAGTTTTATTTTTAAAGCTCATGAAAAAATTTTTATTAGAAAAACCTTTGCATATTGTTGTCTATAAAAGAGATTAATTTAAAAGTAGCAAGCACTTTAAAAAAATCTTCTTTAACATTTAGCATAAAATACTAATGTATGCATTATAATCCATATTGAATAAACTTAAAATTAGCATAAAAATGGGATAACATTAAGAATTTTAAAAGCTAACTTTTAATAGCTAAAAATAAAAAAGATGCATTGTATCACTAAAAGACTAGATTTAATTATATGTAAACCAAAATTTTAACCTAAACTGAATATTTTAAATAATTAACTTTCCAAAAATAGGGGATCTTTATATAAAGAAACAGTTTACATCCACAAAAGACATAATTGCTTATTGAGTATATCCAATATTAAAATTATTAAAGCAAAGAAATGAGATTTAGAAATTAAAGTTAAATATGCTAAGTATTAATTAATTTTGAAATCCAAAGGCAAAGAAAAAATAAAGCATATTAATAATAATATAGCAACTTAACATAGCAAAGTTAATGGCAATACTATTTTTTAATATTGGATTATTTGATAAAATAATTTAAAGATATTCACCAAAAATGAAGTACTTAGTATCCATTAACCTCTTTGGCTATTTTGTTTAATAATAAGTTAAATTTTAATCTTACCAAAACTTAAAAATTATGAATATCAGTATAATAAAAAAGCCACTAAATAAATAGCAATCAAAATTCTAAATGGTTAATAAAGAAGAAAAGTTTCATTTTTTTCAGTTAAAGATTGAGAAAAATGCAGTTTCCTAAATTTTTTTAACTTCAACATGTACAGTTAGCCAAATTTTGCAGCCTTGTGCAATAATTATGGCTATAAAACTAACTACACATTTAAAACACAGTAACAGGTTTTTTGAAGACTTATTCACACCGCAATCAAATCAGGTCAAATAACATTTGATTCTCCGACCATTTCTTCGACAAACGTGTTAAATTTACTGAAAATTGGCTCTCATTTGGGGTCATACTGTAAATGAGCCTTTTTATTTTTTAGTCTTAACTTAATCTATCTGCATACATAATAAAAATTTAGCAAGCTCAATAGATAGTTTTTCACCGCGGTCTATATGGCATTGATTAATCATAAAAGCGACCAAAATTTAAATGTCTCAAACACGTAACACAAAATATAAAAATATTTTTATTATCGTGGTTCCATTGTTTATTGTTTTCCGCAAAAGCCATAGATCAAATTTATCTGGCGTCATAACAAAACATGAAAAATGAATTACATAGTGCATCACAATTCGTAGAAATTTTTTAATAAAAGTTAACTCAGGCTAACATATTTACAGGACATTTACGAGTCATAGCTAATTTAGCATACGCAGAAATTCTCCCTCAAGGCCTCGTAGACCTTTTGAACACAATTTTCTCTATGTGCTAATGACTTAAGCAAGCACACGTTGTTAAAAGACCTTCTTAAAGTTTAAGGACACTTGAAGTTACAATAAAGTTGTCCTTAATGTTGTCATTTAAATTACCAATAGAGTACATGCATATTTCGTGCTGTGAATTACATAGCTTACGTTCTAGTTAATGCCGCAGACCTAAGTCTAGCAATAATGACAATGTGCCAGCTTCACACAATTTTTTTTGCACTAAAGACTCATATAAGCTTTTTGAATATAAATGTGGCAAAAAATTGATTCCATCGTTAATTCTCAGCATACTTTGAGTCTTTAGGTCGAAATCTAAAGTTCAGACTATTACAAAACGCTTCAACTAAGGTTTACAAACTTCACGCAAAGTCGTTATTTTAAGTGCGAGTTTAAAAAGCTTCCAGAATTTTCTATCAGATCCTCCCTCAATTGTTACTGTAAGCAATTAAAGTAATTTCGTCATTTAGACAGTAAATGTGTTACGTGTAAAGTATTTATTTTTCTGCCTATAATACTTGTCAACTGGAAGTATTCGTACGAAATTTTTATTATAAATTATTATTATACTGAGCATAGCCATAGATAAGTCTCCATAGACCATAATACATTAGTGCATGGCACTGCATGCCTTACCATTAATCAGCATAGCAATGGTGTACAATTTCAATTAATGCTCTTTGTATAGACTATGTTTTCCCTTCGAGTTTTCGCTTTTCAGATGAAAAAAATTTACAGGCAATGGTTGTATTCTGCCATTCTGGTGAAACCAAGATTAAAGATACCTTTCTTTTTTAAAGCCAGGCATCTTTGCAACTTTGTAATTGTAATGTAGAACTAGACTGCAAGGGATTTTTCAATTTGTAATATTTAACTTTTAGATGGATTTTACCTGCACCAAAGTTATTCTCAGTGGTGGATTTAAGGGGGGGCCACATGCTCTGTGAATGCTATGCAAGCCAGTAGTTATTATGAACCCATGGTATAAACATTTTATACTATTAAATCTTTAGTTTTAGCAGATAAAAATTACAGTTATAATGTAATAATAATACTATTATGTTATTTTCATGGATTTATTTTTTAAAGTCCTTTGTTTAAATTATTCTATTTTTAGAATAGTTTATAATATTATAATTTAAATAACATTTTGTATAAATAATTGATTGAAATTGTTGACAAGCTAATACAAAATTTGTAACCATGAAAGACAAGACAAAAGTAAAGAAACTAGGATTAGGAAAGGGTAGAAAGAGTTCAAAATAATACATAGCTTAAGTAAACCTATTTAAAGATTTTTTTGTTTTGTATATAGTTAAAAGCTCTATTAAGAAGTCATACCTAGTCATACTAAAGTCAGAATCATATGCTATGCTCAGACAGTGTACTAAGAACTAATAAATAATTAAGTAAGCCAAGTGCCTAGAATTATGTAGAGTCATGACCTTTCTATCCTACTAATACCCGGACTATGCACATATAGACCCTTGACAAAAATTAATTTATGCTAACCATTGGCATTAGCAAGTCCAGTAAGTGAATGAGTAAGAACTATGGTCAAATAACTTTTGTATTAGCATGAATATTAGAATATAAGAGGAAAAGAGCCCTAAAGCAAAATCAATAGTATTCCTATTTCTGTCTTGCTTTTGACATATATGGCATCTAGTTTTATAGTATAATGTAAATTTATATTTTAGTTGTAAAAAACGTGACTTTTATATTTCGATGCATTTATAAGCAGCTTAAATAATCAATTGCTGTTTCAGCAAGATTGGGACATGCGCGTGCCTTCTGGCTTAGCTGTACTGCAATCAGCCAATGTCAGGTAGCAGGCCTGCAGCCAAATACACTGGCCAAATGGAGAAGGTTGCCTATCGAGTAGTTGAGGATTGCATCACCCGGCTACAGCGGATCTATCAGCAGCATCTGGATGAGCCGGAGTCTGGCTTGTTTTGTCCGGAGGCTGTCAACTTGCGGCACAAATTAAAGTCGGCGCTGCTGAAGATCGTGTTTCTTACTCCGGCAGATTTCGGCGCCAAAGGCGAGGACCTTCTGTGGCGCAAGGTGTTCTACGAGCCGCTGGCTTGGATTAAAAGATGCCGCCAGTCCACTGGCCGGCTCAACAGGCGAGTTGAGGCACTTTACCGGGCTCACCTGCTCAGCGGGCTCGGCTTCTACCAGCAGCTGTTGACGCGGGTGCTGCTGGAGTATCCGGTATCTCCTGGCGACGCCGCCGGCCTTGACTTTGGCTGCGTCGATTTTGCGCCCGCGCCGAAACTTTCCGGCGCTCAAGCTGGCGCCCAGGCCTCCGAGCCTGATTGGGCGCGCAGCGCGGTTCACAGATGCCTAATGCACATGGGCGATCTGTACCGCTATCAGCGCGAATTCCAGGGCGAAGTGGCGCTGGCGCTAGTGCAGCGCTATTACGGCGCTGCCGCCAGATTCGAACCGCAAATTGGTCTGCCCTACAATCAGCTCGGCACGCTGGACGTTGGCAACTATTATAACCTGACAGCCTTGTACTATTACCTCAGATGCCTGGCCTGCGAGCAGCCGTTCGAGGGCTCCCGGCGCAACCTGGCTAAAATTCTGATGAAAAATCAGCGCCGATTTGAATCGCTGCCGCAGTTGTCGGATTCCGCTGCGGCCGCCGACACTGGACGGGCGCACAAGCCGGTGAAGCAATTCGCCGTCAGGTTCATTCATCTTGTCGGCCAGCTGCTGCAGCCGCATGATCTGGCTCGGCAGCATCGGCGGCGTCAGGGCCACCGTCAGCTGGACGCCGAGTTGAACGCCCTCTGCCAGTCGGTTCTCGCCAGCCTCTCCGCCTGCCTTCCCGGCTCCGGTGACGAGGACGCCGACTGCGTGTCCGTGCGCGCCTCCGACGTTGATCCGATGCGTCCGCACCGGCTAGCCGATTCCGCTGTGCTGCAGGCCGCCCTGTCCGCCGTCCTCTGCCTTGATTCGCTGACCCGCGGCGCCAACAATTCGCGTCACGCGCACGCCTGCACCGCCTTCTGCCTTGGCCTGTTCGCCTGCGTGCTGCGCTGCGCTCTGGCCCGCTGTCGGCTGGCTTTACAGCAGACGGTGACCGCTGCAGCGCCGGCAAAAGTTAGCGACGGCGACGCTAGAGATGATGGTGACGAAGCCGGCGAAGATGGAGAGGTCGATGGCGTTGAGTCCGCGGAGCAAGTAGGTGACGAGGATGAGGATGAGGAAGAAGAGGTTGCAGGTGACTTTCCTGGCTTCTCGGCTCCGAGACGGCGGCGTCGTCAAAGGAGGCGTCGCCGGCGCGGCTCTAGTGGCGGTGATTCTGCAGCATCGTCAATGTCCTCCAGCGACTGCAGCCAGCTGGTGTTCGACTACGGAGACGAGGAAGACGACGAGGAGGCCGAGGCAGCGTCAGCGGCTGAAGCGGAGCCGGAAAAGAACGAGAGTGACGGGGATGACGAGGCCGGGGCTGCGGTGGCAGCAGCAGCCGCTGGCACTGCGGCCGGCCTGCCGTCGTTTTGCTTCAGCTATGGCATTCCATCGGCTTTGATTGATCGCGCCGAAGATATGGCGGCTACCCCGGAGGCTGGTGCGGTGACTGACAAGGATGCGGGGCCTGCGGCAGCCCAGGAAACTGTCGATAATCGGAGCGAAACAGCCGAGCCGCAGGCGAACAACGAGGACTCAGCAGCGGCGGCTTCCGAGGCTATCGAGTTGCTGCTAAGCCGGGTTCGCCTGTTGCAGGACAGTGAAGCTGCTGCTGGATTGGATGCTGTGCCAGCCGCATCTGCTAAGCCGGCCTGTACAGGTTAGCTCATCATCTCAGTTTGTTGCTGAGCAGATTTGTATCTAACAGACTCTTTCCATTTGTGCAGTCGTCCTGCCTGCCCCTGTGGGACGCCCTGTCCGACCTGCTCAACCTGCTGCCGGCGCCACCCGGCGAAGACTGCGGCGTCATCTGCCCGGAGCCGGAGCGCTCGCCGGCTCTGCCCGAGGACGCGCACGCCCGCGGGCTCGGCCTGTTCCGGCCGGCGCAGCGCCACCTGGACTTCGCTGCCAGTCGGCCTGGCCAGTTGCTAGACGAGACCCGCCTCCGCCTGGCCGCCATCCGCCGATTTGGCTTCCTGGCTGTCCAGAACGACCAGCTGGCATTCGAATTTGACCCAGTTGCCGGCCAGTTTCTCGGCCCAACAGCTGTGGCGCAGGTGAATCGCGACGCTCAGATGCGCAATCTGGCCCAGCTGCGCCTCATCAGCCAGGTGCAGCAGCTGGAGACTGCCGTCTCTCAGGCTGCGCCCTCCATCACCGTAAGTTGTTTGCGGTGGGGAGTTTTCTATGCTAGCGATTTCTTGGAAGCCAATTGCTTCCAACACCGTCCCCCCACTCCGCAGTTCTCCCACGCCGTACCGTCTCGCCAGTGCCTGACTGACGGCCTGGCTCAATTAAAGTCCCTGGTGCGTAGCCGGCGCTGCATCCTAGTGCTGCCGCGCAGCTCCATCGACCACCTGGACCGGCTCAAAGGCTCCAGTCAGGCCGCCAGGCAGGCCAGCCGCTTCCTGGAAGCCGAACTCCGGTCCGGCCGAGGTCTCATTAATGCGCAAGATTTTCCAACATTGACGTCGTGCGCCAAACGGCTCGACCCGGCCACCACCGTGTTTCTGGTTCGCCGAGGCGAGTCTCCGCCACAGATCGAGCTGCCGTTTTCTGTGCGAGAGCTGGACGAGTTTGTGCGCCAGGCCTTGGCGCCTGGCCAGGCTGGCTGACCTCTCACAATGCGGCTCTTGGCTGCTACTGACTTAACTAGATAGAGCACGGTGCTTGCTTTGGCTGTATCTGTTTTATTCTTATTTTTATTCGACTGGACTGAATCTTTATCCGAGATCATCGGGTTAGGCTTAAATGCACATTCTAGATCTTCAGTTTGGGATGAAATCCCCTTCTCAGATCCCCCATTCGGGCAAAAATCCCCAACACAGGTCCTCGAACGAATCTAAGATCCCCATCACAGATCCTCGAGCAAAACTAAAATCCCCATCTGAGATTCTATGGTTTGGTCTTATTATCCCCATCTCATTTTGTTAATTTGGTTCCTAAGATAAAATTTGGGAGAAAAAATTAGACAAAATATCGTCCTACAGAAATGTTTGTTATGGCAACTATAAAAAGTGTAGCTTATTCGGCGAATCTTCTTTGTGTTTGTCTCCGATTGTCAACCTTAGAGTTAAATCTAATTTTGACACTTTAAATATCCCATTAGCCTGTCAATCATGCTAGCCAAATTGATCTGCGAGCTACCCCCTATAACTTTGACAACACGCCTAGCCAACCTTCGTACCCCTAAGCTGTTTGCGTTGCCTTCAGTAAGCAGGCTTGTGTGATTCATATTTTTTATGTAATTGCTGAATGCGTAAATAAAAATGATTTTCCACGTGCCATATGCGATTAATACTGAAGTTTGCTTGCCATTAGCTGGTGGTTTCCGAAATTTGTTGTTTTTTTATCGTTCTGCAGTCCTAACTGCTCTAGTTTCATTTTTTGTCTTATGGATTGCTTGTGTCTACAGTGGCCATCCCTGTAGTGCTTATTCCTGTAGTGCTTATTCCTGTAGTGCTTATCCCCAGAGTGCTTATCCCTCTAGTGCTTATCCCTCTAGTGCTTATCCATGTAGTGCTTATCCCAGTAGTGCTTATTCCAGTTGTGCTTATTCCAGTTGTGCTTATTCCAGTTGTGCTTATTCCAGTTGTGCTTATTCCAGTTGTGCTTATTCCAGTTGTGCTTGTTCCTGTAGTGCTTATCCCTCTAGTGCTTATCCCAGTAGTGCTTATCCCAGTAGTGCTTATTCCAGTAGTGCTTATCCCTCTAGTGCTTATCCCAGTAGTGCTTATCCCAGTAGTGCTTGTTCCTGTAGTGCTTATCCCTCTAGAGCTTATTCCAGTAGTGCTTATTCCTGTAGTACTTGTTCCTGTAGTGCTTATCCCTTTAGTGCTTATCCCTCTAGTGCTTATTCCTGTAGTGCTTATCCCTGGAGTTCTTGTTCCTGTAGTGCTTCTCCGAGGATGTCCCTGTCCGTCTCTTAGACTGCTTATACAATTCACTGCCTGTCTGTCCCCAATATTGAAATTTCTAGCGCGCAGTGAGGTCACGCATCTAGCTAGCATCTTTATGCGATGACTAATCCCTTTTGTTGTGTGCTTCTATCACTACTCACAGTAAGCACTCCCCGTTTTCCTCATCAATTTATTGCAGCGCTAGCAACCCCCAGCAAAAAGCAAGACAATGTCAGCCATCCGCTCGGCCGCCAGCAAGTTTCTGCCCCTGTTCGATCGCGTCCTTGTCCAGCGATTCGAGCCGCAGCTGAAAACCAAAGGCGGCGTGCTGCTCCCCGAGAAATCCAAGGGCAAAGTGCTGGAGGCGACGGTCATCGCCACCGGGCCCGGCCGACTGTGCGAGACCTCCGGCCAGCTGCAGCCGGTCAGCGTCAAGGTCGGCGACAAAGTTCTGCTGCCGGAGTTCGGCGGCACCAAGGTGACGCTCGAGGACACGGAATATTTTCTGTTTCGCGACGGCGACATCCTGGGCAAATTCGAGAACTGAACTGCTTCAATGGGAGACTTCTTTGACTGGGCTGCCTTGTTCCATCTCTGTGCTTGACAACTCGAGTTTAGCCGCTACCAATTGAATTAACAGCTTTTCTAGTTTACTGTGTCGTCGTCATCATGTTTCTAACTAATTATTTTACTTAGCTTTTCATACTACTGTTAGTAGACAAGTCCCAGTGAATGATAGTTTGAAATTAGCTAGTTAGCAGATCAGTTTTCCATCTTATGGTTTAATTTAATTTGTGCGCCAGCGGGTAGCAAATTTTCTATCTTGCGTTTTTTTGTTTTTTTGTTACAAAAATTGTGCGATAACTGAAAATAAAAAACTCAACTTGCTTGGGAAGTAATTGATAGACGAGGTTTTGCATTTTTCGAGATACAAAATTGCGGTTTAGCGTTTGCTATCGACTGTTTAGTCTTGCTAATTTTCTGCTCAACTATTTGGGGTTGGGTTTTGCTGTTTTTCAACTCAATTCAAGTATGATTATCTGTTTCAGCTGGCTAGCTTGAATTTATAATTGGTTAGCAAAGCTATTTCTGCACTTGGTTACCACCTCAGCACAGCGATAATGCACAGCCTGCGCTTTGCCTCGGTGCTGTCACCGCTGCGTCATCGCGCCGCTGTCCAGTTGAAGGCGCCAACGGCGGCAGCGTCAACAGGAAACGCCGGCGCAGCCAAGCTGGACTCGTTGAAGTCGCTCGGCCTCATCGACCAGCTCAACTATGTCGGCGGCCAGCGCTGCGACGGCGGCGGGCCAGCCTTTGACAATGTTTATCCGGCCAGCGGGCACAAGACTGCCGCTGTGCGAGAGTCCACGGCTGACGATGTTGATAAGGCAGTGCTGGCTGCCAAAGAGGTCAGGGTGCCGATGTGGCTGCTTGAACTAGTGGATCTCTGCTGCGCTCACTGCTTCTCGATTTAAAAGCAGAGTTTAAGGAAGCTGAGTCAGATGGGTCAAATAAACAGATATCTAAGTCACTTAAAAAGTAGCTGAAACAAACCAAAAAGTAGCTAAGCCAGTAACTGAGTCAGACAACGCAGTAGCTGAGTCAAACAACCCAGTAGCTGAGCCAAATAACCCAGTAGCTGAGTCAGACAACGCAGTAGCTGAGTCAGATAACCCAGTAGCTGAGTCAGATAACCCAGTAGCTGAGTCAGATAACCCAGTAGCTGAGTCAGATAACCCAGTGGCTGAGTCAGATAACCCAGTGGCTGAGTCAGATAACCCAGTAGCTGAGTCTGATGACCGAGTAGCTGAGTCAGATAACCCAGTAGCTGAGTCTGATGACCGAGTAGCTCAGCTCAACCCAGTAGCTGAGTCGGATAACCCAGTAGCTGAGTCAGATAACCCAGTAGCTGAGTCAGATAACCTAGTAGCTGAGTCAGATAACCCAGTAGCTGAGTCAGATAACCTAGTAGCTGAGTCAGATAACCCAGTAGCTGAGTCAGATAACCCAGTAGCTGAGTTAGATAACCCAGTAGCTGAGTCGGATAACCCAGTAGCTGAGTCAAATAACCCAGTAGCTGAGTCAGATAACCCAGTAGCTGAGCCAAATAACCGAGTAGCTAAGTCAGATAACCCAGTAGCTGAGTCGGATAACCCAGTAGCTGAGTCAGATAACCCAGTAGCTGAGCCAAATAACCCAGTAGCTGAGTCAGACAACCCAGTAGCTGAGCCAAATAACCCAGTAGCTGAGTCAGATAACCCAGTAGCTGAGTCGGATAACCCAGTAGCTGAGTCAGATAACCCAGTAGCTGAGCCAAATAACCCAGTGGCTGAGTCAGATAACCCAGTAGCTGAGCCTGATGACCGAGTAGCTGAGTCAGATAACCCAGTAGCTGAGTCAGATAACCTAGTAGCTGAGCCAAATAACCCAGTAGCTGAGTCAGATAACCCAGTGGCTGAGTCAGATAACCCAGTGGCTGAGTCAGATAACCCAGTAGCTGAGTCTGATGACCGAGTAGCTGAGTCAGATAACCCAGTAGCTGAGTCTGATGACCGAGTAGCTCAGCTCAACCCAGTAGCTGAGTCGTATAACCCAGTAGCTGAGTCAGATAACCTAGTAGCTGAGTCAGATAACCTAGTAGCTGAGTCAGATAACCCAGTAGCTGAGTCAGATAACCTAGTAGCTGAGTCAGACAACCCAGTAGCTGAGTCAGATAACCCAGTAGCTGAGTCAGATAACCCAGTAGCTGAGCCAAATAACCCAGTAGCTAAGTCAGATAACCCAGTAGCTGAGCCAAATAACCCAGTAGCTGAGTCAGACAACAGAGTAGCTGAGTCAGATAACCCAGTAGCTGATTCGGATAACCCAGTAGCTGAGTCAGATAACCCAGTAGCTGAGTCGGATAACCCAGTAGCTGAGTCAGATAACCCTGTAGCTGAGTCGGATAACCCAGTAGCTGAGTCGAATAACCCAGTAGCTGAGTCAGATAACCCAGTAGCTGAGTCGGATAACCCAGTAGCTGAGTCAGATAACCCAGTAGCTGAGCCAAATAACCCAGTAGCTGAGTCAGACAACCCAGTAGCTGAGTCAGATAACCCAGTAGCTGAGCCAAATAACCCAGTAGCTGAGTCAGACAACCCAGTAGCTGAGCCAAATAACCCAGTAGCTGAGTCGTATAACCCAGTAGCTGAGTCGGATAACCCAGTAGCTGAGTCAAATAACCCAGTAGCTGAGTCAAATAACCCAGTAGCTAAGTCAGATAACCCAGTAGCTGAGCCAAATAACCCAGTAGCTGAGTCAGACAACCCAGTAGCTGAGCCAAATAACCCAGTAGCTGAGTCAAATAACCCAGTAGCTGAGTCAGATAACCCAGTAGCTGAGCCAAATAACCCAGTAGCTCAGTCGGATAACCCAGTAGCTGAGTCAGATAACCCAGTAGCTGAGTCAGATAGCCCAGTGGCTGAGTCAGATAACCCAGTGGCTGAGTCAGATAACCCAGTAGCTGAGTCTGATGACCGAGTAGCTGAGTCAGATAACCCAGTAGCTGAGTCTGATGACCGAGTAGCTCAGCTCAACCCAGTAGCTGAGTCGGATAACCCAGTAGCTGAGTCAGATAACCCAGTAGCTGAGTCAGATAACCTAGTAGCTGAGTCAGATAACCCAGTAGCTGAGTCAGATAACCTAGTAGCTGAGTCAGATAACCCAGTAGCTGAGTTAGATAACCCAGTAGCTAAGTCAGATAACCCAGTAGCTCAGTCGGATAACCCAGTAGCTGAGTCAGATAACCCAGTAGCTGAGTCGGATAACCCAGTAGCTGAGTCAAATAACCCAGTAGCTGAGTCAGATAACCCAGTAGGCTGAGTCAGATAACCCAGTAGCTGAGTCATGATGAACCGAGTAGCTGAGTCAGATAACCCAGTAGCTGAGTCTGATGACCGAGTAGCTCAGCTCAACCCAGTAGCTGAGTCGGATAACCCAGTAGCTGAGTCAGATAACCCAGTAGCTGAGTCAGATAACCCTAGTAGCTGAGTCAGATAACCCAGTAGCTGAGTCAGATAACCCTAGTAGCTGAGTCAGATAACCCAGTAGCTGAGTCAGATAACCCAGTAGCTGAGTTAGATAACCCAGTAGCTGAGTCGGATAACCCAGTAGCTGAGTCAAATAACCCAGTAGCTGAGTCAGATAACCCAGTAGCTGAGCCAAATAACCCAGTAGCTAAGTCAGATAACCCAGTAGCTGAGTCGGATAACCCAGTAGCTGAGTCAGATAACCCAGTAGCTGAGTCAGATAACCCAGTAGCTGAGTCAGATAACCCAGTAGCTGAGTCAAATAACCCAGTAGCTGAGTCAAATAACCCAGTAGCTGAGTCAAATAACCCAGTAGCTAAGTCAGATAACCCAGTAGCTGAGCCAAATAACCCAGTGGCTGAGTCAGATAACCCAGTAGCTGAGCCTGATGACCGAGTAGCTGAGTCAGATAACCCAGTAGCTGAGTCAGATAACCTAGTAGCTGAGTCAGATAACCTAGTAGCTGAGTCAGATAACCCAGTAGCTGAGTCAGATAACCTAGTAGCTGAGCCAAATAACCCAGTAGCTGAGTCAGATAACCCAGTGGCTGAGTCAGATAACCCAGTGGCTGAGTCAGATAACCCAGTAGCTGAGTCTGATGACCGAGTAGCTGAGTCAGATAACCCAGTAGCTGAGTCTGATGACCGAGTAGCTCAGCTCAACCCAGTAGCTGAGTCGTATAACCCAGTAGCTGAGTCAGATAACCTAGTAGCTGAGTCAGATAACCTAGTAGCTGAGTCAGATAACCCAGTAGCTGAGTCAGATAACCCAGTAGCTGAGTCGGATAACCCAGTAGCTGAGTCAAATAACCCAGTAGCTGAGTCAGATAACCCAGTAGCTGAGCCAAATAACCCAGTAGCTAAGTCAGATAACCCAGTAGCTGAGCCAAATAACCCAGTAGCTGAGTCAGACAACAGAGTAGCTGAGTCAGATAACCCAGTAGCTGATTCGGATAACCCAGTAGCTGAGTCGGATAACCCAGTAGCTGAGTCGGATAACCCAGTAGCTGAGTCAGATAACCCTGTAGCTGAGTCAGGATAACCCAGTAGCTGAGTCAGAATAACCCAGTAGCTGAGTCAAATAACCCAGTAGCTGAGTCAAATAACCCAGTAGCTGAGTCAGATAACCCAGTAGCTGAGCCAAATAACCCAGTAGCTGAGTCAGATAACCCAGTAGCTGAGTCAGATAACCCAGTAGCTGAGCCAAATAACCCAGTAGCTGAGTCAGACAACCCAGTAGCTGAGTCAGATAACCCAGTAGCTGAGCCAAATAACCCAGTAGCTGAGTCAGACAACCCAGTAGCTGAGCCAAATAACCCAGTAGCTGAGTCGTATAACCCAGTAGCTGAGTCGGATAACCCAGTAGCTGAGTCAGATAACCCAGTAGCTGAGCCAAATAACCCAGTGGCTGAGTTAGATAACCCAGTAGCTGAGTCTGATGACCGAGTAGCTGAGTCAGATAACCCAGTAGCTGAGTCAGATAACCTAGTAGCTGAGTCAGATAACCTAGTAGCTGAGTCAGATAACCCAGTAGCTGAGTCAGATAACCCAGTAGCTGAGTCAGATAACCCAGTGGCTGAGTCAGATAATCCAGTAGCTGAGTCTGATGACCGAGTCGCTGAGTCAGATAACCCAGTAGCTGAGTCTGATGACCGAGTAGCTCAGCTCAACCCAGTAGCTGAGTCGTATAACCCAGTAGCTGAGTCAGATAACCTAGTAGCTGAGTCAGATAACCTAGTAGCTGAGTCAGATAACCCAGTAGCTGAGTCAGATAACCTAGTAGCTGAGTCAGACAACCCAGTAGCTGGGTCAGATAACCTAGTAGCTGAGTCAGATAACCCAGTAGCTGAGCCAAATAACCCAGTAGCTAAGTCAGATAACCCAGTAGCTGAGCCAAATAAACCAGTAGCTGAGTCAGACAACAGAGTAGCTGAGTCAGATAACCCAGTAGCTGATTCGGATAACCCAGTAGCTGAGTCGGATAACCCAGTAGCTGAGTCGGATAACCCAGCAGCTGAGTCAGATAACCCTGTAGCTGAGTCGGATAACCCAGTAGCTGAGTCGGATAACCCAGTAGCTGAGTCAGATAACCCAGTAGCTGAGTCGGATAACCCAGTAGCTGAGTCAGATAACCCAGTAGCTGAGTCAGATAACCCAGTAGCTGAGTCAGATAACCCAGTAGCTGAGTCAAATAACCCAGTAGCTGAGTCAAATAACCCAGTAGCTGAGTCAAATAACCCAGTAGCTAAGTCAGATAATTCAGTAGCTGAGCCAAATAACCCAGTAGCTGAGTCAGATAACCCAGTAGCTGAGTCAAGATAACCCAGTAGCTGAGTCAGACAACCCAGTAGCTGAGTCAGACTAACCCAGTAGCTGAGTCAGATAACCCAGTAGCTGAGTCAGAATAACCCAGTAGCTGAGTCAGATAACCCAGTAGCTGAGTCAGATAACCCAGTAGCTGAGTCAGTATAACCCAGTAGCTGAGTCAGATAACCCAGTAGCTGAGTCAGATAACCCAGTAGCTGAGCCATAATAACCCAGTAGCTGAGTTAGATAACCCAGTAGCTGAGTCTGAATGACCCGAGTAGCTGAGTCAGATAACCCAGTAGCTGAGTCAGATAACCTAGTAGCTGAGTCAGATAACCTAGTAGCTGAGTCAGATAACCCAGTAGCTGAGTCAGATAACCCAGTAGCTGAGTCAGATAACCCAGTAGGCTGAGTCAGATAACCCAGTAGCTGAGTCAGATAACCCAGTAGCTGAGTCAGATAACCCAGTAGCTGAGTCAAATAACCCAGTAGCTGAGTCAAATAACCCAGTAGCTGAGTCAGATAACCCAGTAGCTGAGTCAGATAACCCAGTAGCTGAGTCAGATAACCCAGTAGCTGAGTCAGATAACCCAGTAGCTGAGTCAGAATAACCCAGTAGCTGAGTCAGATAACCCAGTAGCTGAGTCCAGACTAACCCAGTAGCTGAGTCAGATAACCCAGTAGCTGAGCCAAATAACCCAGTAGCTGAGTCAGACAACCCAGTAGCTGAGTCAGATAACCCAGTAGCTGAGTCGTATAACCCAGTAGCTGAGTCGGATAACCCAGTAGCTGAGTCAGATAACCCAGTAGCTGAGTCAGATAACCCAGTAGCTGAGTCAGATAACCCAGTAGCTGAGTCAGATAACCCAGTAGCTGAGTCAGATAACCCAGTAGCTGAGTCAGATAACCTAGTAGCTGAGTCAGATAACCCAGTAGCTGAGTCAGATAACCCAGTAGCTGAGTCAGATAACCCAGTAGCTGAGTCAGATAACCCAGTCGCTGAGTCAGATAACCCAGTAGCTGAGTCATGATGACCGAGTAGCTGAGTCAGATAACCAGTAGCTGAGTCAGATAACCCAGTAGCTGAGTCAGATAACCCAGTAGCTGAGTCAGATAACCCAGTAGCTGAGTCAGATAACCCAGTAGCTGAGTCAGATAACCTAGTAGCTGAGTCAGATAACCCAGTAGCTGAGTCAGATAACCTAGTAGCTGAGTCAGAATAACCCAGTAGCTGAGTCAGATAACCCAGTAGCTGAGTCAGATACCCAGTAGCTGAGCCAAATAACCCAGTAGCTGAGTCAGATAACCGAGTAGCTGAGTCAGATAACCAGTAGCTGAGTCAGATAACCCAGTAGCTGAGTCAGATAACCCAGTAGCTGAGTCAGGATAACCCAGTAGCTGAGTCAGATAACCCAGTAGCTGAGTCAGATAACCCAGTAGCTGAGTCAGATAACCCAGTAGCTGAGTCAGATAACCCAGTAGCTGAGTCAGATAACCCAGTAGCTGAGTCAGGATAACCCAGTAGCTGAGTCAGATAACCCAGTAGCTGAGTCAGATAACCTAGTAGCTGAGTCAGATAACCCAGTAGCTGAGTCAGGATAACCCAGTAGCTGAGTCAGATAACCCAGTAGCTGAGTCAGATAACCTAGTAGCTGAGTCAGATAACCCAGTAGCTGAGTCAGATAACCCAGTAGCTGAGTCAGATAACCCAGTAGCTGAGTCAAATAACCCAGTAGCTGAGTCAGATAACCCAGTAGCTGAGTCAGATAACCCAGTAGCTGAGTCAGATAACCCAGTAGCTGAGTCAGATAACCCAGTAGCTGAGTCAGATAACCCAGTAGCTGAGTCAGATAACCCAGTAGCTGAGTCAGATAACCCAGTAGCTGAGTCAGGATAACCCAGTAGCTGAGTCAGATAACCCAGTAGCTGAGTCAGATAACCCAGTAGCTGAGTCAGATAACCCAGTAGCTGAGTCAGATAACCCAGTAGCTGAGTCAGATAACCCAGTAGCTGAGTCAGATAACCCAGTAGCTGAGTCAGATAACCCAGTAGCTGAGTCAGATAACCCAGTAGCTGAGTCAGATAACCAGTAGCTGAGTCAGATAACCCAGTAGCTGAGTCAGATAACCCAGTAGCTGAGTCAGATAACCCAGTAGCTGAGTCAGATAACCCAGTAGCTGAGTCAGATAACCCAGTAGCTGAGTCAGATAACCCAGTAGCTGAGTCAGATAACCCAGTAGCTGAGTCAGATAACCCAGTAGCTGAGTCAGATAACCAGTAGCTGAGTCAGATAACCCAGTAGCTGAGTCAAATAACCCAGTAGCTGAGTCAAGATAACCCAGTAGCTGAGTCAAATAACCCAGTAGCTGAGTCAAATAACCCAGTAGCTGAGTCAGATAACCCAGTAGCTGAGTCAGATAACCCAGTAGCTGAGTCAGATAACCCAGTAGCTGAGTCAGATAACCTAGTAGCTGAGTCAGATAACCCAGTAGCTGAGTCAGATAACCCAGTAGCTGAGTCAGATAACCCAGTAGCTGAGTCAGATAACCCAGTAGCTGAGTCAGATAACCCAGTAGCTGAGTCGGATAACCCAGTAGCTGAGTCAGATAACCCAGTAGCTGAGTCAAATAACCCAGTAGCTGAGTCAAATAACCCAGTAGCTGAGTCAGATAACCCAGTAGCTGAGTCAGATAACCCAGTAGCTGAGTCAGATAACCCAGTAGCTGAGTCAGATAACCCAGTAGCTGAGTCAGATAACCCAGTAGCTGAGTCAGATAACCCAGTAGCTGAGTCAGATAACCCAGTAGCTGAGTCAGATAACCCAGTAGCTGAGTCAGATAACCCAGTAGCTGAGTCAGATAACCAGTAGCTGAGTCAGATAACCCAGTAGCTGAGTCAGATAACCCAGTAGCTGAGTCAGATAACCCAGTAGCTGAGTCAGATAACCCAGTAGCTGAGTCAGATAACCCAGTAGCTGAGTCAGATAACCTAGTAGCTGAGTCAGATAACCCAGTAGCTGAGTCAGATAACCAGTAGCTGAGTCAGATAACCTAGTAGCTGAGTCAAATAACCCAGTAGCTGAGTCAGATAACCCAGTAGCTGAGTCAGATAACCCAGTAGCTGAGTCAGAATAACCCAGTAGCTGAGTCAGATAACCCAGTAGCTGAGTCAGATAACCCAGTAGCTGAGTCGGATAACCCAGTAGCTGAGTCGGATAACCCAGTAGCTGAGTCAGATAACCCAGTAGCTGAGTCGGATAACCCAGTAGCTGAGTCGATAACCCAGTAGCTGAGTCAGATAACCCAGTAGCTGAGTCAGATAACCCAGTAGCTGAGTCAGATAACCCAGTAGCTGAGTCAGATAACCCAGTAGCTGAGTCAGATAACCCAGTAGCTGAGTCAGATAACCCAGTAGCTGAGTCAGATAACCCAGTAGCTGAGTCAGATAACCCAGTAGCTGAGTCAGATAACCCAGTAGCTGAGTCAGATAACCCAGTAGCTGAGTCAGATAACCCAGTAGCTGAGTCAGATAACCCAGTAGCTGAGTCAGGATAACCCAGTAGCTGAGTCAGATAACCCAGTAGCTGAGTCAGATAACCCAGTAGCTGAGTCAGATAACCCAGTAGCTGAGTCAGATAACCCAGTAGCTGAGTCAGATAACCCAGTAGCTGAGTCAGATAACCCAGTAGCTGAGTCAGATAACCCAGTAGCTGAGTCAGATAACCCAGTAGCTGAGTCAGATAACCCAGTAGCTGAGTCAGATAACCCAGTAGCTGAGTCAGATAACCCAGTAGCTGAGTCAGATAACCCAGTAGCTGAGTCAGATAACCCAGTAGCTGAGTCAGATAACCCAGTAGCTGAGTCAGATAACCCAGTAGCTGAGTCAGATAACCCAGTAGCTGAGTCAGATAACCCAGTAGCTGAGTCAGATAACCCAGTAGCTGAGTCAGATAACCCAGTAGCTGAGTCAGATAACCCAGTAGCTGAGTCAGATAACCCAGTAGCTGAGTCAGATAACCCAGTAGCTGAGTCAGATAACCCAGTAGCTGAGTCAAATAACCCAGTAGCTGAGTCAGATAACCCAGTAGCTGAGTCAGATAACCAGTAGCTGAGTCAGATAACCCAGTAGCTGAGTCAGATAACCCAGTAGCTGAGTCAGATAACCCAGTAGCTGAGTCAGATAACCCAGTAGCTGAGTCAGATAACCCAGTAGCTGAGTCAGATAACCCAGTAGCTGAGTCAGATAACCCAGTAGCTGAGTCAGATAACCCAGTAGCTGAGTCAGATAACCCAGTAGCTGAGTCAGATAACCCAGTAGCTGAGTCAGATAACCCAGTAGCTGAGTCAGATAACCCAGTAGCTGAGTCAGATAACCCTAGTAGCTGAGTCAGATAACCCAGTAGCTGAGTCAGATAACCCAGTAGCTGAGTCAGAAACCCAGTAGCTGAGTCAGATAACCCAGTAGCTGAGTCAGATAACCCAGTAGGCTGAGTCAGATAACCCAGTAGCTGAGTCAGATAACCCAGTAGCTGAGTCAGATAACCCAGTAGCTGAGTCAGATAAACCCAGTAGCTGAGTCAGATAACCCAGTAGCTGAGTCAGATAACCCAGTAGCTGAGTCAGATAACCGAGTAGCTGAGTCAGATAACCCAGTAGCTGAGTCAGGATAACCCAGTAGCTGAGTCAGATAACCCAGTAGCTGAGTCAGATAACCCAGTAGCTGAGTCAGATAACCCAGTAGCTGAGTCAGATAACCCAGTAGCTGAGTCAATAACCCAGTAGCTGAGTCCAAATAACCCAGTAGCTGAGTCAAATAACCCAGTAGCTAAGTCAGATAACCCAGTAGCTGAGCCAAATAACCCAGTAGCTGAGTCAGATAACCCAGTAGCTGAGCCAAATAACCCAGTAGCTGAGTCAGACAACCCAGTAGCTGAGTCAGACAACCCAGTAGCTGAGTCAGATAACCCAGTAGCTGAGGCCAAATAACCCAGTAGCTGAGTCAGACAACCCAGTAGCTGAGCCAAATAACCCAGTAGCTGAGTCGTATAACCCAGTAGCTGAGTCGGATAACCCAGTAGCTGAGTCAGATAACCCAGTAGCTGAGCCAAATAACCCAGTGGCTGAGTTAGATAACCCAGTAGCTGAGTCTGATGACCGAGTAGCTGAGTCAGATAACCCAGTAGCTGAGTCAGATAACCTAGTAGCTGAGTCAGATAACCTAGTAGCTGAGTCAGATAACCCAGTAGCTGAGTCAGATAACCCAGTAGCTGAGTCAGATAACCCAGTGGCTGAGTCAGATAATCCAGTAGCTGAGTCTGATGACCCGAGTCGCTGAGTCAGATAACCCAGTAGCTGAGTCTGATGACCCGAGTAGCTCAGCTCAACCCAGTAGCTGAGTCGTATAACCCAGTAGCTGAGTCAGATAACCTAGTAGCTGAGTCAGATAACCCTAGTAGCTGAGTCAGATAACCCAGTAGCTGAGTCAGATAACCTAGTAGCTGAGTCAGACAACCCAGTAGCTGGGTCAGATAACCCAGTAGCTGAGTCAGATAACCCAGTAGCTGAGTCAGATAACCCAGTAGCTGAGTCAGATAACCCAGTAGCTGAGTCAGATAACCCAGTAGCTGAGTCAGATAACCCAGTAGCTGAGTCAGATAACCCAGTAGCTGAGTCAGATAACCCAGTAGCTGAGTCGATAACCCAGTAGCTGAGTCAGATAACCCAGTAGCTGAGTCAGATAACCTAGTAGCTGAGTCAGATAACCCAGTAGCTGAGTCAGATAACCCAGTAGCTGAGTCAGATAACCCAGTAGCTGAGCGAAATAACCCAGTAGCTAAGTCAGATAACCCAGTAGCTGAGTCAGATAACCCAGTAGCTGAGTCAGATAACCCAGTAGCTGAGTCGGATAACCCAGTAGCTGAGTCGGATAACCCAGTAGCTGAGTCGGATAACCCAGTAGCTGAGTCAGATAACCAGTAGCTGAGTCAGATAACCCATGTAGCTGAGTCAGATAACCCAGTAGCTGAGTCAGATAACCCAGTAGCTGAGTCAAATAACCCAGTAGCTGAGTCAAATAACCCAGTAGCTGAGTCAAGATAACCCAGTAGCTGAGTCAGATAACCCAGTAGCTGAGCCAAGATAACCCAGTAGCTGAGTCAGACAACCCAGTAGCTGAGTCAGATAACCCAGTAGCTGAGTCAGATAAACCCAGTAGCTGAGTTAGACAACCCAGTAGCTGAGTCAGATAACCCAGTAGCTGAGTCGGATAACCCAGTAGCTGAGTCAGATAACCCAGTAGCTGAGCCAAATAACCCAGTAGCTGAGTCAGACAACCCAGTAGCTGAGTCAGATAACCCAGTGGCTGAGTTCAGAAAACCCAGTAGCTGAGTCAGATAACCCAGTAGCTGAGTCAGATAACCCAGTAGCTGAGTCAGATAACCCAGTAGCTGAGTCAGATAACCCAGTAGCTGAGTTCAGATAACACAGTAGCTGAGTCAGATAACCCAGTAGCTGAGCCAAATAACCCAGTGGCTGAGTCAGATAACCCAGTAGCTGAGTCTGATGACCGAGTAGCTGAGTCAGATAACCCAGTAGCTGAGTCTGATGACCGAGTAGCTGAGTCAGATAACCCAGTAGCTGAGTCAGATAACCCAGTAGCTGAGTCAGATAACCTAGTAGCTGAGTCAGATAACCCAGTAGCTGAGTCAGATAACCCAGTAGGCTGAGTCAGATAACCCAGTGGCTGAGTCAGATAACCCAGTAGCTGAGTCTGATGACCCAGTAGCTGAGTCAGGATAACCCAGTAGCTGAGTCTGATGACCGAGTAGCTCAGCTCAACCCAGTAGCTGAGTCAGATAACCCAGTAGCTGAGTCAGATAACCCAGTAGCTGAGTCAGATAACCCTAGTAGCTGAGTCAGAATAACCCAGTAGCTGAGTCAGATAACCCAGTAGCTGAGTCAGATAACCCAGTAGCTGAGTCAGATAACCCAGTAGCTGAGTCAGATAACCCAGTAGCTGAGTCAGAATAACCCAGTAGCTGAGTCAGATAACCAGTAGCTGAGTCAGATAACCCAGTAGCTGAGTCAGACTAACCCAGTAGCTGAGTCAGATAACCCAGTAGCTGAGTCAGATAACCCAGTAGCTGAGTCAGATAACCCAGTAGCTGAGTCAGATAACCCAGTAGCTGAGTCAGATAACCAGTAGCTGAGTCAGATAACCCAGTAGCTGAGTCAGATAACCCAGTAGCTGAGTCAGATAACCCAGTAGCTGAGTCAGATAACCCAGTAGCTGAGTCAGATAACCCAGTAGCTGAGTCAGATAACCCAGTAGCTGAGTCAGATAACCCAGTAGCTGAGTCAGATAACCCAGTAGCTGAGTCAGATAACCCAGTAGCTGAGTCAGATAACCCAGTAGCTGAGTCTGATGACCCGCAGTAGCTGAGTCAGATAACCCAGTAGCTGAGTCTGATGACCGAGTAGCTGAGTCAGATAACCCAGTAGCTGAGTCAGATAACCCAGTAGCTGAGTCAGATAACCTAGTAGCTGAGTCAGATAACCCAGTAGCTGAGTCAGATAACCCAGTGGCTGAGTCAGATAACCCAGTGGCTGAGTCAGATAACCCAGTAGCTGAGTCTGATGACCGAGTAGCTGAGTCAGGTAAACCAGTAGCTGAGTCTGATGACCGAGTAGCTCAGCTCAACCCAGTAGCTGAGTCGTATAACCCAGTAGCTGAGTCAGATAACCTAGTAGCTGAGTCAGATAACCTAGTAGCTGAGTCAGATAACCCAGTAGCTGAGTCAGATAACCTAGTAGCTGAGCAAATAACCAGTGGCTGAGTCAGATAACCCAGTAGCTGAGTCTGATGACCCGAGTAGCTGAGTCAGATAACCCAGCAGCTGAGTCTGATGACCGAGTAGCTGAGTCAGATAACCCAGTAGCTGAGTCAGATAACCCAGTAGCTGAGTCAGATAACCTAGTAGCTGAGTCAGATAACCCAGTAGCTGAGTCAGATAACCCAGTGGCTGAGTCAGATAACCCAGTGGCTGAGTCAGATAACCCAGTAGCTGAGTCTGATGACCGAGTAGCTGAGTCAGGTAACCCAGTAGCTGAGTCTGATGACCGAGTAGCTCAGCTCAACCCAGTAGCTGAGTCGTATAACCCAGTAGCTGAGTCAGATAACCTAGTAGCTGAGTCAGATAACCTAGTAGCTGAGTCAGATAACCCAGTAGCTGAGTCAGATAACCTAGTAGCTGAGTCAGACAATCCAGTAGCTGAGTCAGATAACCCAGTAGCTGAGTCAGATAACCAGTAGCTGAGCCAAATAACCCAGTAGCTAAGTCAGACAACAGAGTAGCTGAGTCAGATAACCCAGTAGCTGATTCGGATAACCCAGTAGCTGAGTCGGATAACCCAGTAGCTGAGTCGGATAACCCAGTAGCTGAGTCAGATAACCCTGTAGCTGAGTCGGATAACCCAGTAGCTGAGTCGGATAACCCAGTAGCTGAGTCAGATAACCCAGTAGCTGAGTCAGATAACCCAGTAGCTGAGTCGGATAACCCAGTAGCTGAGTCGGATAACCCAGCAGCTGAGTCAGATAACCCTGTAGCTGAGTCGGATAACCCAGTAGCTGAGTCGGATAACCCAGTAGCTGAGTCAGATAACCCAGTAGCTGAGTCGGATAACCCAGTAGCTGAGTCAGATAACCCAGTAGCTGAGTCAGATAACCCAGTAGCTGAGTCAGATAACCCAGTAGCTGAGTCAAATAACCCAGTAGCTGAGTCAAATAACCCAGTAGCTGAGTCAAATAACCCAGTAGCTAAGTCAGATAACCCAGTAGCTGAGCCAAATAACCCAGTAGCTGAGTCAGATAACCCAGTAGCTGAGCCAAATAACCCAGTAGCTGAGTCAGACAACCCAGTAGCTGAGTCAGACAACCCAGTAGCTGAGTCAGATAACCCAGTAGCTGAGCCAAATAACCCAGTAGCTGAGTCAGACAACCCAGTAGCTGAGCCAAATAACCCAGTAGCTGAGTCGTATAACCCAGTAGCTGAGTCGGATAACCCAGTAGCTGAGTCAGATAACCCAGTAGCTGAGCCAAATAACCCAGTGGCTGAGTTAGATAACCCAGTAGCTGAGTCTGATGACCGAGTAGCTGAGTCAGATAACCCAGTAGCTGAGTCAGATAACCTAGTAGCTGAGTCAGATAACCTAGTAGCTGAGTCAGATAACCCAGTAGCTGAGTCAGATAACCCAGTAGCTGAGTCAGATAACCCAGTGGCTGAGTCAGATAATCCAGTAGCTGAGTCTGATGACCGAGTCGCTGAGTCAGATAACCCAGTAGCTGAGTCTGATGACCGAGTAGCTCAGCTCAACCCAGTAGCTGAGTCGTATAACCCAGTAGCTGAGTCAGATAACCTAGTAGCTGAGTCAGATAACCTAGTAGCTGAGTCAGATAACCCAGTAGCTGAGTCAGATAACCTAGTAGCTGAGTCAGACAACCCAGTAGCTGGGTCAGATAACCCAGTAGCTGATTCGGATAACCCAGTAGCTGAGTCGGATAACCCAGTAGCTGAGTCGGATAACCCAGCAGCTGAGTCAGATAACCCTGTAGCTGAGCCAAATAACCCAGTAGCTGAGTCAAATAACCCAGTAGCTGAGTCAGATAACCCAGTAGCTGAGTCGGATAACCCAGTAGCTGAGTCAGATAACCCAGTAGCTAAGTCAGATAACCTAGTAGCTGAGTCAGACAACCCAGTAGCTGAGTCAGATAACCCAGTAGCTGAGTCAGATAACCCAGTAGCTGAGCGAAATAACCCAGTAGCTAAGTCAGATAACCCAGTAGCTGAGCCAAATAACCCAGTAGCTGAGTCAGATAACCCAGTAGCTGAGTCGGATAACCCAGTAGCTGATTCGGATAACCCAGTAGCTGAGTCGGATAACCCAGTAGCTGAGTCGGATAACCCAGTAGCTGAGTCAGATAACCCTGTAGCTGAGTCAGATAACCCAGTAGCTGAGTCAGATAACCCAGTAGCTGAGTCAAATAACCCAGTAGCTGAGTCAAAAAACCCAGTAGCTGAGTCAAATAACCTAGTAGCTAAGTCAGATAACCCAGTAGCTGAGCCAAATAACCCAGTAGCTGAGTCAGACAACCCAGTAGCTGAGCCAAATAACCCAGTAGCTGAGTCAGACAACCCAGTAGCTGAGTTAGACAACCCAGTAGCTGAGTCAGATAACCCAGTAGCTGAGTCGGATAACCCAGTAGCTGAGTCAGATAACCCAGTAGCTGAGCCAAATAACCCAGTAGCTGAGTCAGACAACAGAGTAGCTGAGTCAGATAACCCAGTGGCTGAGTCAGAAAACCCAGTAGCTGAGTCAGATAACCCAGTAGCTGAGTCAGATAACCCAGTAGCTGAGTCAGATAACCCAGTAGCTTAGTCAGATAACCCAGTAGCTGAGTTAGATAACACAGTAGCTGAGTCAGATAACCCAGTAGCTGAGCCAAATAACCCAGTGGCTGAGTCAGATAACCCAGTAGCTGAGTCTGATGACCGAGTAGCTGAGTCAGATAACCCAGTAGCTGAGTCTGATGACCGAGTAGCTGAGTCAGATAACCCAGTAGCTGAGTCAGATAACCCAGTAGCTGAGTCAGATAACCTAGTAGCTGAGTCAGATAACCCAGTAGCTGAGTCAGATAACCCAGTGGCTGAGTCAGATAACCCAGTGGCTGAGTCAGATAACCCAGTAGCTGAGTCTGATGACCGAGTAGCTGAGTCAGGTAACCCACTAGCTGAGTCTGATGACCGAGTAGCTCAGCTCAACCCAGTAGCTGAGTCGTATAACCCAGTAGCTGAGTCAGATAACCTAGTAGCTGAGTCAGATAACCTAGTAGCTGAGTCAGATAACCCAGTAGCTGAGTCAGATAACCTAGTAGCTGAGTCAGACAACCCAGTAGCTGAGTCAGATAACCCAGTAGCTGAGTCAGATAACCCAGTAGCTGAGCCAAATAACCCAGTAGCTAAGTCAGACAACAGAGTAGCTGAGTCAGATAACCCAGTAGCTGATTCGGATAACCCAGTAGCTGAGTCGGATAACCCAGTAGCTGAGTCGGATAACCCAGTAGCTGAGTCAGATAACCCTGTAGCTGAGTCGGATAACCCAGTAGCTAAGTCGGATAACCCAGTAGCTGAGTCAGATAACCCAGTAGCTGAGTCAGATAACCCAGTAGCTGAGTCGGATAACCCAGTAGCTGAGTCGGATAACCCAGCAGCTGAGTCAGATAACCCTGTAGCTGAGTCAGATAACCCAGTAGCTGAGCCAAATAACCCAGTAGCTGAGTCAGATAACCCAGTAGCTGAGTCGAATAACCCAGTAGCTGAGTCAGATAACCCAGTAGCTGAGTCAGATAACCCAGTAGCTGAGTCAGATAACCCAGTAGCTGAGTCAAATAACCCAGTAGCTGAGTCAAATAACCCAGTAGCTAAGTCAAATAACCCAGTAGCTAAGTCAGATAACCCAGTAGCTGAGCCAAATAACCCAGTAGCTGAGTCAGATAACCCAGTAGCTGAGCCAAATAACCCAGTAGCTGAGTCAGACAACCCAGTAGCTGAGTCAGACAACCCAGTAGCTGAGTCAGATAACCCAGTAGCTGAGCCAAATAACCCAGTAGCTGAGTCAGACAACCCAGTAGCTGAGCCAAATAACCCAGTAGCTGAGTCGTATAACCCAGTAGCTGAGTCGGATAACCCAGTAGCTGAGTCAGATAACCCAGTAGCTGAGCCAAATAACCCAGTGGCTGAGTTAGATAACCCAGTAGCTGAGTCTGATGACCGAGTAGCTGAGTCAGATAACCCAGTAGCTGAGTCAGATAACCTAGTAGCTGAGTCAGATAACCTAGTAGCTGAGTCAAGATAACCCAGTAGCTGAGTCAGATAACCAGAGTAGCTGAGTCAGATAACCCAGTAGCTGAGTCAGAATAACCCAGTAGGCTGGAGTCAGATAACCCAGTAGCTGAGTCAGATAACCCAGTAGCTGAGTCAGATAACCCAGTAGCTGAGTCAGATAACCAGTAGCTTGAAGTACGTGATAAACCCAGTAGCTGAGTCCGATAAACATAGCTGAGTAGCCTAGTAGCTGAGCAGATACCTAGTAGCTGAGTCAGATAACCCAGTAGCTGAGTCAGATAACCTAGTAGCTGAGTCAGACAAACCCCAGTAGCTGAGTCAGATAACCCAGTAGCCTGAGTCAGATAACCCAGTAGCTGAGCCAAATACCCAGTAGCTAAGTCAGACAACAGAGTAGCTGAGTCAGATAACCCAGTAGCTGATTCGGATAACCCAGTAGCTGAGTCAGGATAACCCAGTAGCTGAGTCGGATAACCCAGTAGCTGAGTTCAGATAACCCATGTAGCTGAGTCGGATAACCCAGTAGCTGAGTCGGATAACCCAGTAGCTGAGTCAGATAACCCAGTAGCTGAGTCAGATAACCCAGTAGCTGAGTCGGATAACCCAGTAGCTGAGTCGGATAACCCAGCAGCTGAGTCAGATAACCCTGTAGCTGAGTCGGATAACCCAGTAGCTGAGTCGGATAACCCAGTAGCTGAGTCAAATAACCCAGTAGCTGAGTCAAATAACCCAGTAGCTGAGTCAAATAACCCAGTAGCTAAGTCAGATAACCCAGTAGCTGAGCCAAATAACCCAGTAGCTGAGTCAGATAACCCAGTAGCTGAGCCAAATAACCCAGTAGCTGAGTCAGACAACCCAGTAGCTGAGTCAGACAACCCAGTAGCTGAGTCAGATAACCCAGTAGCTGAGCCAAATAACCCAGTAGCTGAGTCAGACAACCCAGTAGCTGAGCCAAATAACCCAGTAGCTGAGTCGTATAACCCAGTAGCTGAGTCGGATAACCCAGTAGCTGAGTCAGATAACCCAGTAGCTGAGCCAAATAACCCAGTGGCTGAGTTAGATAACCCAGTAGCTGAGTCTGATGACCGAGTAGCTGAGTCAGATAACCCAGTAGCTGAGTCAGATAACCTAGTAGCTGAGTCAGATAACCTAGTAGCTGAGTCAGATAACCCAGTAGCTGAGTCAGATAACCCAGTAGCTGAGTCAGATAACCCAGTGGCTGAGTCAGATAATCCAGTAGCTGAGTCTGATGACCGAGTCGCTGAGTCAGATAACCCAGTAGCTGAGTCTGATGACCGAGTAGCTCAGCTCAACCCAGTAGCTGAGTCGTATAACCCAGTAGCTGAGTCAGATAACCTAGTAGCTGAGTCAGATAACCTAGTAGCTGAGTCAGATAACCCAGTAGCTGAGTCAGATAACCTAGTAGCTGAGTCAGACAACCCAGTAGCTGGGTCAGATAACCCAGTAGCTGATTCGGATAACCCAGTAGCTGAGTCGGATAACCCAGTAGCTGAGTCGGATAACCCAGCAGCTGAGTCAGATAACCCTGTAGCTGAGCCAAATAACCCAGTAGCTGAGTCAAATAACCCAGTAGCTGAGTCAGATAACCCAGTAGCTGAGTCGGATAACCCAGTAGCTGAGTCAGATAACCCAGTAGCTGAGTCAGATAACCTAGTAGCTGAGTCAGACAACCCAGTAGCTGAGTCAGATAACCCAGTAGCTGAGTCAGATAACCCAGTAGCTGAGCGAAATAACCCAGTAGCTAAGTCAGATAACCCAGTAGCTGAGCCAAATAACCCAGTAGCTGAGTCAGATAACCCAGTAGCTGAGTCGGATAACCCAGTAGCTGATTCGGATAACCCAGTAGCTGAGTCGGATAACCCAGTAGCTGAGTCGGATAACCCAGTAGCTGAGTCAGATAACCCTGTAGCTGAGTCAGATAACCCAGTAGCTGAGTCAGATAACCCAGTAGCTGAGTCAAATAACCCAGTAGCTGAGTCAAATAACCCAGTAGCTGAGTCAAATAACCCAGTAGCTAAGTCAGATAACCCAGTAGCTGAGCCAAATAACCCAGTAGCTGAGTCAGACAACCCAGTAGCTGAGCCAAATAACCCAGTAGCTGAGTCAGACAACCCAGTAGCTGAGTTAGACAACCCAGTAGCTGAGTCAGATAACCCAGTAGCTGAGTCGGATAACCCAGTAGCTGAGTCAGATAACCCAGTAGCTGAGCCAAATAACCCAGTAGCTGAGTCAGACAACAGAGTAGCTGAGTCAGATAACCCAGTGGCTGAGTCAGAAAACCCAGTAGCTGAGTCAGATAACCCAGTAGCTGAGTCAGATAACCCAGTAGCTGAGTCAGATAACCCAGTAGCTTAGTCAGATAACCCAGTAGCTGAGTTAGATAACACAGTAGCTGAGTCAGATAACCCAGTAGCTGAGCCAAATAACCCAGTGGCTGAGTCAGATAACCCAGTAGCTGAGTCTGATGACCGAGTAGCTGAGTCAGATAACCCAGTAGCTGAGTCTGATGACCGAGTAGCTGAGTCAGATAACCCAGTAGCTGAGTCAGATAACCCAGTAGCTGAGTCAGATAACCTAGTAGCAGAGTCAGATAACCCAGTAGCTGAGTCAGATAACCCAGTGGCTGAGTCAGATAACCCAGTGGCTGAGTCAGATAACCCAGTAGCTGAGTCTGATGACCGAGTAGCTGAGTCAGGTAACCCAGTAGCTGAGTCTGATGACCGAGTAGCTCAGCTCAACCCAGTAGCTGAGTCGTATAACCCAGTAGCTGAGTCAGATAACCTAGTAGCTGAGTCAGATAACCTAGTAGCTGAGTCAGATAACCCAGTAGCTGAGTCAGATAACCTAGTAGCTGAGTCAGACAACCCAGTAGCTGAGTCAGATAACCCAGTAGCTGAGTCAGATAACCCAGTAGCTGAGCCAAATAACCCAGTAGCTAAGTCAGACAACAGAGTAGCTGAGTCAGATAACCCAGTAGCTGATTCGGATAACCCAGTAGCTGAGTCGGATAACCCAGTAGCTGAGTCGGATAACCCAGTAGCTGAGTCAGATAACCCTGTAGCTGAGTCGGATAACCCAGTAGCTGAGTCGGATAACCCAGTAGCTGAGTCAGATAACCCAGTAGCTGAGTCAGATAACCCAGTAGCTGAGTCGGATAACCCAGTAGCTGAGTCGGATAACCCAGCAGCTGAGTCAGATAACCCTGTAGCTGAGTCGGATAACCCAGTAGCTGAGTCGGATAACCCAGTAGCTGAGTCAGATAACCCAGTAGCTGAGTCGGATAACCCAGTAGCTGAGTCAGATAACCCAGTAGCTGAGTCAGATAACCCAGTAGCTGAGTCAGATAACCCAGTAGCTGAGTCAAATAACCCAGTAGCTGAGTCAAATAACCCAGTAGCTGAGTCAAATAACCCAGTAGCTAAGTCAGATAACCCAGTAGCTGAGCCAAATAACCCAGTAGCTGAGTCAGATAACCCAGTAGCTGAGCCAAATAACCCAGTAGCTGAGTCAGACAACCCAGTAGCTGAGTCAGACAACCCAGTAGCTGAGTCAGATAACCCAGTAGCTGAGCCAAATAACCCAGTAGCTGAGTCAGACAACCCAGTAGCTGAGCCAAATAACCCAGTAGCTGAGTCGTATAACCCAGTAGCTGAGTCGGATAACCCAGTAGCTGAGTCAGATAACCCAGTAGCTGAGCCAAATAACCCAGTGGCTGAGTTAGATAACCCAGTAGCTGAGTCTGATGACCGAGTAGCTGAGTCAGATAACCCAGTAGCTGAGTCAGATAACCTAGTAGCTGAGTCAGATAACCTAGTAGCTGAGTCAGATAACCCAGTAGCTGAGTCAGATAACCCAGTAGCTGAGTCAGATAACCCAGTGGCTGAGTCAGATAATCCAGTAGCTGAGTCTGATGACCGAGTCGCTGAGTCAGATAACCCAGTAGCTGAGTCTGATGACCGAGTAGCTCAGCTCAACCCAGTAGCTGAGTCGTATAACCCAGTAGCTGAGTCAGATAACCTAGTAGCTGAGTCAGATAACCTAGTAGCTGAGTCAGATAACCCAGTAGCTGAGTCAGATAACCTAGTAGCTGAGTCAGACAACCCAGTAGCTGGGTCAGATAACCCAGTAGCTGATTCGGATAACCCAGTAGCTGAGTCGGATAACCCAGTAGCTGAGTCGGATAACCCAGCAGCTGAGTCAGATAACCCTGTAGCTGAGCCAAATAACCCAGTAGCTGAGTCAAATAACCCAGTAGCTGAGTCAGATAACCCAGTAGCTGAGTCGGATAACCCAGTAGCTGAGTCAGATAACCCAGTAGCTGAGTCAGATAACCTAGTAGCTGAGTCAGACAACCCAGTAGCTGAGTCAGATAACCCAGTAGCTGAGTCAGATAACCCAGTAGCTGAGCGAAATAACCCAGTAGCTGAGTCAGATAACCCAGTAGCTGAGCCAAATAACCCAGTAGCTGAGTCAGATAACCCAGTAGCTGAGTCGGATAACCCAGTAGCTGATTCGGATAACCCAGTAGCTGAGTCGGATAACCCAGTAGCTGAGTCGGATAACCCAGTAGCTGAGTCAGATAACCCTGTAGCTGAGTCAGATAACCCAGTAGCTGAGTCAGATAACCCAGTAGCTGAGTCAAATAACCCAGTAGCTGAGTCAAATAACCCAGTAGCTGAGTCAAATAACCCAGTAGCTAAGTCAGATAACCCAGTAGCTGAGCCAAATAACCCAGTAGCTGAGTCAGACAACCCAGTAGCTGAGCCAAATAACCCAGTAGCTGAGTCAGACAACCCAGTAGCTGAGTTAGACAACCCAGTAGCTGAGTCAGATAACCTAGTAGCTGAGTCAGATAACCTAGTAGCTGAGTCAGATAACCCAGTAGCTGAGTCAGATAACCTAGTAGCTGAGTCAGACAACCCAGTAGCTGGGTCAGATAACCTAGTAGCTGAGTCAGATAACCCAGTAGCTGAGCCAAATAGCCCAGTAGCTAAGTCAGATAACCCAGTAGCTGAGCCAAATAAACCAGTAGCTGAGTCAGACAACAGAGTAGCTGAGTCAGATAACCCAGTAGCTGATTCGGATAACCCAGTAGCTGAGTCGGATAACCCAGTAGCTGAGTCGGATAACCCAGCAGCTGAGTCAGATAACCCTGTAGCTGAGTCGGATAACCCAGTAGCTGAGTCGGATAACCCAGTAGCTGAGTCAGATAACCCAGTGGCTGAGTCAGATAACCCAGTGGCTGAGTCAGATAACCCAGTAGCTGAGTCAGATAACCCAGTAGCTGAGTCTGATGACCGAGTAGCTCAGCTCAACCCAGTAGCTGAGTCGGATAACCCAGTAGCTGAGTCAGATAACCCAGTAGCTGAGTCAAATAACCCAGTAGCTGAGTCAGATAACCCAGTAGCTGAGTCGGATAACCCAGTAGCTGAGTCAGATAACCCAGTAGCTGAGTCAGATAACCTAGTAGCTGAGTCAGACAACCCAGTAGCTGAGTCAGATAACCCAGTAGCTGAGTCAGATAACCCAGTAGCTGAGCGAAATAACCCAGTAGCTAAGTCAGATAACCCAGTAGCTGAGCCAAATAACCCAGTAGCTGAGTCAGATAACCCAGTAGCTGAGTCGGATAACCCAGTAGCTGATTCGGATAACCCAGTAGCTGAGTCGGATAACCCAGTAGCTGAGTCGGATAACCCAGTAGCTGAGTCAGATAACCCTGTAGCTGAGTCAGATAACCCAGTAGCTGAGTCAGATAACCCAGTAGCTGAGTCAAATAACCCAGTAGCTGAGTCAAATAACCCAGTAGCTGAGTCAAATAACCCAGTAGCTAAGTCAGATAACCCAGTAGCTGAGCCAAATAACCCAGTAGCTGAGTCAGACAACCCAGTAGCTGAGCCAAATAACCCAGTAGCTGAGTCAGACAACCCAGTAGCTGAGTTAGACAACCCAGTAGCTGAGTCAGATAACCCAGTAGCTGAGTCGGATAACCCAGTAGCTGAGTCAGATAACCCAGTAGCTGAGCCAAATAACCCAGTAGCTGAGTCAGACAACAGAGTAGCTGAGTCAGATAACCCAGTGGCTGAGTCAGAAAACCCAGTAGCTGAGTCAGATAACCCAGTAGCTGAGTCAGATAACCCAGTAGCTGAGTCAGATAACCCAGTAGCTTAGTCAGATAACCCAGTAGCTGAGTTAGATAACACAGTAGCTGAGTCAGATAACCCAGTAGCTGAGCCAAATAACCCAGTGGCTGAGTCAGATAACCCAGTAGCTGAGTCTGATGACCGAGTAGCTGAGTCAGATAACCCAGTAGCTGAGTCTGATGACCGAGTAGCTGAGTCAGATAACCCAGTAGCTGAGTCAGATAACCCAGTAGCTGAGTCAGATAACCTAGTAGCAGAGTCAGATAACCCAGTAGCTGAGTCAGATAACCCAGTGGCTGAGTCAGATAACCCAGTGGCTGAGTCAGATAACCCAGTAGCTGAGTCTGATGACCGAGTAGCTGAGTCAGGTAACCCAGTAGCTGAGTCTGATGACCGAGTAGCTCAGCTCAACCCAGTAGCTGAGTCGTATAACCCAGTAGCTGAGTCAGATAACCTAGTAGCTGAGTCAGATAACCTAGTAGCTGAGTCAGATAACCCAGTAGCTGAGTCAGATAACCTAGTAGCTGAGTCAGACAACCCAGTAGCTGAGTCAGATAACCCAGTAGCTGAGTCAGATAACCCAGTAGCTGAGCCAAATAACCCAGTAGCTAAGTCAGACAACAGAGTAGCTGAGTCAGATAACCCAGTAGCTGATTCGGATAACCCAGTAGCTGAGTCGGATAACCCAGTAGCTGAGTCGGATAACCCAGTAGCTGAGTCAGATAACCCTGTAGCTGAGTCGGATAACCCAGTAGCTGAGTCGGATAACCCAGTAGCTGAGTCAGATAACCCAGTAGCTGAGTCAGATAACCCAGTAGCTGAGTCGGATAACCCAGTAGCTGAGTCGGATAACCCAGCAGCTGAGTCAGATAACCCTGTAGCTGAGTCGGATAACCCAGTAGCTGAGTCGGATAACCCAGTAGCTGAGTCAGATAACCCAGTAGCTGAGTCGGATAACCCAGTAGCTGAGTCAGATAACCCAGTAGCTGAGTCAGATAACCCAGTAGCTGAGTCAGATAACCCAGTAGCTGAGTCAAATAACCCAGTAGCTGAGTCAAATAACCCAGTAGCTGAGTCAAATAACCCAGTAGCTAAGTCAGATAACCCAGTAGCTGAGCCAAATAACCCAGTAGCTGAGTCAGATAACCCAGTAGCTGAGCCAAATAACCCAGTAGCTGAGTCAGACAACCCAGTAGCTGAGTCAGACAACCCAGTAGCTGAGTCAGATAACCCAGTAGCTGAGCCAAATAACCCAGTAGCTGAGTCAGACAACCCAGTAGCTGAGCCAAATAACCCAGTAGCTGAGTCGTATAACCCAGTAGCTGAGTCGGATAACCCAGTAGCTGAGTCAGATAACCCAGTAGCTGAGCCAAATAACCCAGTGGCTGAGTTAGATAACCCAGTAGCTGAGTCTGATGACCGAGTAGCTGAGTCAGATAACCCAGTAGCTGAGTCAGATAACCTAGTAGCTGAGTCAGATAACCTAGTAGCTGAGTCAGATAACCCAGTAGCTGAGTCAGATAACCCAGTAGCTGAGTCAGATAACCCAGTGGCTGAGTCAGATAATCCAGTAGCTGAGTCTGATGACCGAGTCGCTGAGTCAGATAACCCAGTAGCTGAGTCTGATGACCGAGTAGCTCAGCTCAACCCAGTAGCTGAGTCGTATAACCCAGTAGCTGAGTCAGATAACCTAGTAGCTGAGTCAGATAACCTAGTAGCTGAGTCAGATAACCCAGTAGCTGAGTCAGATAACCTAGTAGCTGAGTCAGACAACCCAGTAGCTGGGTCAGATAACCCAGTAGCTGATTCGGATAACCCAGTAGCTGAGTCGGATAACCCAGTAGCTGAGTCGGATAACCCAGCAGCTGAGTCAGATAACCCTGTAGCTGAGCCAAATAACCCAGTAGCTGAGTCAAATAACCCAGTAGCTGAGTCAGATAACCCAGTAGCTGAGTCGGATAACCCAGTAGCTGAGTCAGATAACCCAGTAGCTGAGTCAGATAACCTAGTAGCTGAGTCAGACAACCCAGTAGCTGAGTCAGATAACCCAGTAGCTGAGTCAGATAACCCAGTAGCTGAGCGAAATAACCCAGTAGCTGAGTCAGATAACCCAGTAGCTGAGCCAAATAACCCAGTAGCTGAGTCAGATAACCCAGTAGCTGAGTCGGATAACCCAGTAGCTGATTCGGATAACCCAGTAGCTGAGTCGGATAACCCAGTAGCTGAGTCGGATAACCCAGTAGCTGAGTCAGATAACCCTGTAGCTGAGTCAGATAACCCAGTAGCTGAGTCAGATAACCCAGTAGCTGAGTCAAATAACCCAGTAGCTGAGTCAAATAACCCAGTAGCTGAGTCAAATAACCCAGTAGCTAAGTCAGATAACCCAGTAGCTGAGCCAAATAACCCAGTAGCTGAGTCAGACAACCCAGTAGCTGAGCCAAATAACCCAGTAGCTGAGTCAGACAACCCAGTAGCTGAGTTAGACAACCCAGTAGCTGAGTCAGATAACCTAGTAGCTGAGTCAGATAACCTAGTAGCTGAGTCAGATAACCCAGTAGCTGAGTCAGATAACCTAGTAGCTGAGTCAGACAACCCAGTAGCTGGGTCAGATAACCTAGTAGCTGAGTCAGATAACCCAGTAGCTGAGCCAAATAACCCAGTAGCTAAGTCAGATAACCCAGTAGCTGAGCCAAATAAACCAGTAGCTGAGTCAGACAACAGAGTAGCTGAGTCAGATAACCCAGTAGCTGATTCGGATAACCCAGTAGCTGAGTCGGATAACCCAGTAGCTGAGTCGGATAACCCAGCAGCTGAGTCAGATAACCCTGTAGCTGAGTCGGATAACCCAGTAGCTGAGTCGGATAACCCAGTAGCTGAGTCAGATAACCCAGTGGCTGAGTCAGATAACCCAGTGGCTGAGTCAGATAACCCAGTAGCTGAGTCAGATAACCCAGTAGCTGAGTCTGATGACCGAGTAGCTCAGCTCAACCCAGTAGCTGAGTCGGATAACCCAGTAGCTGAGTCAGATAACCCAGTAGCTGAGTCAGATAACCTAGTAGCTGAGTCAGATAACCCAGTAGCTGAGTCAGATAACCCAGTAGCTTAGTCAGATAACCCAGTAGCTGAGTTAGATAACACAGTAGCTAAGTCAGATAACCCACTAGCTCAGTCGGATAACCCAGTAGCTGAGTCAGATAACCCAGTAGCTGAGTCAAATAACCCAGTAGCTGAGTTAAATAACCCAGTAGCTGAGTCAGATAACCCAGTAGCTGAGCCAAATAACCCAGTAGCTAAGTCAGATAACCCAGTAGCTGAGCCAAATAACCCAGTAGCTGAGTCAGATAACCCAGTAGCTGAGCCAAATAACCCAGTAGCTGAGTCAGACAACCCAGTAGCTGAGCCAAATAACCCAGTAGCTGAGTCAGATAACCCAGTAGCTGAGTCGGATAACCCAGTAGCTGAGTCAGATAACCCAGTAGCTGAGCCAAATAACCCAGTGGCTGAGTCAGATAACCCAGTAGCTGAGTCTGATGACCGAGTAGCTGAGTCAGATAACCCAGTAGCTGAGTCTGATGACCGAGTAGCTGAGTCAGATAACCCAGTAGCTGAGTCAGATAACCCAGTAGCTGAGTCAGATAACCTAGTAGCTGAGTCAGATAACCCAGTAGCTGAGTCAAATAACCCAGTAGCTGAGTCAGATAACCCAGTAGCTGAGTCAGATAACCCAGTGGCTGAGTCAGATAACCCAGTGGCTGAGTCAGATAACCCAGTAGCTGAGTCAGATAACCCAGTAGCTGAGTCTGATGACCGAGTAGCTCAGCTCAACCCAGTAGCTGAGTCGGATAACCCAGTAGCTGAGTCAGATAACCCAGTAGCTGAGTCAGATAACCTAGTAGCTGAGTCAGATAACCCAGTAGCTGAGTCAGATAACCCAGTAGCTTAGTCAGATAACCCAGTAGCTGAGTTAGATAACACAGTAGCTAAGTCAGATAACCCACTAGCTCAGTCGGATAACCCAGTAGCTGAGTCAGATAACCCAGTAGCTGAGTCAAATAACCCAGTAGCTGAGTTAAATAACCCAGTAGCTGATTTAGATAACCCAGTAGCTGAGCCAAATAACCCAGTAGCTAAGTCAGATAACCCAGTAGCTGAGCCAAATAACCCAGTAGCTGAGTCAGATAACCCAGTAGCTGAGCCAAATAACCCAGTAGCTGAGTCAGACAACCCAGTAGCTGAGCCAAATAACCCAGTAGCTGAGTCAGATAACCCAGTAGCTGAGTCGGATAACCCAGTAGCTGAGTCAGATAACCCAGTAGCTGAGCCAAATAACCCAGTGGCTGAGTCAGATAACCCAGTAGCTGAGTCTGATGACCGAGTAGCTGAGTCAGATAACCCAGTAGCTGAGTCTGATGACCGAGTAGCTGAGTCAGATAACCCAGTAGCTGAGTCAGATAACCCAGTAGCTGAGTCAGATAACCTAGTAGCTGAGTCAGATAACCCAGTAGCTGAGTCAGATAACCCAGTGGCTGAGTCAGATAACCCAGTGGCTGAGTCAGATAACCCAGTAGCTGAGTCTGATGACCGAGTAGCTGAGTCAGGTAACCCAGTAGCTGAGTCTGATGACCGAGTAGCTCAGCTCAACCCAGTAGCTGAGTCGTATAACCCAGTAGCTGAGTCAGATAACCTAGTAGCTGAGTCAGATAACCTAGTAGCTGAGTCAGATAACCCAGTAGCTGAGTCAGATAACCTAGTAGCTGAGTCAGACAACCCAGTAGCTGAGTCAGATAACCCAGTAGCTGAGTCAGATAACCCAGTAGCTGAGCCAAATAACCCAGTAGCTGAGTCAGACAACAGAGTAGCTGAGTCAGATAACCCAGTAGCTGATTCGGATAACCCAGTAGCTGAGTCGGATAACCCAGTAGCTGAGTCGGATAACCCAGTAGCTGAGTCAGATAACCCTGTAGCTGAGTCGGATAACCCAGTAGCTGAGTCGGATAACCCAGTAGCTGAGTCAGATAACCCAGTAGCTGAGTCAGATAACCCAGTAGCTGAGTCGGATAACCCAGTAGCTGAGTCGGATAACCCAGCAGCTGAGTCAGATAACCCTGTAGCTGAGTCGGATAACCCAGTAGCTGAGTCGGATAACCCAGTAGCTGAGTCAGATAACCCAGTAGCTGAGTCAGATAACCCAGTAGCTGAGTCAGATAACCCAGTAGCTGAGTCAAATAACCCAGTAGCTGAGTCAAATAACCCAGTAGCTGAGTCAAATAACCCAGTAGCTAAGTCAGATAACCCAGTAGCTGAGCCAAATAACCCAGTAGCTGAGTCAGATAACCCAGTAGCTGAGCCAAATAACCCAGTAGCTGAGTCAGACAACCCAGTAGCTGAGTCAGACAACCCAGTAGCTGAGTCAGATAACCCAGTAGCTGAGCCAAATAACCCAGTAGCTGAGTCAGACAACCCAGTAGCTGAGCCAAATAACCCAGTAGCTGAGTCGTATAACCCAGTAGCTGAGTCGGATAACCCAGTAGCTGAGTCAGATAACCCAGTAGCTGAGCCAAATAACCCAGTGGCTGAGTTAGATAACCCAGTAGCTGAGTCTGATGACCGAGTAGCTGAGTCAGATAACCCAGTAGCTGAGTCAGATAACCTAGTAGCTGAGTCAGATAACCTAGTAGCTGAGTCAGATAACCCAGTAGCTGAGTCAGATAACCCAGTAGCTGAGTCAGATAACCCAGTGGCTGAGTCAGATAACCCAGCAGCTGAGTCAGATAACCCTGTAGCTGAGCCAATAACCCAGTAGCTGAGTCAAATAACCCAGTAGCTGAGTCAAATAACCCAGTAGCTGAGTCAAATAAACCCAGTAGCTAAGTCAGATAACCCAGTAGCTGAGCCAAATAACCCAGTAGCTGAGTCAGACAACCCAGTAGCTGAGCCAAATAACCCAGTAGCTGAGTCAGACAACCCAGTAGCTGAGTTAGACAACCCAGTAGCTGAGTCAGATAACCCAGTAGCTGAGTCGGATAACCCAGTAGCTGAGTCAGATAACCCAGTAGCTGAGCCAAATAATCCAGTAGCTGAGTCAGACAACAGAGTAGCTGAGTCAGATAACCCAGTGGCTGAGTCAGAAAACCCAGTAGCTGAGTCAGATAACCCAGTAGCTGAGTCAGATAACCCAGTAGCTGAGTCAGATAACCCAGTAGCTTAGTCAGATAACCCAGTAGCTGAGTTAGATAACACAGTAGCTGAGTCAGATAACCCAGTAGCTGAGCCAAATAACCCAGTGGCTGAGTCAGATAACCCAGTAGCTGAGTCTGATGACCGAGTAGCTGAGTCAGATAACCCAGTAGCTGAGTCTGATGACCGAGTAGCTGAGTCAGATAACCCAGTAGCTGAGTCAGATAACCCAGTAGCTGAGTCAGATAACCTAGTAGCTGAGTCAGATAACCCAGTAGCTGAGTCAGATAACCCAGTGGCTGAGTCAGATAACCCAGTGGCTGAGTCAGATAACCCAGTAGCTGAGTCTGATGACCGAGTAGCTGAGTCAGGTAACCCAGTAGCTGAGTCTGATGACCGAGTAGCTCAGCTCAACCCAGTAGCTGAGTCGTATAACCCAGTAGCTGAGTCAGAAAACCTAGTAGCTGAGTCAGATAACCTAGTAGCTGAGTCAGATAACCCAGTAGCTGAGTCAAATAACCTAGTAGCTGAGTCAGACAACCCAGTAGCTGAGTCAGATAACCCAGTAGCTGAGTCAGATAACCCAGTAGCTGAGCCAAATAACCCAGTAGCTAAGTCAGACAACAGAGTAGCTGAGTCAGATAACCCAGTAGCTGATTCGGATAACCCAGTAGCTGAGTCGGATAACCCAGTAGCTGAGTCGGATAACCCAGTAGCTGAGTCAGATAACCCTGTAGCTGAGTCGGATAACCCAGTAGCTGAGTCGGATAACCCAGTAGCTGAGTCAGATAACCCAGTAGCTGAGTCAGATAACCCAGTAGCTGAGTCGGATAACCAGTAGCTGAGTCGGATAACCCAGCAGCTGAGTCAGATAACCCTGTAGCTGAGTCGGATAACCCAGTAGCTGAGTCGGATAACCCAGTAGCTGAGTCAGATAACCCAGTAGCTGAGTCGGATAACCCAGTAGCTGAGTCAGATAACCCAGTAGCTGAGTCAGATAACCCAGTAGCTGAGTCAGATAACCCAGTAGCTGAGTCAAATAACCCAGTAGCTGAGTCAAATAACCCAGTAGCTGAGTCAAATAACCCAGTAGCTAAGTCAGATAACCCAGTAGCTGAGTCAGATAACCCAGTAGCTGAGTCAGATAACCCAGTAGCTGAGTCAGATAACCCAGTAGCTGAGTCAAATAACCCAGTAGCTGAGTCAAATAACCCAGTAGCTGAGTCAAATAACCCAGTAGCTAAGTCAGATAACCCAGTAGCTGAGCCAAATAACCCAGTAGCTGAGTCAGATAACCCAGTAGCTGAGCCAAATAACCCAGTAGCTGAGTCAGACAACCCAGTAGCTGAGTCAGACAACCCAGTAGCTGAGTCAGATAACCCAGTAGCTGAGCCAAATAACCCAGTAGCTGAGTCAGACAACCCAGTAGCTGAGCCAAATAACCCAGTAGCTGAGTCGTATAACCCAGTAGCTGAGTCG
Source organism: Macrostomum cliftonense (assembly GCA_950096795.1). Taxonomy (NCBI): domain Eukaryota; kingdom Metazoa; phylum Platyhelminthes; family Macrostomidae; genus Macrostomum; species Macrostomum cliftonense. The sequence goes on from CATNEM010000164.1 coordinate 522,704, forward strand.
GATAACCCAGTAGCTGAGTCAGATAACCCAGTAGCTGAGCCAAATAACCCAGTGGCTGAGTTAGATAACCCAGTAGCTGAGTCTGATGACCGAGTAGCTGAGTCAGATAACCCAGTAGCTGAGTCAGATAACCTAGTAGCTGAGTCAGATAACCTAGTAGCTGAGTCAGATAACCCAGTAGCTGAGTCAGATAACCCAGTAGCTGAGTCAGATAACCCAGTGGCTGAGTCAGATAACCCAGCAGCTGAGTCAGATAACCCTGTAGCTGAGCCAAATAACCCAGTAGCTGAGTCAAATAACCCAGTAGCTGAGTCAAATAACCCAGTAGCTGAGTCAAATAACCCAGTAGCTAAGTCAGATAACCCAGTAGCTGAGCCAAATAACCCAGTAGCTGAGTCAGACAACCCAGTAGCTGAGCCAAATAACCCAGTAGCTGAGTCAGACAACCCAGTAGCTGAGTTAGACAACCCAGTAGCTGAGTCAGATAACCCAGTAGCTGAGTCGGATAACCCAGTAGCTGAGTCAGATAACCCAGTAGCTGAGCCAAATAACCCAGTAGCTGAGTCAGACAACAGAGTAGCTGAGTCAGATAACCCAGTGGCTGAGTCAGAAAACCCAGTAGCTGAGTCAGATAACCCAGTAGCTGAGTCAGATAACCCAGTAGCTGAGTCAGATAACCCAGTAGCTTAGTCAGATAACCCAGTAGCTGAGTTAGATAACACAGTAGCTGAGTCAGATAACCCAGTAGCTGAGCCAAATAACCCAGTGGCTGAGTCAGATAACCCAGTAGCTGAGTCTGATGACCGAGTAGCTGAGTCAGATAACCCAGTAGCTGAGTCTGATGACCGAGTAGCTGAGTCAGATAACCCAGTAGCTGAGTCAGATAACCCAGTAGCTGAGTCAGATAACCTAGTAGCTGAGTCAGATAACCCAGTAGCTGAGTCAGATAACCCAGTGGCTGAGTCAGATAACCCAGTGGCTGAGTCAGATAACCCAGTAGCTGAGTCTGATGACCGAGTAGCTGAGTCAGGTAACCCAGTAGCTGAGTCTGATGACCGAGTAGCTCAGCTCAACCCAGTAGCTGAGTCGTATAACCCAGTAGCTGAGTCAGAAAACCTAGTAGCTGAGTCAGATAACCTAGTAGCTGAGTCAGATAACCCAGTAGCTGAGTCAAATAACCTAGTAGCTGAGTCAGACAACCCAGTAGCTGAGTCAGATAACCCAGTAGCTGAGTCAGATAACCCAGTAGCTGAGCCAAATAACCCAGTAGCTAAGTCAGACAACAGAGTAGCTGAGTCAGATAACCCAGTAGCTGATTCGGATAACCCAGTAGCTGAGTCGGATAACCCAGTAGCTGAGTCGGATAACCCAGTAGCTGAGTCAGATAACCCTGTAGCTGAGTCGGATAACCCAGTAGCTGAGTCGGATAACCCAGTAGCTGAGTCAGATAACCCAGTAGCTGAGTCAGATAACCCAGTAGCTGAGCCAAATAACCCAGTAGCTGAGTCAGACAACCCAGTAGCTGAGTCAGACAACCCAGTAGCTGAGTCGGATAACCCAGTAGCTGAGTCAGATAACCCAGTAGCTGAGTCAGATAACCCAGTAGCTGAGTCAGATAACCCAGTAGCTGAGTCAAATAACCCAGTAGCTGAGTCAAATAACCCAGTAGCTGAGTCAAATAACCCAGTAGCTAAGTCAGATAACCCAGTAGCTGAGTCAGATAACCCAGTAGCTGAGTCAGATAACCCAGTAGCTGAGTCAGATAACCCAGTAGCTGAGTCAAATAACCCAGTAGCTGAGTCAAATAACCCAGTAGCTGAGTCAAATAACCCAGTAGCTTAGTCAGATAACCCAGTAGCTGAGCCAAATAACCCAGTAGCTGAGTCAGATAACCCAGTAGCTGAGCCAAATAACCCAGTAGCTGAGTCAGACAACCCAGTAGCTGAGTCAGACAACCCAGTAGCTGAGTCAGATAACCCAGTAGCTGAGCCAAATAACCCAGTAGCTGAGTCAGACAACCCAGTAGCTGAGCCAAATAACCCAGTAGCTGAGTCGTATAACCCAGTAGCTGAGTCGGATAACCCAGTAGCTGAGTCAGATAACCCAGTAGCTGAGCCAAATAACCCAGTGGCTGAGTTAGATAACCCAGTAGCTGAGTCTGATGACCGAGTAGCTGAGTCAGATAACCCAGTAGCTGAGTCAGATAACCTAGTAGCTGAGTCAGATAACCTAGTAGCTGAGTCAGATAACCCAGTAGCTGAGTCAGATAACCCAGTAGCTGAGTCAGATAACCCAGTGGCTGAGTCAGATAACCCAGCAGCTGAGTCAGATAACCCTGTAGCTGAGCCAAATAACCCAGTAGCTGAGTCAAATAACCCAGTAGCTGAGTCAAATAACCCAGTAGCTGAGTCAAATAACCCAGTAGCTAAGTCAGATAACCCAGTAGCTGAGCCAAATAACCCAGTAGCTGAGTCAGACAACCCAGTAGCTGAGCCAAATAACCCAGTAGCTGAGTCAGACAACCCAGTAGCTGAGTTAGACAACCCAGTAGCTGAGTCAGATAACCCAGTAGCTGAGTCGGATAACCCAGTAGCTGAGTCAGATAACCCAGTAGCTGAGCCAAATAACCCAGTAGCTGAGTCAGACAACAGAGTAGCTGAGTCAGATAACCCAGTGGCTGAGTCAGAAAACCCAGTAGCTGAGTCAGATAACCCAGTAGCTGAGTCAGATAACCCAGTAGCTGAGTCAGATAACCCAGTAGCTTAGTCAGATAACCCAGTAGCTGAGTTAGATAACACAGTAGCTGAGTCAGATAACCCAGTAGCTGAGCCAAATAACCCAGTGGCTGAGTCAGATAACCCAGTAGCTGAGTCTGATGACCGAGTAGCTGAGTCAGATAACCCAGTAGCTGAGTCTGATGACCGAGTAGCTGAGTCAGATAACCCAGTAGCTGAGTCAGATAACCCAGTAGCTGAGTCAGATAACCTAGTAGCTGAGTCAGATAACCCAGTAGCTGAGTCAGATAACCCAGTGGCTGAGTCAGATAACCCAGTGGCTGAGTCAGATAACCCAGTAGCTGAGTCTGATGACCGAGTAGCTGAGTCAGGTAACCCAGTAGCTGAGTCTGATGACCGAGTAGCTCAGCTCAACCCAGTAGCTGAGTCGTATAACCCAGTAGCTGAGTCAGAAAACCTAGTAGCTGAGTCAGATAACCTAGTAGCTGAGTCAGATAACCCAGTAGCTGAGTCAAATAACCTAGTAGCTGAGTCAGACAACCCAGTAGCTGAGTCAGAAAACCCAGTAGCTGAGTCAGATAACCCAGTAGCTGAGTCAGATAACCCAGTAGCTGAGTCAGATAACCCAGTAGCTTAGTCAGATAACCCAGTAGCTGAGTTAGATAACACAGTAGCTGAGTCAGATAACCCAGTAGCTGAGCCAAATAACCCAGTGGCTGAGTCAGATAACCCAGTAGCTGAGTCTGATGACCGAGTAGCTGAGTCAGATAACCCAGTAGCTGAGTCTGATGACCGAGTAGCTGAGTCAGATAACCCAGTAGCTGAGTCAGATAACCCAGTAGCTGAGTCAGATAACCTAGTAGCTGAGTCAGATAACCCAGTAGCTGAGTCAGATAACCCAGTGGCTGAGTCAGATAACCCAGTGGCTGAGTCAGATAACCCAGTAGCTGAGTCTGATGACCGAGTAGCTGAGTCAGGTAACCCAGTAGCTGAGTCTGATGACCGAGTAGCTCAGCTCAACCCAGTAGCTGAGTCGTATAACCCAGTAGCTGAGTCAGAAAACCTAGTAGCTGAGTCAGATAACCTAGTAGCTGAGTCAGATAACCCAGTAGCTGAGTCAAATAACCTAGTAGCTGAGTCAGACAACCCAGTAGCTGAGTCAGATAAACCCAGTAGCTGAGTCAGATAACCCAGTAGCTGAGCCAAATAACCCAGTAGCTAAGTCAGACAACAGAGTAGCTGAGTCAGATAACCCAGTAGCTGATTCGGATAACCCAGTAGCTGAGTCGGATAACCCAGTAGCTGAGTCGGATAACCCAGTAGCTGAGTCAGATAACCCTGTAGCTGAGTCGGATAACCCAGTAGCTGAGTCGGATAACCCAGTAGCTGAGTCAGATAACCCAGTAGCTGAGTCAGATAACCCAGTAGCTGAGTCGGATAACCCAGTAGCTGAGTCGGATAACCCAGCAGCTGAGTCAGATAACCCTGTAGCTGAGTCGGATAACCCAGTAGCTGAGTCGGATAACCCAGTAGCTGAGTCAGATAACCCAGTAGCTGAGTCGGATAACCCAGTAGCTGAGTCAGATAACCCAGTAGCTGAGTCAGATAACCCAGTAGCTGAGTCAGATAACCCAGTAGCTGAGTCAAATAACCCAGTAGCTGAGTCAAATAACCCAGTAGCTGAGTCAAATAACCCAGTAGCTAAGTCAGATAACCCAGTAGCTGAGCCAAATAACCCAGTAGCTGAGTCAGATAACCCAGTAGCTGAGCCAAATAACCCAGTAGCTGAGTCAGACAACCCAGTAGCTGAGTCAGACAACCCAGTAGCTGAGTCAGATAACCCAGTAGCTGAGCCAAATAACCCAGTAGCTGAGTCAGACAACCCAGTAGCTGAGCCAAATAACCCAGTAGCTGAGTCGTATAACCCAGTAGCTGAGTCGGATAACCCAGTAGCTGAGTCAGATAACCCAGTAGCTGAGCCAAATAACCCAGTGGCTGAGTTAGATAACCCAGTAGCTGAGTCTGATGACCGAGTAGCTGAGTCAGATAACCCAGTAGCTGAGTCAGATAACCTAGTAGCTGAGTCAGATAACCTAGTAGCTGAGTCAGATAACCCAGTAGCTGAGTCAGATAACCCAGTAGCTGAGTCAGATAACCCAGTGGCTGAGTCAGATAATCCAGTAGCTGAGTCTGATGACCGAGTCGCTGAGTCAGATAACCCAGTAGCTGAGTCTGATGACCGAGTAGCTCAGCTCAACTCAGTAGCTGAGTCGTATAAACCCAGTAGCTGAGTCAGATAACCTAGTAGCTGAGTCAGATAACCTAGTAGCTGAGTCAGATAACCCAGTAGCTGAGTCAGATAACCTAGTAGCTGAGTCAGACAACCCAGTAGCTGGGTCAGATAACCCAGTAGCTGATTCGGATAACCCAGTAGCTGAGTCGGATAACCCAGTAGCTGAGTCGGATAACCCAGTAGCTGAGTCAGATAACCCTGTAGCTGAGCCAAATAACCCAGTAGCTGAGTCAAATAACCCAGTAGCTGAGTCAGATAACCCAGTAGCTGAGTCGGATAACCCAGTAGCTGAGTCAGATAACCCAGTAGCTGAGTCAGATAACCTAGTAGCTGAGTCAGACAACCCAGTAGCTGAGTCAGATAACCCAGTAGCTGAGTCAGATAACCCAGTAGCTGAGCGAAATAACCCAGTAGCTAAGTCAGATAACCCAGTAGCTGAGCCAAATAACCCAGTAGCTGAGTCAGATAACCCAGTAGCTGAGTCGGATAACCCAGTAGCTGATTCGGATAACCCAGTAGCTGAGTCGGATAACCCAGTAGCTGAGTCGGATAACCCAGCAGCTGAGTCTGATGACCGAGTAGCTGAGTCAGATAACCCAGTAGCTGAGTCAGATAACCCAGTAGCTGAGTCAAATAACCCAGTAGCTGAGTCAAATAACCCAGTAGCTGAGTCAAATAACCCAGTAGCTAAGTCAGATAACCCAGTAGCTGAGCCAAATAACCCAGTAGCTGAGTCAGACAACCCAGTAGCTGAGCCAAATAACCCAGTAGCTGAGTCAGACAACCCAGTAGCTGAGTTAGACAACCCAGTAGCTGAGTCAGATAACCCAGTAGCTGAGTCGGATAACCCAGTAGCTGAGTCAGATAACCCAGTAGCTGAGCCAAATAACCCAGTAGCTGAGTCAGACAACAGAGTAGCTGAGTCAGATAACCCAGTGGCTGAGTCAGAAAACCCAGTAGCTTGAGTCAGATAACCCAGTAGCTGAGTCAGATAAGCCAGTAGCTGAGTCAGATAACCCAGTAGCTTAGTCAGATAACCCAGTAGCTGAGTTAGATAACACAGTAGCTGAGTCATATAACCCAGTAGCTGAGGCCAGAATAACCCAGTGGCTGAGTCAGATAACCCAGTAGCTGAGTCTGATGACCGAGTAGCTGAGTCAGATAACCCAGTATCTGAGTCTGGATGACCGAGTAGCTGAGTCAGATAACCCAGTAGCTGAGTCAGATAACCCAGTAGCTGAGTCAGATAACCTAGTAGCTGAGTCAGATAACCCAGTTTAGCTGAGTCAGATAACCCAGTGGCTGAGTCAGATAACCCAGTGGCTGAGTCAGATAACCCAGTAGCTGAGTCTGATAGGACCGAGTAGCTGAGTCAGGTAACCCAGTAGCTGAGTCTGAAGACCGAGTAGCTCAGCTCAAACCCAGTAGCTGAGTCGTATAACCAAGTAGCTGAGTCAGATAACCTAGTAGCTGAGTCAGATAACCTAGTAGCTGAGTCAGATAACCCAGTAGCTGAGTCAGATAACCTAGTAGCTGAGTCAGACAACCCAGTAGCTGAGTCAGATAAACCCAGTAGCTGAGTCAG
>CATNEM010000165.1:0-130000 GCA_950096795.1 Macrostomum cliftonense
AAAAGAACTAACTCAACTCAAACACAATGTCACATTAACCAACATATGAACTCAACAGCTGTATTTATTCCAAGATCAACACCACGACTACAAAAAACGAGGCAAGATTCGCGCGAGGAAACCACGGAGAGAAATATAAGCGCGTCTGAACGAATCCCCACGAGCAGCTACTCTACCCAGAGCAACAAAACGCAAGAAATAAATAAGAGGCTTTCCAACAGCCAGCTTGTAGTACAAATAATATAGAACCAAAATTCCACAATGTCCAGACAAAGGATCTTGAACAGCAAAACGCGAAAACTCCAATTTTTTGAGCCTAGACACTGCCTACCCAACCATCTTCGAACATTCTCTGGTGGTTCTAATCCTAAAGAATCAAAATATTCGCCAATTCGACTTCCTCGCCGACCGCGAAACCTAGAACGTCCCACCCAAATTACCACCCAGTGCTTCCCCGGCAAGTTGGAAGTATCTGTATTCAAAACAAGAAAGTAATCCTTATTATTGTTAGGAATTAGCCCCATATTCCAAATATAATCTTGTGGATAGACACCCAAAAAAACCGTCGTTACAAAGTGTGCACACAGTCTTGAAATAACACGGCGCAGAAACCGATCACTAACTCCCTGCAAAACGCTCAAGTCTATTTCCATGCCGTTCCGGGAACAACGTCGCGAAATTCAGTCAGCTGCAACTGCTTGTCAAACAATCCTCCGAATATAACGTTGTAGACACTGGGAGTGGCGGAACCGAATCGCAGCTCCAATTTTACGTTCCCATCCTTATACAGTTGCACGCCTCGTCCTACACCAGGGTCAGACCCCAGAGCAAACGCAAAAATTGAATAGCCCTTTCCGTAGTCGTCCATTGTGAAACCAATGTCTCGACCCTGCAAGTAGAGTCCTAGCTGCTGCAGCAAGAACGCATACTCCGTCACACAGTCGTCTTTCGATCCCATACTCGTTTGCAAAGGACGCGAAGGCACCGACTCTCCATTCACATACACGCCAATGCTATTCAAATTGGCATGCTCAAAGTTGAACGGATTCGTATCCATACTGCCATTAAATGCCTTGTTGCTCACCAAAGCCAACAAAAGCAAGCGCGGCACGCCACTGGGAAATAAGTTTTCATGGGTATGACTGGAACTGCCTCGTGGAATTGTAAACGTCCCAAGACTCAAACTTCTGTGCGGGTACAACGCATTGTGGCTTTTTAGCCCATGTGCATGTGCGCCGATTACACTAGGAGACGGTTGCACAAAACGAACACGCAGCTCTGCTTGAAGAATCGAAATCTCATAATCCTTAAGAGGAGTGTCAGTCCCAATTGAAGCTCCACTCAACACAAATTTACTTTTTGCAGGAAGTAGTTTCAGTCGCAGCGGAGTTTTTGAGAGCAAATAGCGCGGCTGTCGAAAAAGATCCAAAAACAATGGACCCGAAACAGTGCACTGCCGGTTGCCAGCAATCAAAGCCTGTCTTTTCACGCGTCCCATATTGGACGTAGATCCATTCATCTCACCAGCAGTGTCCTTGTAAAACCCCCAAGTAGTTAAGGCGCCTTCCTGCGCCGCCTTTCCATATTCTAGTAAAGTCAGAAGCATTGCCTTGTATGGATACATGAAACTACCACCTTCAACAACAGTGTCCCCAATGGTAAACTGCACGTCCTCAAAAAGACAGCCAATTGCCAAATTGTTGAGATAGACATTGTTTTTTGTTGCGTCGATGGCAGCTCCTTCCGCGTCAGACACTCGAAACACGACGGTTAATACCGTCTCCTGCAGATCGACATATAAATCGCCCGCAGGAACAATCTCAAACTCGATCGGCGAACCTTTGGTGAGCCCATGTTGAGGCTGAATCGTAGTAAAGCGGCTGTCAACAATACTAAATTGTACTGGAGCAGTATCGAACAGAGAAAGTTCGCTCTTCAGAGCCGCAACATTTGGACCCAACAGATGGTTCATTATTCAAATAAGCTGAACTGTTTCTTTCCTCCTCTAGTCGCCCGCTTGCGTCCTCGCTGTTTCACAGACCTTTTCCGTCTCTGCTTCTTCTTGCGCTTAGCTCCACTAGCCCCCGCCCGTTTGCTTATAGATCGCCCCTTAGCTTTTGACCGCCTCTTCTTAATCAGCGGTTCAGCCGACAGAAAATTTTCCGCATGGTGCACGCGTTTCAAACCCTTTCCTTTTTTTGGAATCGGGTTAAGAAACTCTAGCCCCTTGTTGAGCAGTTCCCGCGCTCCACTGCGCAGTACCGGGTAGACAACCTTCTCGCCTAGATTAGACAGGAATCCATACCCCTCGTAGACGGGGATAGAAGCTTGACCGCCTCGCCCCGCTCCAACAGAAGTAGAAGGACCGGAATAAAAAGCAAAAACCGGATCCATACCGAATCAAGCAAGCAGTCAGAATCGAGCACGTAGGAAATGTTGGATTACTTATAGACTCTTGCAAACAATCGTGCAGTTTTCGCATCCAGATCTTTCTCCTTTAGCCATTGAGATCTCAACTCGCCAAGATTTCGCCACTCAACAAGGTATCGACGTTGTCCACCAGGCTCACGGCTAACTTCCAACACCCGTTCAATTACAGTAGGTTCTTCCTCTGGCGGATTGACCTCCAAAAGTTCGGCTTCATTGAATCGCCCCTTCAATATCTCGAACTCGTTTTCCAACTCATACATCGGAGGATGAGTGTTAACCACTCGCGCGACGCGATACAGAGTATTGCTCCAAGTAGTTGTAAATCCTTTTTCAAAAGTTCCCCGCCGTCTAGCGATTCGAACCCAAGCTCCAATTTTATAACGCGGCTCTCTGCGGTGTTCAGGACTAACGCTATACATACTATCCCACAAAATACCTTGAGTATGCGGATCAGACTCAACAGCAGACGGTGTTCCCCCCAGTAAGGACCGATGCGGACTGGAATTAAAATTCTGCTCCAACTTTTCTAATACATCAAACCAGCGGGGAAGATTTTTTGCTCGGAAGTATCGTTCTAGGCGTTCCTTCAGTGAGCGAATAAAGCGTTCAGCCATACTGGCTTTGTAAGTGCTTTCACTGACAAAGAATCGAACGCCTTCCTCTTTTAGCATAGCCTGGGTCGCCCGGCCAAGAAATTCTTTTCCAGCGTCACCTTGTAAGTATAGCGGTTTAAATCCGCTGTTAAAAATCTCGCGAAGAACTCGGCTTACTTCATCTGGTTTCTTTGTTCGAAGCGCACGCAACCGTACAACACGCGTAAAACAATCAATCAATACCAGCACAAAGCGATAGCCCCGATTCTCGTCTTTGTACTGTTGAAAATCAGCCAAGTCAATTTGAAATTGAAAATGGCGAACGGGTGGAACACTAATTTTTGGTGTCGGAAAATATCGTCTTGCCTTCTGAAACAAATGAAACTCGGCTGTTGAACGCACCCAGTCTAGCACAAGCCTAGTAACTGTCTTTCGATCAAGCCGCGGAAACTTGTGACGCACTGCGCGCACGAGAGCACTTCTGTTACCCGAAAACGCACCCGGCTTATCCAAATCAAGGAACAGCTGATCCAGATAGTTACGAATTTCTTTCCCCACGTTGGTCTCCGGCCGACTCCCCATGTAGTTCCGTACTAACAGCTCCCGACTGGGTGTTGCAACAATTAAAACTAGCCTGAACGTTTACTCCACTGTCAGACTGATCTTCTCCTGCAATGCAAAACTCAAATAAGGGAACACAAAAAAACTCCCTGCTTCGTATGATCTCAAAAATTGCGCGCGACAATCTTGTCCAAATTGAGGGCATAATTGCCGATAATTAATATATCTGCACAAAATTCAAGACAAAAATCCCGACAAGCTTATAGCTCTAGTCTAAAGTCTCATACTGCTCAAGTGCTGCCACATCGTCATCTGGAGCGTCGTCCGAAACAATGTCATCATCGGTGATAGATTTCCGAAGTTTACCACGCAAGTGTTGCCCAACCGTCTCAATCGGTACATTTCGCTTGCGTAGATAATCGACAAAGATGTCCAGTCCGTTCGGAGCTTTACTAGCATATCGCTTCAGAGGTTTATCTCTAACAGCAAATTCTAGCAGGTCTTTCAGCTCATCTGGCGACAGTGACGAAAGTATTGCCTCGTCATGCTCGTCCTCTCCCGAACCAAGCGCAGCAAGAAGTCGCTCGAGTCGTTTTTTGAACGCCTTTGGTACACGATCTGGGGCTGGCATAGGTGTTCGATCTACCACTCCCGTATCCCGAATCGGACCAGGCAGAGGACCGTTATGTAGCACGCGTCGAGCACTTAGCAAATCGCTTTCCAGACCTGATCGTTTCATGTAGGCAGTTGGCGAGTTTGCTGGCTCCTGTTCAATTTTTTCGTCCAATTTGTCAATTTGAGCACTTTTAGAGATTATATCCTTTTGCAGAGCAACTTGCGGGCTGTCCAATGGACTTGATTTTCGTGTCTGTTGACTCATGGACTCGTAGGCAGATTCTGGTACTAGAATCATCCGCCGCAGACCATTACCCCCTTCCGACTGCATGTCGTCAGTCTTTAACGCTTTCTTTGAATTGCTCTAATAAAATTTGCTGTGCCAGCGGCGGTTCCAGCAATCCCTGAAGTAATACCCAGAGCTGTACCAATAGCAGGTAGTGCAGCAATGATAGGAGCCAAAAACGGTAAAAACCCACCGTGCTGCACGATGATTTTCTTTTTGGCACTCAGCGATTTTTTTCGATCTACAAGACGACGAATATGACGAGCGTACTTTTCCAATCGAGTTTTGTCACAAGACGAGATTGGTACACGCCGATTAACAATGTTAAGCAAAAACTCGACCAAACAGCGAACTTCGGGTAAAGTAAGCGACGATAGGAATTTTTTCCGCAGATTAGCTCCTCGAAGCCGAGTAATTATCTGTAAAAGAGTCGCACAGCGCGACAATGAATTTGCACTGCTCTTAACCTTATCAGTAATCTTTGACATTTGTATTCTAGAATCTTACCGTCAAAACCAAACAGACCTGTTGTTGGAATGCTTATACACCCGTCCGAGGCCGAAAATGCAAAACAGCCACGACATGTGCTCCGGGCTGAAAATTCAAGGCGCTGACCTCGCTGATCGCACAATCGAATGCTAATCTCTGATACTTGAACTCGGCTTGTTTTTAAATAGTGGGGCGTCTGCAGAGCGCTACTGTCTCGAAAAAGCTCGCCATCTTTTCTTTGCTGAAGCTCAATAACGCGCAGCAAAGGAACTGAACTGCTACCAACATTTTGATATTCGATTATGTCTGTGTAGCAGTACATGTAAACCGTACTGCTAGAGGGTTTTGTCTCTGAGACACCGCTTAAATAGGTCTTGTAGAAGCACCAAACTCTGTGCTTTTTCCAATTTTCAAACACATTGGTCCATGCTTCAGTGTCTTTGCCAGCAACGCTCACTGCAGCATACATGTGCACAGCCTCGCCTGGTTCCAGCGTGCAGAAAAAATTGTAAACTTTTCGGTCCCACAGCGCCAACGTCCGATCGAGCGACGATACGTAATCATGGTAGGATCCATCCGCAGGATTTAATTGCTCTGTCTGAGGCTCCGAGTCCAAATTATGCGTAATAATTTTCCAATTATTTAATTTCAGTGAGTTCAAGTACTCAGCCGGCAGCTCAATCCCCAAAGATTTTTTTTCCTCTGTTCCTTAAAATCCAAGCAAATTTGCTGCCTGGAGGGGAGGACGGTTTCCACGATAAGAAAGCTTCCAAGTCAATGTCTTCCCAAATTCGACCGAAGAAATTTCCTTTGCTATTAACAATAGCAGATATATCTGCAAAGTAAGGTATTTCAAATCTGCGCGTGCGTTCTCTTGTCGGCGATACAACCGCGCCCTGGCAGAGCAGTTCAACCAATGCCACTTCATACGAGCCAAGACCAGATGGGACCAGATTTAGCGGGTCATTTAATCGCACACGAAACTCATTCGGACCATTGTCCGAGTAGGATCTGTCATTAGAAGGCAAAAACACGTAAAAACTCATGTTGTTAGCCTTGATGCGATAGAAGCCATAATTCACTGAATAGCTTATAAACTAAGCACTTCATCTTTTTCCGACGCATTAGTGTAGACAATATGCCGGTCTCCAGGAAAGATCCCCGTACGAATCCGCAGACTGTCAGGAGTCTCTTGACGCAAATCTATGAATAGGTACGAGTAAGGCTTATTGTTAGTTGCATCCTCGTACGCCCGCACTAGAAATTTGCTCGCACCAGGAAACATTTGCTGGCCCAAATGCCGCACAGCAATCCTGTCCCGAACATTGCGCGTCAGGCAAATATAACTAGCAGAGAGGCTACGCACACGAGCATCTGGATCCTTTGGGTTGAACAGGTTTTGGCAAAGATAAAGACAAGTTAGAGATATATGGTGAGCATGCTTTGTAAATATGTTGGTAAGATCCGGTATCTTGGCAACCTCGCTTTGCAAATCATCCACCACAACAAGATCATGCGGTTGTAGTTGACTCGTCAGGTTCTTTGGAAATCCGCTAACAAAATGTGCCGCCTCTTCACCTCCTTCCCGCCAATGCTCTCGAATTCGTTGATTTTCTTCCGCCGTCAAATCAGTCCCGTAACACCAAACCAATCTAGTGGGAGGTATTTTAAATAGCTCTTTCCTTTCTTTGAGCAGCCGCAATGTCCACTCAGTCTTGCCAGACCCTGAAGGACCAGCAACAATAAATGAAGAATCGTGTTCTAGTTGTAAATTAAATGGCATGGTTATGCACTCATACGCTGTTTAGTTTGCATAATTTTTGCAACAAACTTGGCGGCTAGCTTTTCTCCCCACCCAGTAGCAGGGTCGTTTGCGATTTGACGGGCTCCTGTTTCTAGGAGACGATCAGCCTCAAGCCGGTTCTTCACTTCCTTGTGCTTAGCGTAGGCAACGTCGTGGAGTCGGCAAAGTTCGTCCAGACGATTTTTTCCGCGCTGCCCGTCCGCCAATCGCTGCTCCAGACGGGTTCCTGGACCGCAGAACTGATAGCCCGGCAAATGCAACTCAAACGGTAAATGGTTGATCAACCAATTCACAATACCCAAGCCTTTTTGTGTTGGATTTTGCTTCTTCCGTTGAGTACCCGGGTTATTATTTTGTCTTCTCCGCGGCGACTTTGACTTACTCTTGCACCGTTTTGCTCGAATGCCCATTCTCTATCGCTAAAAACAAAGTCAAGGGAAATCTATTATATCGAGTCTTGCATATAGGTTTTCAAGCATATAAAGTTTTATTTTTCAGGATATAACTTTCTCATTCCACCACCACCATTAGTGTTTGTGTCAATAGTCAGTTTATTATTATAGACTGCTGCTGCCAAGACCGGCCGAGCCTCGTGTGCGTTCTGCTGCTTCTTCCACCATCACGCAGCAGTCCTGCCCAGGGGTTTCTTCGACGCCCACCGGAACTATGATAGCCTGCTCGAGAATCAGCTGGGCAATCCGCTCGCCAGGCTTAACGTGAAAGTCGTCTGCGGTGTGGTTGTACATAATGACATGTACCTCACCGAGATAGTCCGGATCAATCACTCCACCAACGACATCGATTCCACGACTAGCGAGACCGGAGCGCGCTGCCACTCGTCCGTAGGTACCATCAGGCACTTGGATCGCAATTCCTGTCGGCACTAGGTTCCGGTTGTAGGCAGGAACAATAGTTTCCACGGCAGCAGCCAAGTCGTAGCCAATTGAACCCTTTGTCAGGTGGATTGGAACCGAGCCCGACTCGCGCACGCGTGTCACCCGCAACATTCTTGTAGGCGCTTTTTTCAAATCTTTAGTTTGTTGCTCTTGTTGTTTTTGTTCCATTTTCGCAGCTGGAGCTGAAAAGGTAAATTTTTTATTTGCATACTCAGGGGCAGGAGTCGGAGGCGCGTCAACTAATCTGCTATCATCCTCCAGCTCCTCCTCAACATCTACAAATACTAACTTGGCTGGTCGCTGCTGCTGCTGCTGCAAGCGAAACATCTAGCACAAACTAGCACAATATTTTTTTAACCAACTACAAAAAGCAGCAAAAATTTATACAAGACGAGCGACCATTGCGCAATAGCTAATAGCTTTATATTTACTCCACTAAAGAATAGTCACAGAATACAGTTAATCCAGTCGCCAATGTCCAAATGGTAGAGAAGCCAAATCACTGGTCCAGGCACGCTTCGTATCAAAGAATCCCAGCGCCTGCTTGCGCTGGCTCAAAGTGAAAACAAGCTGCTTGCGCGACGTGATTGTCTTCATAGTAACGTAGAATACGCGACGGTCAGCAAGTACTCGCAAAAAATCGCAATGCTTTAGAGAGCGACCAACAGACTTGCACACGCCTTTACTTCGCGATAGCTGCTCAATTTTTCCCGCGCTAGTGCAATACAAAAATGAGTAATTCTTCGGTCGGAGAAATACCAACTCTAATGGAAGCCGGCCACAGAATTCGTCTTTCCAGGCTAGTAATTTTCCTTTGTGTGCACACGAATAGAGCTCATGCGTCGGCGGGTAGTTGCTTGTGTCCAACAGACCTTCAGCAGCCAAGTCTTTGAAAAGAGTCTCGTAAGGCGTCTCTTGAGCATTGCGCATTACCAAAGCCATCATTAAGCTGTCTGTGTCGCCACCAAGTACGCGAGCGCAGGCAAGCGAGCGATGAACCTAAAATTTTTTTGAGGCGTCTCCAGTAGATTTCTCTTTACCATTTAACTACACCCCCAAACTCTCACCTGAACGTGGTTGTAGTAGAAATTGTACACAATAGTCTTGGCAATATCCAAAATTGTCGAACCAATAATTATTGGTTTGTTGAGCTTGACGCGGCGCGGAGACATGCTCACACCAGCCAAAGATTCCGTATAGATTGTTACGTCTAGGAATTCTTCACGCGCTATATACGTCTCCAACTTCTCGGGTGAACCACACATTCGAAAATTTAGTCGGTCTCGAACACGTTGAAGGAATTTGCCAAACAGAGCATTGTTGAGTAGCTTGAAAAAATCTTTCTCAAACTCGGTTTTGGCTTCTACACGACGCTGAATATTATGGTTGATATAGTTGCGTAGAATTGGTTTCTCAGTGAATGCTATAGCACGATGTACGCGAGTGACTCGCAGCCCAAGCTCTAAATAGAGTCGCAGAGCGCGATGATGCAGAATATAGCCGCGTTTATGATTCAGTGAGCCAACCAGTTTTTTCGTTGTGCTCCTAAACCGTTTCACTTCCTCGTATGATGTAGCATTGGCATATCGTTCTGGATTCAATTGTCGTTGCAGACAAACCCAGTCATCTTTCATTTGCTGGGTTAGTTGACTCTCGGCCAGAATTTCATGACCAATAGCCAGTGGGAGGTCGGCTGTTGAGTCGTGGAGAAAGCGCGGATAGTAAAAATCTACACTGAACAGCGCTCCTCGCTCATTGCTGCAAAAGTCTGCAAGCCATGGCAGCATGCGACTTGTCACATGTAACGTCTCCAGATCCTGGGGCAAGTCGCAAGGAATGCTGGCGAGTTCTCGTTTTGTCAACCAACGAAAATCTTTGCAAGGCATAGGCTCGATCATGCAACTGGCATACAGAGAATTTGCGTCCAAATATGCCAAGTAGGTGCCATTGGGCGAATTGTTTCGCAACTGCGAGAACTGCTCTTCCTCCTCATTTAGCTGACGACAATAGGCACTCGCTTTGAAATTGTTGGCTGTTGTAATGTGTCGAGTTCCAAAGCTGAAGCCGCCACGAATTGAAGCTTCAACTTCAGAGTACATTTTTGGATCAGTGAATAGTTGAATTGGGATTTCCAGTCGGAGTAAACAAGCAGCCATTGAATACATTGGAGCGCCGAGGTAGTTTGCTGGATCTAGACCGTACTCGCGCATTGCGGTTTGACGGAAATTCTCGAACACGTCACACAGAAGAAGTACATCAAGCAATAGATAGGCGGTGGTATAGTCGCGTAAGTTCGTACAACCAAACTCTAGCCAGCTTTGTTGAGCACGAGCGTACTCCTCATCAGAACAGTGACTCATGCTTAGTTTGTCAAAGAATGCGACTTTTGGCGGAAGCTGTGTTACAGAATCAAGTAACTCTTCGCTCACAAGAAACGAGTACGGAAAAACACCCTTCTGTTGTAGTGTAGCAGGCTGCAGTTGTGGATACACTTTGAGCAATTCGCGCGTATGAACCAGCTGCTCGGGCAATAGTCGCTGAGCGAGGGAGGCCAGACTCGTCGACAAATAGGCAAACGTATCTTTAAAGCACAATTCAAACCAGACAAAGTCGCGCTTGTGCTTTCTCGGTGTTTGCGGTAATGGCACTTTAAATTTTAGCGAAAACGTTTTGAACTTCTCTCGCGTCTCTGGAAGCACGTGAAATTGTACTTTGTCAGCAGCAAATGATTCGTAAATTTCCCTCACAAAGAACTTTCCGTCATAGGAGGACAAACAGTGTGTGTAGATTATGATCCGATAGCGCTTGAGAGAAAGCTTGCGATTGCATGAGACGCAAACAATTGATCTGGCTGCGCCTGTGAGGTGACAATGGTCTAAAACCTGGCGATCATCCGCGCTAAATCGCCGGTTGCATAGCTGACAATGCTCCCTTTGTCGAAAAGTCCCCGCGGCGTACTTGCGCAGCAACGGAGTAAAAGTTGATGCGTTCACCTCACTGCAAATATCATGTGCTAGTTGTTGCAGAGCCAGCAGAAACTGACGAATGCAGTTTGGTCCATTTGGTATATTGTAAAAAACTTTGCACGGATTTTGTCCGGTTTTGGTGGTTAAACGCGCTGCTGCCTGCTTGTTCAGGTCAGGACAAGGTACCAGCCGGTAAGCAACACATACTGGCACGTGCACATCTTGCACAAGCATATTCGAGCTAGTTAGTCGTGGTGCTGGATAATGCATGCTAGCTGCTGACGAAACAACACTATCAGGTGGTGCAAGAATGCTCTCAATGTCGGCATAAATCACATACAGCGGAGGAAGACGCGTATCGTGCGCAGAAAATTCCAGTATGGCTTCGCTAGATTTCGGCAGCACTTCCACTGGTGCAGGTTGACTAACACAAATCTGTCCAACTCCGTCGCTGCCTGCTAGTGTCGTACTGGTCTTAGCAGCAGCAACAGCAGTTGTTAACGCTCTGTCCACTGTTCCGCCAGCACAGTTATGCTGCTTCAAAATGTAGTCCCAGGAAACACTGTGTGAAAAAGCAGCCAGACACTCTGGACAGTACCTCCGTCGTTTAGCATTGCTGCTCAGCAGACTGTTCAAATTGCGTACAGGCATATAATGACCAATCGAGAACTCGCCATACGGCGGAATGAACAAGCAATTAGCCAACAAATACATAGTCGTCGCGTCTTGTTGTCGAGTGGCGACAGTGGCACGCTGTGAAAAGTACAAATTAGCAGTCTTGGAGCCGTGATCCCAGAAAAACACTCGCAGTCCAATATGCGGGTTTAGACGACAAAATTTCCTGTAGGAGCTAGTGTGATGTCGAGAAGGACCGCGACTTCCTTTTACCTTGTGCAGCAATTGCGCATAGGATTTTTTTCTGGTTGGCTTTGCCACTTGCTCATGAAAAATACTGGCCACAACTGCATACCGAAAGCAGTCAAGTTGATCTGGCTTGTGTGGCTTCAAATACAACACAGCTCCTTGCTTCCGTCCGATTGATATTGGGATTTTGAATGGAGCGCGCTCGCTGCCGCCGCCGCCCCCGCCGCCGAATAGAGTTGGACCGCGACTCCTGCGACCTGACGACTTTGTCGTCTGGCCGCTGGTGTCGCCACGAACAGTTGGTCTAGCCACGCCGGCTCGATACAAACATAGCATCAAGTCTAGCTGCTCAATACTGCCATATTGCCAATTCGAGCCTCGAGCCGTGAAATTGTCCAACTTGCTTGACAACTCTGCTACTGCCAGCTCGTACCAATCATTGTAGGCGTCACGATTTAGCAATAGTGGACTGCTGCTGCTGTTGCTGCTGTGGTTGTTTGCACCAAAATTAATTGTGACAACATTGGTGTTGAAGTAGACTGAAATTACTTCATTATTGTCACTAGTCGCTGCGTCGTTGTTTTCGTCGTTAGGCATATGTCGCGGGCGAAACAAGCTAACTTTTAGGTGCATGCAAGTTCTTAGTAGTAGCATTGGTGAGCTTCCCAGCCGGGAGAATAGGCGGTAGATGCATTCGCGCAGTTGAGCCAACGCGTCGCCAGGCAGTAACACCTCCTCGTCATCGTCCTCCTCGCTGATAGTGCTAGTGGGTACAAATACCAGATAGTTTACTCGACCACGATGAGCAGACTCGCGTAATTCAACAGACCAGCCAGCGGGTGGATGCTGTGCCAGCTCTCGGATCGGAGCTTCGATCAATAGCTCAGGAACGAAGCAGTCATTGTGCGTGTGAATGTGCAGCTCGGCGCGGCTGCGGAACGCACGTTTGCACACCACGCAGCGTACAAGCGGCTGAAATTGATTTTATCAGCAATTGTTACTACGCGCATTTACGCGGATTAATTTGAAACGTGAAAATATAGTTTAAACTTTTTTTGACTGCAGGGGGACGTTTTGAGCCATCGAGCCGCCATCGAGTGCTACTGCTGCAGCTGCTACTGCAACTACACAACTAGCCAGCCAGCAACTAAACACGTCTTAAACAACCCGATGGAGCATGCGCGGGCAGCAAGCCCGACTAACGCTCGTCTACTAGTCTGATTGCATTTGACTCACTGAGCCAGGTAGGATCTGAATGGAACCATGCCCAGAATCCTGCCTAAGACACTCAGCTGTGCTACAATAGGCAACAATAGCACAGTATACAATCTCGACGAGCTACATGCCAACGGGAGTAAAACCTTGTTGACGGCAAGCCGACATAGAGAATCGGTTATACTTGCTGTGGCTGCTGCTGCTGATGCTGCTGCTGCCAACGTCAACAAGGGTGGGCGCGGCCTCACATTACGGACGGTCCAGTAGAGGAGTGGCATTCGTAGTAGTAGTAGTAGCAGCGTGCTTAATAGAATTTCACAGCGCACTACTGGCAGCTACTAGCTGTTGCTTGCTTGAGAACCCCAGCACTCAAGGACGTGGAGCAATAGCACAGCACGTCTTAACTTTAGCAGTCGTCAACACTGTCTTCTAGTCAATAACAATAACGATTAAAAGACAAGTATTTCACTTGTGAAGCAGTAGTCATTCTAGACTACTCAAATTAGCACAATTGGCTAATCAGATTATTTATTCAGATCAAACTCAAAGAGTTGTTATTAGACTCGATTGCGAATAATCCGGCCGACTAGTCGAGCCAGATCGCTGGTCTTAGTGTTCGGCCGAACTTGAACCCGGTGCACGCATTGATAGCGGTAAAAATTGTTCTCCATAGCTTGAGCCAGCTGATTCAGATAGTCCGCTGTAATATGCGATTCTCCATCGCGGGAACGTTGTTGTATTCGATCCAAAGCTAGGTTCGGCTCAATCTCCAGATAGATCACTGTTATCTCGCTAGGTTTGAAAATCGCTAGTGTTTGAATTTGACTGCTGCAAATTGCCGCTTCCAACCCAGATAGACGGCCTTGGACAGTCAGAACGCTGTTGAAGGAGAAGGCCGAATGCAGGCATCTGTCCATGATTAGAAGCGTCTTGCGTTCGTCGTCCTGGCTCGGCAGGGCTGAAAGCTCCGCCAGCATACGCTTGTCGCGTTGGTGCAAGCTGTGGCTCACGTGCATCTGGAAGCCGAGGGCCGACAGACTTCCTTGATAGAACTCCTCCAGCGGATTGGCTTGTGAGCGAATGCTGTGTGAGGTAAACAAGTCCACCGGCTCTGGACCCCATATCGTTGCCTCTGACCATTTCTACAGGCGCGAGTTGAGCGCTACTTGTCGCAGTAGAGCCGTCTTGCCTGCCCCAGGAAGACCTTCGAGTACGAAAAGTTGGCGCTGGTTCATTGCGGCTGGAATTATTTCGATAAAATTCTGCTCTGTTAAGCACATGATCAAGACACCGAAGCAATGTTTTAATTTCATTGGTGCTTTTTGCACCCATTAAAACGAGCTTCTTTGTGTGAAAAATGTTGCAAAATAGTCTCGGAAATAGAGAATGCCTTAGACTGATTGCCTGTGGAAAAACTTCAGCGTCATACAACAACTTAAACTCTTGATAGGTTCCAACACACGATTTGAGCAATTGAAAGCCGTGCTCAACAGGAAACTCTATCTGACCAACAAAGGTAGAGGTTTGAACATGAACAGAATCATAATCTAGCTTGTGGATTGAGTCATTGACAAAATTCAGAATCGATAGAATTTGACGGTCGGAATCTGAGCAACAGAAAATAGTCAGCCTTCCGCTAGGATAGATTTGAACAGTAGAACGCTCAATGCTGAATTTGCACATGGTCGGTCTCGCGAGAAAAACTTTGCAAGTGCGGGATCTGAGAGCCAGTGTCGCTCCGATCTCTTTAATGCACACTTTTTCACCCGGACTTAGCTTGAATGAAGCACCGAGTATAACTAGAACCAGTCGCTGAAATAAATTGAGACGAAAAGCCATGATTATTCTTAGTGCCACAAATCCAGCCAGAGCTCGGATGACGTTTTATTTGTTTCCTCAAACAATGGATTGAAATTTAGATTAAACAATAGCCAGAGTTTCAACATTAGATTTAGATAGATTCAGATTGTCATTCATCAGCGTCGGAGTCGCTTGGCTCCTCTGACGAGCTCTCAGTTGTAACCGCCGCGGCTAGTTGACGAGCATAGGCCAAATCCTTGGACGCCACCCGAGCTCCGCTAGAGGCTGTTGAACCAGCAGGCGTTGTAGTAGGACTCACCAGGGCCTTGACCGGAGGCACGTCGAACGATTCTGGCTGCTGATCCTGCTGCTGCTCCTCGTTGCTAATTGTCTTGGTCTTGCTCAGCTTAGAAACCTGCCGCTTCTTGCTTGTTTGGGCTCTTGGAGTCGCAGTTGTCTTTTTGGCTGTGGTACGCACTGGTTTCGGTGGTTTCTTCTTAGTTGGCGGCTCTTGCTCTTCAGTTTTGCTGCGCTCGCGCTTCTTGCCTACTTGTAGTCGTAGAATAGCGAACGAGTCCAGCTTGTTTGGATCGCTTTCCGTGAGCACGATAGAACGAAGTGCGTACGACAGTCTCCAGCCTGACGCTCCTCTAGCACAGTACAGAGACGTCACTTGGATCGTAACATGGTAGCGGCCTGTTAGCATCTTGAATTCGCTCGGGTTCGCCTCTCGTCCATTTGGATGTTTGGGGTCGTCGGTACGATAGCCTAGACAGACGTAGTTTGGCTTGACTGGAATCCATTGGACAGGTTCTCCTTGAGTGCCGTCCGAATTGGCCTGCCGCGAGTGTTGCTTTGTCGAGCGATTCAGCGGTTTTGGATCGGACTTTGTCTCCAGCTCCACCACGATTGTTCGCTCCACGCCTCTGTTGGTAGAAAATGTGGTTCTGTTTTTATTCGTGGTCGGTTTGGTAGTCTTGAGTCGTGAAGAATTTTACCTCATTAGATCGAACAGCGCCTTGCAAAATCCGTCTCCTAGGACTGGCAGCGCGATTTCTTCTCGATTCTCGCCGCTCGCCTGCTCCGGGTTGTTCGCTCTCTCAGTCAGGCCTTTAACGAGCTCGATAGGACTCTCCGATTGTAGGATCAGCGGGTGACGCTTCCTTTCACCGTGGCGGCTCCATTGCACCGAACGAAAGCTGCATTCGCCGTTGCTTGTCTCGTCTCCTAGGTATACTCGCGCTCCCTTGGCTAGGTCTTCTAGTTTGATAATAGCTTCGCTTGGAAATAGAGTCATGGCGTCGTTGATCAGCTAGGATTGTAGAGCAGGGCGCTTGTTAGTCGAGCGAACGTCGAGCTTCGCCTGAAAATTTCTCCCTAAAATCGACTTACTTTTATAGAATGGTTTTGGGGAGGAATCGTTGTTGGAACAGCTGTCCTGACGTTGCATTAACCCCCCTCCCCGCTGGCGTTTTAACATGGCAAGCATGGATACTGACAGTGTATATGGGGAGTTGGAGGTGCAGATAATCCAACTCTCACCCTTTTCAACACTGCTAGCATGGATTCCTTCAGTGCAAAGTCGAGTTTGAGGTTGCGTTTTGTTCCATTTAACACTAGCGGCATGGATCTCGACTATGTTGAATCCAATTGAGGTTGTCGAGTTTTGTCGACGTGGCATGATGGCCAACCTCGTCCTGAGCAGGTGTTGTCCACTGGGCAGGGGTCCTCTTAGGTTGGGGTCAAGTAACCGCAAACTGTCCTCTCCCTACCCCTTCCCCCTATATCCTCAAATGACCTTGATTAGGCTGTTCTTATTCGGCTTTAATTATTATATAGAGCTCAAATTAGCTTTAAGCTGACTAAGCGTTTTGGATTAGCTCGTGCGTATACGGATCCACATTTATTTATTTACATTTTAGTCTCAAATTTTATATATTCTAGCTCTTATCGGCTATGGCTTCAGGTATGTACCCAACTTGCGACTCGTTCTTCTTCAAGTAGTCTTTAACTTGGCTATTTTAATTTCGTCGGCTTTCCGTTCCTCTTCCACAGCAGGCGGTGGCGATGATTTCGAGTTCTTTCTCCTGGAGAGTTTTGAAAAAGGAGTGCGGCAACTCTATGAGAAAGACTTTGCGTGGCTGCAGCAAGTGCATCCTAATGGTCCTCCGCCCATGAATGAAGTGATTGATTCATTCAAGCAGGCGGTTGATCAGATTATTCAACAACACCCGAGTGGAAACTTTCTTTTGTTGCTGAACGCCCATGCTTTACATTTGAATTGGGTTTTGGGGCGAAATTCATTCGCCGCCACGAATGAAGAGTATCTGATCGGTCCAGGAACTAAACCAGAGTAGAATTCTTGGCGCGGAACCCAGCTGTGAACAGTGGATTCCTCAAGCGAATTGGTGGTCTCGTTTTGGCAGTCGTGGTGTTGAATTTTAAATACACGTACAATTGAGCTAGTTAATTTGGCAAACATTATGTTGTCTGACAATTGCTTGCATTTGAGTTGCGTTAATTCATTGGGTTTTGTGTGCGGGACTGAATACAGATACTTCCAACTTGCCGGGGAAGCACTGGGTGGTAATTTGGGTGGGGCGTTCTAGGTTTCGCGGTCGGCGAGGAAGTCGAATTGGCGAATATTTTGATTCTTTAGGATTAGAACCACCAGAGAATGTTCGAAGATGGTTGGGTAGGCAGTGTCTAGGCTCAAAAAATTGGAGTTTTTCGCGTTTTGCTGTTCAAGATCCTTTGTCTGGACATTGTGGAATTTGGGTTCTATATTATTTGTACTACAAGCTGGCTGTTGGAAAGCCTCTTATTTATTTCTTGCGTTTTGTTGCTCTGGGTAGAGTAGCTGCTCGTGGGGATTCGTTCAGACGCGCTTATATTTCTCTCCGTGGTTTCCTCGCGCGAATCTTGCCTCGTTTTTTGTAGTCGTGGTGTTGATCTTGGAATAAATACAGCTGTTGAGTTCAAATGTTGGTTAATGTGACATTGTGTTTGAGTTGAGTTAGTTCTTTTGCCGCGAGAGCTTTGGACGGGGTAAGAAATATTTGCGGATACCTTTCCGTTCGTTTAACCATGGATATATGAGTCCTCTGCGTATATAAATTTTTGACGGGTACCTTCGTATACTTTCTGTGGTATATATTTGTGTCTTGCGCGTAATTTCCTATTACTACTAATCTCAACCAGCTAAGAAACCATAGCTGAGAAACAGAAAGAAGATATACATGTACCTTAAATCAATGCATGATCACAGCTTCTTCTACGTACTCGTAGAGGCAACATTCTCACACCGTTCAAGGACTACTAGACTAGACTAACGAAGGGAGCTACTGGTGGTCCTTAACACCATTATAATTTAAAATGGAGCCTCTTCATTTCGTCGTAAGTTTTGCAAAGTATAACTTTTTAGCGGCGAACAGGCTTCAATTTCGGATTCGGTTAATTTGTTTTCAAAAATTAAAATTTACTTATTTAGTCAACGTAAAATCTTACAATAGATTTAAGATTTAGGAGAATGAAAAAATAGTGTAATTTTTTGTTAAACTGCTATATTTCTGGTAAAATTCTGGTTCTGGAATCGCTTCGTGAAGAGGCTCATGCATGCGTAAGTTGTTATCAAAACAAGAATACACTCAGTTTAAGCCATTTAATAGCCCGATGAAAAGTGCCGCTATAAAAAGACAGTCGAACTCTCTAGGTGTCGAGGCGAATCGATGCGAAAGGGGGGTTGCGAATCACGAGTATATAGCGTGATATGGGTAGACGGCTCACAAAGGGCTCGATGGAATTAAACTACGGCACATTTAAGTAGTCAGTTAATGCAAGCGGTTATAAATCATTGTTAAATAGGAAGTCACAATAATTTACATCTCAAATTTCCTAATTCACAGAAAATTCCGATAAAAATCTTTACGATTTATAATAAATTCTATAGGATAGTGGTACCGCCGAACAAAATTGGCAGATCGATAAGTCAAGCAGCTACCAGCTTATTGAAGAAAAAAATTCCTATTAGATTTGTTTTTAATTTACAAGAATAACTCAAATCATTCCGGCGTATAATTAATTATTTAAAATATAAATATATCTCACTCAGAGCTCGATGGCAAGCACTGCCTTTCGAGCAAAATAGCCAGTTGAACCATTTCGCAGCCTTCGGTATCCTTCGTTAGCTTCGCCAAACTTCTTTCTAATCCGGCTCGAGTTCCTTCAGATCCCTGCTGCGTTTCCGCCTCCTTCAAAATAAGCTCGTAAACATCTTCTAGTGGAAAATTTTCTTCAATCTTCTTCTTTTCAAGCTTAGTTCGCAGGTTCTCTAAATGAGCCATGGTTTCGGACTGCGCCAAAGCCGAGTGGCTGGATGCCGCAAGGAGTCGCTCCACATCAGCAATTAGAGCGTCGTAGGCCTGAAGATTGGTCAGGGAAAGGTTATGCGTTAACCAGGCTTTATATTCATTCTAGCACGCAATTTTGGGCTTCAAGAAGTGCTGATTTTGGGAGATGTGACATTCCAACAGAGTTGTAAAAAATTTTAGGCTACATTTATTAAGATGTAATGTGAATCGCATCAGTCCATATGTGTATCGATTTTGTATCATTACTGAGCGAAATAACAAATATTTCGGCTATTGCAAATACGAGTACAAACTTTGCGAAATCGTGACGCCGACATTTTCGGATAGCTACGGAATCGTTTTCACCAAACTATGCATAAGAGCAATTTGGTTTCTGACTAGAGTGGCTCAGATTTTTTACATTGCTTTTCTACGTAACAGATCACAATTAGTTTGGAGCTAAGGGTGAATGGTAAATATTAAAAATTTTTGCTATCTGAAAAAATTAGTGCCCTGGGTGAAGTGAAGTTCTCACCTGGGAGTAGTCAACGCTCTGATATGAGGCGTACTTCTTGGCAACGTCGTCATGGCCATCATCCATCACTCCAGCAAAATTATCGGCCAGAAATCGGCGATCCTCTGCTAGCCTATCGGGTTGCATCTCGCGAAGGCTTTTGGTGACATTTTCTTCGAGCAGCAAAGCGGCAGCGGTGGGCCGCTCTGAAGGTGGCGAGCGATGCAGCAGCCTCGGGAGCGCAGCAGAAAGCCAAGCTGGCAGCAGGCTCGGCAGCTCATATTTTCGATCAGTTTCTGAACAAATTTTTTCGTGCAGACTCCTTCGGGAAAGATTCGGGTTAAACAGCGGCTGGCCGGTGCACAGTTCGTACAGAGTGCAGCCGAGGCTCCACATGTCACTAGCGGTAAGCCGACCTGCAATTTTTATAATTGAAGATAAAGATATCGATTGCGATTTGAGCGTGTTAGCTTGGTTTGCATCTGATTAAAAAACAGATCGCACTATATTATTAGATAGAAGTACGATAGTACATTCTAGCCACTCACCTTCGTTGCTGATCACCTCTGGGCTCATATAGATCCACGTGCCACTAATAGAGCCTGCTCCTTCGGCACCAGCGAGTTGCCGAGAGCAACCAAAATCGCCAATTCTCAGCGTTGCATCGGACTGTACAAATACATTTGATGGCTTGAAATCGCCGTGAACAATGTTTCGCTCGTGAAGATAGTTTAACCCCAGCAGCATTTGAAGAAACCAATGTGTCACCAGGTTAAATGGCAGAGCTATGTCGTTAGCGCTCGCCCACTGGATCCAGGTGTGCAGGTCCTTTAGCTCACAGTACTCTGTCACCAGGCAGAGTGTCTCTTCGTCTGAAGCATTTTAGATGATAAGTTTACATTCCTAGAATATCTAAGGAGCTTTTATTCACAGTAAAAAAGCTCTACCAACAATACGAGCTCGTACTTTATAATTATTTGCTAAAATTTACATCTAGAAATGGACCAAATTTGGCTTTCATACAAAAAAAATCAAGCGAAAACCTTTGTCCTCAGGTGACCGCACCAGCTAATGTCTTGAGTTGACCACTGGACTCAGTCCCCTTCTCAAGTGATCGCCCTTTTCACCTGTTTTCTGTTCACCTCGCAGTTGGGTCACAATGCTATGGATTTTCCGAAATGGGCTAAGTGATTCCAAAATTGCTTCAAAATGGTCGGCTGCCAACAGTAGCTGATCTCAGAATATGGCAATGGTGGACATGAATCATAACCATGGAAAGTTTTCCTGCTCTTCAGTTCTGCATTCTAGAGTACAAATGAGAAAATTGTGCACAAACCGTTAAAGTAGTCTAGTAGACTCAGCACGCATGAGTGATTCAACTGTTTCAATAGCCGAAGTTCTCGGTTTTCCGGCCTGTCATCACGTTGAATGCCTCGCCGCCTTTGACTCTGAATCTGTTTGAGCACTTTCAAACGCGAGTCGCGCCCGTGACCGCCCCAGTTGCTCCGCATGTCGCGCACCAGCAGCGCCAATCCGTGCGCGCCGTTGCCCAGAGTTCCCAGATTTTTATACCGGCCAGCGATTAATCTCGTCGTGATGTAAGCTTCATCTACTGACTCGTCTTCATCAGAGTCTGCAGATCTTCCTCCTGGCACTCTAAGTTAACGTTATTGCGAGAGCCAAGTTACAATTTATAATAATATTTTTAGCCGAAAAGTATGCTTTGCTAGTCTTACTGACTGCCATGTGTAACAAAATTTGCCTAAAATAGATTGAGTATTAGTCTGATTTTTTGAAACTTCATTTTTTCATCAAGCAACGAAGAAACTGAAAAATTGTTGGGATTTAAAAAATATAAGTTGCTTAAAATTTTTTTTGTTTATCTGCATGTCTAAAAAAATCTGTAGAATTTTGGTGGACAGACAAAAACGAGGATCACTCTTAAAAGCTAAAAAGCTAATTCAGGAGGGCTTGGGCACTTTGACACTTAAAGCGACATTCTCCCACAACCAGCGACGGGGCATGACTGTCCATTGCGCTGACTCCTGAAGCGTGTTCAGTCACACTAAATACGATATGCAGGCATAGACACACACACAAGCCGGCACCCAGTCACGCACTCACATAGAGTGTTCAAGCGGCGGTTCCAGGAATGTACACTCTCTATCTATGCCTTGGGGGGTTGCCCTCATGGGCTTAAATTGCAAAACTGGCCCATAGTCCAACCAATTCGTGCACAAAGCCCCAAATTAATGTGACCCTGCACACGAAACCGCGCTAGCCAATAGCCAAACTACAACGCTGGGTCGAACCTGGACCAGTGGCACACAAGGCAGACGCGCTAGACCGCCGAGCCACTCGCCCACCCGAGGATCACTCTTATGGTGGTGGTAAAAAATTAGAATTTATTTCCCTTGGCCCCAAAGTTCTTCGCGATTCTCTGGCAAAGCAATTTCTGAAAATTTCTGAGCATCTATGTGAGCAGCGAGACATTTTTTAAAAGTCAGTAAGGCAAATTTACCTTCTTCTCCGCTCACCAAGCGCTTCAATGATTCGTCGCATGCGTTGATTCCATCGGCTTTTACTCTCGACTGGGAATTCAGCGTCCTCAACATCGCCCAGTCTCCAAGCCAGTTCTAAAGGCGTGCAGCCGCTACCGTTCCGGTGTCCGACCTGGGCGCCAAACTCCACAAGCATCTTCACGGCCTCGTCCTGTCCCGCTAGCACAGCTAAAGTCAGTGCCGTCTCGCCATCTCCTGGCGTCTCTATTTCTAGGTCTGGTCCTTTCATTAAGAGCTGTTCCAGAGCTTTTAACAGCCCCTTTCTGGCTGCAAGCATTGTAGCAGTCCAACCCGCTTTATTTTGAACATCAATTAGACATTTCTCGTGGTTAAGCAGTTCATCAGCTACGTCTTCGTGACTGTTGGATAGCGCCAGCATCAGCGGGGTGTTGCCTGTGTCGTCTTCGGGCACATTCACCGGACAGTCGTATTTGATTAGCTGTCTGAGAAAATGTACACCAGCATGCATTTCTTAATTTAAAAAAAATTTAATTTGAATGCAGCATGCTCCTGACAATAAGACAGTAAAGTTAAGCATAGAATTTCTGACTATTTAATTATAGCAGTTGCTCTCTTCTGTAGCGGAAAAGTGCATCCAGCAAGTCAGAGTTGAGTGGATCAGATCAGCAAATTGCACGGCTTTTTGTTGACGATGATGGAGAAGTAAGTGATAAGCTGCAGGAAGAATTAGAACGATGCACAGAGTACATGCTGAAGCTGGAAAAGGCTGCTGCAGGATTGAAGAGGCTGTTTGAGCGGCTTTCACATTCGAAGAGCCCAGGACCTTCGACCATGCAGACAGCACACGCGGCTACATCAGGCAGATGCAACGTAAAGCTACCGAAGCTTAGCCTGCCAATATTTGACGGCAGCGATGCGACTCAGTGGCCTTCATTTAGTGGGCAATTCGACGCCACCATTAATAAATGCGACGGCCTTTCGAACATAGAAAAATTCAGTTACCTATTGAGCTGCCTTCGAGGAGAAGTCCGCCGATGTGTTGAGAATCTTCAGCTGACAGGACAAGATTATTACAACGCCTGGGACTTACTGGTCGCTCGTTACGGTTCGAAGGATACTTTAGTCAAGCACTTTATGACTACGGGTCAAGCTCAGCTATTTAAGGGTTAAAAATATTTCAAAGATCTGTTTAGGTGTAATAAGTGAAAGAAAATTTAACTCATTCACTTGTGAATAAATCTTTAAAATATTTGCACATTTGTGTGTTTTGAAACTGATCTTACCTGACCAGTTCAGGGTGACCGTTTCTAGCAGCAGCCTGCAACAGTGTGCTCTTTCTTCCCCTTGAATCGGTAGCTAAAGTCGTCACGGCAGATGGATCGGTGCTTAACAATTGGATTACGGCATCGATATCTCCCCGTTCCGCTGCCAGCATTGCTGTAGATCGATCAAACTTAGATGAAGCCATTTTATAGCTTCTGCATGAAGCCGTTCAGGTCTCAGCGAAGGAGTTAATAAAGCAATGTCTGCTTGAATTTGCGGTAGGATTGAACTAACTCGTTCGAGCAAACTAACCCCTCGCCATATAAATCTTGCCTGCCGTTATTATAACAAAGCGCATGAAATAAAGCCTGTCGAGTACATTCAGCTGCTTTCTTCTCCAACTCTATCTCACTCTTTCCAAGCTGCCAGCGAGGTATTTTACTATATGCACGGTTTGCTCAAAGCGACGAAAGGTGAGTTTAATTTTTGTTGCATCTCTAATTCAACAATCTCAATCTTTTAAGATGCCAGCATGGCCTGTCCATTTCTAATGCAAGTACAAATTATTTTTCTAAAAAACGCACATCTAACAATAAACAGCCAGCTTCAGTTTTATTTACATGAATTCGATTAGTTGGTTGCCATTGAACAGGAAAACTGCCGTAATTTTGTCGGTATTCTATAGAAGTGACGTAAGGCACTATTAGATTTGGCGTTAAGAATTCGATATAGCACTTAAAATATAATAATAATTGGTTACACCTGTCCCAATCGGGCCAGATGTGCAGCCAACAGCACATCCGCAGCTATTGCGCAGCGCTTCTGAAGACTGCGTACAGCTGTTCAGTCCATGGACTGGGAGGACGCCACACCCACCTTCAATTACCCCAGCTGATGCTGGTACCCATTTAACAGCTGGGTGAACTGAAGCAATGCAGAGTTAAGTGTCTTGCTAAAGGACACAAATTGTACCAGTGGAGTCGGGAATCGAACCCCCGACCTTCAAGTCGTGAGTCCGACGCTCTAACGACTAGGCTACAACCCATATAGCACTTAAAATATGCAAAAATTAAAAAAGCATCACTTTTAAACTGTGAATCTCTCAGCCGCAGATCAATTCGAGAAACTGAGACTCCCTGTTGCACTTTACAGTATCGCTCCAAATGATAAAGTAACTCAGTGATTAAAAGCAGCCCAAGTAGCCCCAGTGGAGCGAGAATTAGCCAACCTTTATGCTGACACGCATGGGTCGGTGCTGGGTGTGCGTAAGAAAGCCTAGCAGATAAGCAGCTTAGGCCAGCCAATCACATTCCGACCCCCATGCCCACCGCGCAGCTAAAGCTGTTACTTCTCGCCGCGGTTTGCGAACTGCAGCCGCGCATTCGTCGTGAAAACCTTGTGAAAGAGGCTTGCCACCCAGCCAAGAGCTGCAGAGTTGCCTCCTACGCCCATCAGGGCGGCTCCTGGCTCCCTGGAGATCCCCGTTTTATTTTTTACATTACGGTCAGCCACTGCCAGCTACCCTGATCCCCCTGCTACATGTACTTTGCCCTGTTACAGAATGCACTGATTGCGTTCCCTGCAATCACTTTCAGATTTGGATGTTCTTCCGACCTTGCAGGTCTCCAAAACCTCAAAGACTGGACTTCGGCCTTCCTCTGCAAAACCTGCACCCCCGCCTGTCTTCCCCTCCTTCTTCCCCGCCTCCCCCGTTTTCCCCCTCCCTTTCCATTCATTCCGCTCCTCGTATTCCCCACAGTCCAATGTTTCCCCTCTCCTTGCTCCTCCGCCACCTGCCAGCGTTTCTGTCAACGTTACTGCCAGCGCAAGCACGGACTCTTTATTCTTAGTCTATTGCACATCAACGGCATCGCTAATAAGCTAGTCGAACTTAGTCACTTTTTGCACAAGCACAGTATTAAAGTGGCGGTGCTCCAAGAAACAAACAGCAAACAGCAAACCATCAAGGGCAATTTTGCGTACGAGAAATAAAGGTGGGAGTCTGTGCGCTCTCATCTGATCCGGCATCAACCATATACCGCGATATTTTTAAGGCCCCAAGCTCTGAGGCTAATCATTTCTCTTCACAGAAGTAAAGACCCTGGTTGTCTCCACAAAATTTACGAGCCTGTCCTCTCGAATTCACTTCCGACCAGGAATCAAGCTTCGAGGACTGGTCCAGTCGCTCGCAACTGGTTGTAGGCGACTTCAATGCCACAGCCCTCTAGAGCACTCATCGTCCTCTGCCGCTTGGGGCGACGCTACTGCTGAAATTCTTCCGGCGCTACCTCTAGCCATCCTCAAATAAGATAGTCCAACTAGAATGCCTTCGAATGGCTATCCTTCAACCCCCGAAATGAGCCTTGCAACTTTGGTCTCCCAAGCATCTCCCAAACATCTGCTAAACATCACATTCCTGCCGGCAAGATTCGGAACTTTGAACCCAATCTCCCTTCTGCAGCTCTACACCTCTGCAAGGAAAGAGACTTGATTCCGGCATTAGATGCTACAGCCGACAATCTCACTGCAATTCTCAAATAAATCACGATTATTATTTCTGAACATCGCAAAGAAGAATGGCGCACTAAAATGGACACCTTCAGCGTGAGGAACCATGCGAGTGACCTTTGGAGCACCATAGAGAAAATACTCGTATGAGGCCAGAATCCTAAAGACAAATCAGCTGGTACTGGCTGCTATTATCGGACCTAAGCAAATCGCTTACTGTTTCAGCAAATTGTTCTTCGATCAGAAATACCCCACCATCACGGATGGCCGAAACCTAAAACTCCATATCTGCAAGGTTCGAACGCCAACTACGAGATTTCCACAGCTAGCTTCGCAGCAGCTCTGAAAGTTTAAGCCCCATCCTAAGTCGATAAAAATTTGGTAAAACTTGTGTTTTGATACGGACTGTGGAGATAAAATTTGCTTGATAGGTTGCGAAATCCGCCTATTAACAATCCTTGTACGTAGGAACAAGACCTGCTGCCTAGTTAACGCAAGTACATACTTGGGTCATTCAAAAAGTTATGTTTTTGGGTACTTAGAAAAGAACTTTGGGCACGATTTCATATTATTTTACAACACAGTCGCCCTGGCGATCAATGCGTTTCTGCCACCGCTTACTCAAATTGGTGTCCTTGGAGTGGCTGTTTCAGTTGACTGAACAGGTACTCGTATAAGTCAGAGGGGCCGGCTAGTCTGATGAATAAGTCAGCTGCGGAAGGATTTCGAATCCCGCAGTCGTGGCGGCATTCACTGCGACTTGGGCACTTAGCTTTGCCCACCTCTTCTGGACGACTGCCTCCTGCCGAACATCTGTCAGCGTGCCCCACGGGCAGGTAACTCCATAAAATTTACAGTATGTGCTGAAAATTTTGCAAATCTACTAGCATATGCATATATACAGTCTAATTTTAGCTATGAGTATGAATTGACTTTCATACTCCTATCTTCTGCATTATCTAACGAAAGATAAATGAACGAAAAATCGATTTCCTGTTCTTTGACAAGGACCACTAGAAGTCACTTTTGTTAGAAGGACGCAACACTCAAAAAAATTGAAGGCCGAAAATACACTGAAATAATAAGTTTTAGCCATAGACAAAAATTAAAAAATTCCTATCTCGCCAGTGTAAAATCGGCCTTCAAATATATCTTTTCAACTTCGAATTCGTCAAAAGTGAGTTCAAATTCGTCAGCGTATGCAAAACTATATAGCGCTCAAAGGGAAGAGATTGAGTTTCTATGGCAATTTTTCAGATAAAGTGACTTCGAATTCGTCTAAGCAAGTGAAATTCGTCAGTGCAAATACAGCCTGATCAGAAAAAGTGTTTGCTTTGTCCACGGTAAGAAAAGAATGTGTCTATGGTAAATCTAAGTAAAAAAGTGAGTGAATTTCGTCAGTGGATCGCTCTAGACTTTTGCGATGTTTTTACCAAGGAAGAGACTGCTGACAACGCCAGAGCACACCGAGTTGTGAATTTTGAATTTCAGGCGTCCTGAACATAGACTTCAGTTCTTGTCCCCTTACTCGCCTTTCTTGAACGCCATTGAAATGGCAATTTCTTGCCCAAGCAGACATTTTGGATTGACTGAATTTAGTCACTAAAGAAGATATTTTGCGATTTAACAGTCTGTTTTCCTGTTCATTTTGTTCTGTTGCTGTTGTGCTTTCATTGTTGACAGTACACACAAGGTTGCACTGACGAATTTCACTTACTTAGACGAATTCGAAGTCACTTTATCTGAAAAATTACCATAGACACTCAATCTCTTCCCTTTGAGCGCTATATAGTTTTGCATACGCTGACGAATTTGAACTCACTTTTGACGAATCCGAAGTTGAAAAGGTATACACTCAGCAACATTGAAAAGTTTCCACCCTAGGGACCGAAGGGTTAACGTTTTGGTGGGTGGAGATATTTAAAGTTTGAGCCATAGACAAATATATTGATATAATCCGGATTCGAACGAAGCAAAGGAACAGCAAAGATGCAAAGTACGCGAGCATGGGTGACAACCTGCCCAGAACAGGGTCAATAACGCGTATAGCAGCCACGTGCGTGCAGCAGAGCGCTCTCTCCGAGGCATCCCTAGAACCAGGCGTCGCAGAAAATCTTGCGGTAGTTGTTGCCATGCCGTAGACAGTGACTCGCGCAGTTGGGCACTCTACAGCCAGTAGGATATTGCAGTTCACACTTCATACTGCAAGCTACAGCCTGTTAAATATTGCAGTTTACACTTGCATGCAGCACAATCACTTAGACAGTTGGATATTGCAGTTTACACTTGCATGGTTGTTGCAATGCCGTAGACAGTGATTCGCGCAGTTGGGCAACGTTTTGCGGCGGATTTTCGCACCGAATCGAGCGCTTCAGGCAATCCCAAATATGCTCTATGGGATTCATATCCGGTGATAGGGACGACCAGCGCAAGGTTCGCAGGTGCAGCAGCTCCTTCAGATGCGCCACATGGGCTGCGCGATGCGGTGGGGCGTTATCGACTTGAAGGACGCTGTTTTCCACGCCACCACATAAAGCATCAATGAAGGGCAGCAGGCGCGTCTGTAGAAGGTTGGCGTACGACTCGGCAGTCACAGTCGCATCCAGGAATACGAGCTCCGTCTTCGCGTGCATTGTGATGCCTGCCCACATGTGAATAGAAGCTGACTGGCTCTTAGAGCTTTGCACGTGCTGCGGCAGCATCTTCTGGCTACCGTCGGCACGGAACAATCGAAAGCGGCTCTCATGTGAAAATCACTCGCCGCCACTGCTGCTGCCTCCAGTGGACCCCTTGCATTGCCCATTGTTCCCGGCTGGCCACATGGATTGACCCGAGTTTTTGTCGTTGGCCCAAATGCGTGTTGACGATATCATCAATCGTCTATGGCACAAGTCTGGCGACAAAAACCAGAGTTTTGAAACTCTTACTCTTACGAAACTCTTACCTACACAGCAAGCGCGAGGGTGGAAACTTTTCAATGTTGCTGAGTGTATTTGGAGTGTAGCGTCCTTCTACTCTAGAAGTCCTTGTTCTTTGATCATACAAGCACATTTCAGCAGACCCCAAGTAAAGAGGCCGGGCAGGAAGATGTAAATAATAATACTAAATTTTCACACCTGCAGATTCATAAATAATTCATGGACATCCTCGGCTAGCAAAAAAGATGAATAATGCCGGGTGGCAAACATCTAGCTAGCAAACGTTGGCTGGCAAGCGTCGGCGTTATCGATCAGATGTACAGCCCAAGGCACAGCCGCAGCTAGTTGCGCGGCGCATCCGAGTGCTGTGTACAGCTTTCAGCCTGACGGGCTGGAGGGGCCACAACACCCACTCTAAATTTACCCAGCTCAAACTGGTACCCGGTTGGACTGAAGCAACGCGGGATTAAGTGCCTTGCTCAAGGGCACAAATTTTCTCCAAGGGCCGGGACTCGAACCCACGACCTTCCGGTCATGAGGCAGGCGCCCTAGCCACTAGGCTACAACTCCTCTATCATGCTATCATGCAGAGGCGTAATCAAAGGTGAGTCATTTTTCTTGGATTGTGACTAAGCAGTCAAACTCTTGGCGACTGAACTTGCGTCCAGGGCGACAGGATCAAATCAAAATACGAGGGGCATCCCAAAATTCCGTTCAGTGCGTTCCGATTTTGCGATAGACTGAAAAGCTCAGCGACACACACATACTCAAGGACACCTTAAGTAGAAGGACGGGACACTTCGTTTCTTGGAAAGTTTTTGGAGTCTAATCTTCGTAAAAAATACACTAGGGAGATAGGAAATTTGCAGTTTTTCGACATAAAATTAAAGATTGCACTCGATTGGAAGCAGATGCAAATCCCATCTTTTGATATGTGCTTCCTGCCTTCTTACTCTATCGAACTACGTACGTCTTAATTTGTGAAAAATAGAGCTTCCTATTATTTTATTGATGTTAGTTAACTTTGGTAAAAAACTACTAAATGACAAATAGCCAAACTGCGAATTTCCTATCTCTGTAGTGTATTTTATTCGCGATAATTGAAGTGTCCTGTCCTTCTACTTAAGGTGTCCTTGACACATACTTTCCTAAGCATCCCCACTCAAAATCTTGAGTTATGAAGCCCACTTTTCGAAAAGCTAGCACAATCTTTTCAACTAAGTGTTTTTGTACTCGCCCTAAACAACGGATTTATGGACGAAAGCAGCAATTTGGAGCAGCGCTTCTACATCAAAACAAACTTCCTGCGAGGAAAGATAGATGCACAAGTTCACTGACAGCTTGTTAAAGCCTTTCAGGAGCATGAATTTACTGAGCGAGTGGTGTAAAATTGTTTTGCACGCTTCAGAGATAGACACATGGACATTGAGGATGGCCAGCGTTTGGGACGGCCATGATTATTGTTTGGTATGATTACTTTGGCATGATACTCTCGCACAGAGTCCCTGAAGGACAGAAAGTCAACCAGGAGTATTATAAGAACTTAGAATTTGCCTCTTCGACCTGCTTTCTAGCCCTTCTGCCAGCTGCATGACAAGGCGAGTCCTCACGGCCAGGAGTGTGAAGGAAGCTGCTGGAAAACTATGGCAGGGAAGTACTGCCTCATCCTGCGTATTCCCCTGAGCCGAGTAGTCCAGGCGACTTCGATCTATTTCCAAAGCTTAAAAATCAGCTACGAGAGCATTATTGAGCTCTTTGACACTATCGTCCGAGTTCTTCAACAAATGTGTGAATCTAGCTGTGCTGATGGAGTCAGGAAGCTCCCAGAGCGCTGGCAGCACGTGATCGCAGTCAATGGATGCTACTTTGAAGGATTCTAGAGTTCTGTAAAATACCTGCTGTTTGTTACGTTTGTTCTGTTTATTAAGTTATTGAACGGACTTTTGGGAAGCACTCGCTTTATGATTTTTTGTTCAATTTTTGCGGCCTGGGCACTTTCATGGTGATTTTTTTCAATTATTTTGTCGGTAATAACTATTCCCTTCTGGGACCCCAAAATAAGATTTCTTGACTAGGTGTGTGGACATGCAAAGCTTTCCGTAAAAATTTAAATTACGCACATTGTAAACGTTAAACAAAAACTATTATAATGTGTGCATTCTATTGATAAATGCGGACAAAAATAATTTTAGCAGAGAAATATTAGTAATATACTTTTATAGGTAAGTTTCAGGAAATAATAAGTTTTAATAGTTTTTAGTAATGTCCTAATTTAATTTAGGCGAGTGCTCAATTTTATGCATCATTTTTAAATTTGAACAAAGAGTGCGTTTCGTGTGCGTTTTCAGTAAATAAATTAGTTATCTACGCATATATGATCGTAATGAGAGTGCGTGAATCTTACAGCGTGTAAAATTATATTTAATGAACATTGAAGTTATCATGTCTATTATGTGCAGGTTGGCCTATCTTAAGACGTTAAGTAAAATCTATGATGATTGATTCTCATTATTATCTAGACTATCTACTACACTTCACTTGAGTCTAAACTTACTTGCCTAGACTGATATTCATCATAGCATATCATTTTTGTAATTTTTAAAGCACAGTATTTTTCCAATTGTGCATAGCCATGGGTACAATATAGCCAACAGTTTATCGAAAATTTTCTTATGTAGTTGCCAAGATATCTAAAATTGCATTTAATGTGCCTGATTTTTGCAAATTTAGTTTTTTGTTAACAGAAAATTTACAAGTACCTATCTATGACTACTTCCTCTCCCAAATAGGCCATAGGCTATAGATTTTATGTGCTAAACTGTCTTAAATTAATACTTTTAAGTACTACCACTTTTCTATAAAATGGATTATAAATTTAAATGCTTTTGAGGTTTTGGAGCGTGGTTAACTAGGACATATAAAAATAAAGTTAAATAGCCCTAGCCTATTTTTTCACAGTGTGAATATGCTCAACACTATAAAGGCGTGGTACCCTATAGATAATATTAGACTTACTGGCTCAGTAATATTTTAATTAATGGTGGTATAGTAGCCATAGGCCTATCTAAATATACTACCATGCAATTAAGGTAGGAATTATTGACATGGTGCCATGCAAATAAAACTGCATAAGTCAAAAATAGAGCCATGAAGTAAGTCAATGTATTGTTTTTCCATATTTTTTATGGTAATTTTACAATAAAAATAATTAATAATAATTATAACCAATTTAACAATAACAATAATTTCATAATTTTACTTTAGGCTACTTCACAATATTCTCCATCAATGTAAATACCTCTGCTCCTATTGAAATATGTGTCAAAAACCTGTGGCTTTATTATAAAGTTTAAAATAATTTTGTTAGGTAATCAAGAATTATGCCTTGTATTTTAATTACTTTTTTCTAGGTCTATCATTTTATTAAAAATAACTATATATATATATATATATATATATAACTTTGTTATAAAATATTTAAAACAAAGCAAACAAATTTGGGTATAAGTATGGTTCCATTCATTAAACTCAAATTTGTGCAAAAAACTATAACTGGCATAACAAGGACAACAGGTAACATTGAATAACATTTACACAATTGAAATTGTGTATCGTTACAGTCTTAGATTTAGTTTTTAAAAGCGGTGTAACTGGCATAACAAGGATAACAGGTAACATTGAGAAATGTCAGAATAATGTCCTTTGGGTAGAAGCTACAGCAGAAGCTTCGCACAAGCTATAGTGGGTACTGCTCCGTGATACAGTGCAGGAAGTACCGGAAATGGGGACGTGGGAACTTCTTGCACCACAGAAATTCCTGCAGGTACATTTCAAAAAGCTGTGGCTATATGCCATACATGTTACGCAACTTGCATTTCGCATGGTGCTCCAGAATGGCCAGGTTCTCCACCTTGTTGGTGGGGATGAGGAAAATCAGTGCTGATGGGCATCCACTAGCCATATCAATAAGTATCAAGAGAGATTCTGGTTGGTCAATTTAAGCAATGTCAACTTAACTGGTGCTTAAAAGTCTAAAATTTGAAATTGTGCTCCTCACCAGCACAACTGCCACATCAGTGCCACTAACTATGAGGTATATTTTGGCCATTGACACCGCCAGGTCAGTACTTAAATTTCAAATCATGTATCATTACGGTCTTAAATTTCATTTTTTGCACTAATTTGAGTTTAACAAACAGAACCATACTTATGCCAAAATTTGAAATAGTATTCCTAAATATACTGTTGTAAATTTAAAATATAAAACAATATCAATAGTAAAAAATTGCTAAAATTTTACATGGAAATAGAAAATTTTACATAGAAGGAGAAGTGAAAATTATCTTGGCCAGTCACCCCACCACCCACCCACCCCATCCACCAAAAGCCTGCCACTTGAATTGAAGTGTGCAAATTGAGATAGGACAAGAGGGTATTCATTTTTTATGCATAGTGTATAATGTTTTTTAACTATAACTTTTAATGTATAGTCAATATAATTCCTCATTTTATTGCCAAAAATACCTTTTTTAATAGTATAATAAAATGTTATAATTTTTGGCATATAATGAATATTTTTTGGAAAAAAAAATTTGCTACCTTACAAAGTAGCTGTGACATGTGGCCTTGTGGCTATTTATCTTTGTTAAATTAAAATAAAACAGGAAACACCTATTTACTGCATGTTTTATTAATCATTAAGCTAATGGTTGTTTGTTAAGAGAGCCAAGAACTACTTGGCCAAGTACTAGACAAAACAACCTTTTGCCAAGCTAAAATTCATCAAGAACATACTGCTTAAAGCTTTCTTGACAAATTTAACTTCCTCAAACAACATTTCAAGCAAACTTTGCACAAGCAATCTTCATTAGGCAAATTTTAACCTACTTCATTTCTATTTAAAATCCTGTATTTTTCACAAATAGGAACCAAAATAATAATACCATATTGTGCCAAAGTAACAAAAGGTATTTTAGTAAATATTATTAAAACTGAATTATGAGTAAAATTGAAAAAAGGTTGTATACCTTTTTGCAAAAATAAGATAGCCATCTCAGCCCCTGGATAATCAATGTAAGCATGGGGTATCTTGGTCATATATGACTTATCACAAATTCTACCTTTAGTAGCACTTATGTAGGGATTCAAAGGTAAGGTGATTTGCAAATCATGCAAAATACAACCCACAAAAGCACTCCTAAAAATTATTAGTTATTAACATATGACTTGCAAGAAAAAGTTTTTATATTAATTTTTCAAGTGAGCTAAGATTGCTGTCCCATTTTTCCAAAACACAGTGTATTATGCAATATAAATGTAAAAATTAAAAAATGAACTACACAATGTTGGGATATATAGTGTAAAGCCTATTGTATACTGAAGTATAAGCCTTGTAGATGTAATAGACAATTGTTACATAGTTCAAAGACTCATTTTTGCAGTTAGTTTCAATGAATTGATTTTCTAGCAAAAAGGAAAAATCATGGATATTAAATTTATGTCCAAATATATTTTTTGATTTGTCAAAGGCAATATAATTTTAGAACTAAAAAATTAAAATAATAGTAATAATTAATTGTTGCAGACAAATTTGGGGCAGATTTTTTGTTTTATTTTAGTTTAAATTAGGTAAGTTATAATTTATTTAAAAAATCTTTCAAATAAAGTACAAATATTTACTTTATGATTTATGAATATATGTATTACATATTGTTTATGCATATGCAGCAAAAATAAATTATATACAATCTAAGAAGCATCTGTTGCCACAATTTGTTAACTGTTTCCATAAATTCTTGTAACTGATGCTTTTTATTAACTTAAAATTTTTTGCCTCACCGTTGTGCACGTTTGAAATGCTTCTATTTTTGCAGCAAAATTTAGCCTGCTTGAGAACATCTAGCGCAACCCTGTGGCGCGCGCCCTTTTAAATTTACAGTAAAGATTACTTGTTAGTGAAATTCAGCATGTCAGCTTCGTTAACTGACCAAGCTACACCAGCTGCAATTAGTGGCTGTGTCAGTAGCGATGTTGGCAATACAGCTGGTGGCAACATTTTTGACACTCTAGTCGATGACCTACAATCAGAGGTGACTAGTGATGGCAAGTCGCGAATTTCGCAGGTAAGTTAGATTTTAGCTTGAATTTCTTCATGAACTCTTCTTACCAGACTAACTAACCAAGTCACCATCTAAGTTTTTCATTCACCATATGCAAAATCAACACAAAAGCCAATCTATTTCCCAGGTGCAGGCAATAGTTGAGCGCATGAGCGACTTGGAACGCTTGCTGCTCTACCTGCAGCTACCCAATGGTCCAGCCGCCACTGGCCCCGATGCTGCCGCCCTGCCGGCTGGCGGTGGCGCTCTTCAGCTTAGCAACCAGTTGGAGCAGTCGCAGGCTTTCACCTGGATTCAGTCCCATCTGGAAGAGGACGCTAGCATATGCTTGCGCAAGGATGAAGTTTATAATGATTATCGGTGCGTTTTAAAAACTCCTTAAGCAGTTGGATTTCATTTTCTAAACTCAAGCTTTACTTAACTGATCGCTTGCCAATCCCTTCAGCTGCTACTGCGACAGCCACGGGCAGAAGGCTTTAAACACGGCAGACTTTGGTAAAGTAATGAAACGCGCTTTTCCTAATGTTAAGCCGCGACGCTTAGGTCAGCGAGGCCAATCTAAATATTGTTACGGTGGCCTGCGTAAGAAAACTGACTTGCCTCATCCGGTTATGCCCGATTTGTCTCTGGCCGAGCTGGAGTGTGCCAATGCGAATTCTGGCCCCGTTGTGGCCCCAGCCGCCGGTAAGTTTATCTGCATTTGTGTAATTAAAATAAATATCTATGTAGCCTAGGGAGTTGTAGCCTAGTGGCTAGGGCGCCTGCCTTATGACCGGAAGGTCGTGGGTTCGAGTCCCGGCCCCTAGGAGACAATCTGTGCCCTTGAGCAAGGCACTTAATCCCGCATTGCTTCAGTCCACCCAGCTGAGATTGGGTACCAGCGTATGCTGGGTAATAACTGATCGCGAAGCAGGCCCATCTTATCCTGTCACTGTGCGGCTTTGTGAGTGAAGATTCACTGTTCGCCAGGCAGGTTCAAAATAAAAAAGATGGAGCTGGCAGTGGGGTGCCTACCATGCCCGAGAGTGTTTCAGGTGGAACGGGTGTGCAGTTTCCACTTGCATCAGCACCTGCGCTACAGGTTTACCTGTCAGCGTCTGTTATTATTATTATTATGCATGTAGCCCACTTATCGACCAGATGCATAGCCCAAAGCACAAGGGCAGATACGAGCTAGCTGCACGCCCCATCCGAAGGCTGACAGTTGTTTGTTTAGTCGTGAGCTCTCACTGGTACTTATTCATATTCGTAATTATGATTTAAGTGCCTTGCTCACTATCACATTGTTTCGAAGAGTTGGAGCTCAAACCCACAACCTTTCGGCCATTAAGCAACCAGCAATCTATTTTATCAATTATGATCAAAAATAGTTATTTAGGTATGCCCTATGCTATTAGTAACAATAATTATTAATATCCCTGATCTATTTTTTGCAGGCAGTCTTAACACTTCTGGCGTGTTAAACAGTGGCGGAGGAAACTGCGGCAGCGGCTATAGCGAGGACGCAATTTACAGCGAGATAATACTGGAATGGGCCCAAAAAATTATGGGCTGCCAGTTTAACAACTTGCGTCAATTAGCTGAACACCTGGTCACTAACATGTACGTGAACTCGCGGTCCCCGGCAGCCATGACTCTGTTCTCCAGTCTGCAGTCTCGCAGCCAGCAACGCCTGTCTGTCTCGCATTTTATCGAATTGCGGGCTGCCGCCGCCGCTGCAGCCGCAGCCGCCGCCTCTTCCTCTTCTTCTAACGACAAAGTCAAAGTTGAAGCTACCGGAGCCGCCATGACTTCGGCGCCAACAACCACGACAGCTACTGGACGCGGCGGCCTCGCCCACCCTATGGGATTCGGGGCCTGTTGGAGTCCGGACAGTCTGAACTCGTCCGGTGGCGGGCCTCTAGACAATAGCGTCGTCGGTTTTGCTGCTAGCCCAGCGTCTGTAGCTTCTTCGTCAACAGCAGCCGCTGGGGTGCCGCCATCTCGGCCGCATTTGATGCCGCTGCCTCATCAGATAACAAAGAAAAATTTTCGAAGCCCGCTTCCGCAGCAGCAGCAGCAGCAGCCTCCACCGCCTCCGCCAATGCTGTACCATCCCCAGCAGCAGCAGCCGCATCGTTCAAATCCTCACCAGCATCATTCGACTGTTGCTTCTTCATCGTCATCAGCTTCTGCTGTTCAGGCGACTAATATCACCCCGTCTCCCTCGTCCACAACGGGAGCGTCTAAAAAGCCGACTAGCAGTTCTTTGAACCCCAGTCCGGGCAAGAAGGTCTGCTCGGAGCGTCGGTTCCAACCGTTGGGCGTTCCGTTAAATGCTCAGTTGTTGGAACAGGTGAGATTTTTGTTTTTTTAAATATGTTTTCGTAGACTGACATCGCCTGTATCGCCATTGAC
Source organism: Macrostomum cliftonense (assembly GCA_950096795.1). Taxonomy (NCBI): domain Eukaryota; kingdom Metazoa; phylum Platyhelminthes; family Macrostomidae; genus Macrostomum; species Macrostomum cliftonense. The sequence goes on from CATNEM010000165.1 coordinate 37,110, forward strand.
CCTGTCATTCAACCTATCAAAACTCGTCAGGAGGTAAGCTCCACAGAGCAGCATTACATCCCGTTGATGTCGCCAATGTCTTCGCATCGCGGAGGCTGCAGCCCGGCTCCGCATTGGGGGCCCCCCTCTGCCGTGTCTCCGCATCCATCTGTGCAGCCCCCAGCGCAGCCGCCTCAGTCGTCGCAGCAATCGCAGCAGCAGCAGCAGCAGCAGCCAGCGCCGTCTCAGTCATTTGGCATCAGCGGCGTGGAGCCGATCTCGCTGCCGCCAGCGTTTGACCGTCGGTCGCCAAGTCCGCAGTTTCCGCCCGTATCGCCGGAGCAATATCTGCCGGCTCTGCCTAGGATCGGCACTAGTCCGTTGCCTAGCAACCTGGCGCGTCCATTAGCCAGCCGGCGGTCGCCAATGCCAACGGCCTCCAATTCGTCCGCTACTGCAGCTGGTATCGATGGCAGTCCAGCCGGACGGTCCACAGTTTCCTCGTCGTCTTCGCCTCAGCAGCAGGGCCAGCAGCTGCTATTGCTGAGGTAGAATTCAACAGTTCAGTTCATGGGCCGTAAATCCTAGGCGGTTTTGGTCAAATATGGCAATGCATATTCCCTATTTAGGTGCCCGAAGGAAATAAACTGCATAGTGCACCTTGTGTAGCGTAAATCATACCTGAGCTCAGCTTCCTGAGTGTGTAAAATATCAGTCAGCTTGTTTATCTTCGCGATCACTTGTTTGCTTATCAATTATCATGTATTCTACAGTTGTCTGTGCGCTGCGTAAACCGGTTTATTCTAAGTATTAACACGGTCGGTTTGTTTGTTTAACTATTTTAGTATAATGATATTCATTTTTGTAATCATTTTTAATTTGTTCTTCTTACGTTATTACCAGTTCAAAAATACAATATTTTTTGCTTTTCCTAAAGGTATAAGGGCTTTGTAATTTTTTGCTAGCATTTAGTTTAAACTTATTGCTGAAAGTTAAACAGCTCTTCTGTGCAAGCTATTTTACTTAATTTAAGCTAATTTTTTGTTATTTAAAGTAAAGTAAATATGCGCTATTTTCTATATTAATATCCATATTTTGGTCTTCTTCTCTTAGATATTAGTATCCTGGTCACATTTTCCCGTGTAAATTTTTTGCTTCGGTGTGAAAAAGCTGTGTAAAAAACTTGTTGGAAAAATAGTAGCATTTTTGTCATTTAACTCTTACGCCTGCAATGATGACAATTTTGTCCATAATAACTTTTTACCCGGCTCAAAAGTTTTTGCTTGGGCCAATTTTTTTGCCGCTCCTCTGTTGTGCTCTATCTAACTTTGCGAGGGCTCCTCGCAAGCTATGCTTTTGTTTCTGTGCTGTTTGCGTATTGAAACTCAAATTAATAAATTTGCCGGCATAAATTTGCTTGCCGTTTTCGGCGTCTGAGCCAGTATTGCAATCTGAATGAGTCGTATAGTCGGGCGAAAATCCTCATCTTTAATGTATTGTGCGTCCATTCATTTGAAGCAGGTATATCTTCTTGGGCTTTGATTAATCGATAATCTGGGGTATTACTAGTGGTACTGTTTCTTTGATAAGCCAGGTTTTTCTTGATTTCTTGGAATATTACTAAGTATTGCCTTCAGCCCTTTCTCCTTTTGCTTGTTTCCTGCCTAATTTAGCAGCCTACTTTCCTACCTTCTGACCCCTAGGAATGCCCTTTAACTGAGGCTATTATTTCTTCCGCTTCGTCTTTATATTTTTTTGCTTCTCGGTTGCGATATTTTGTTGCAAAAGACAAGAATATTGCACTTAAATCATCTTTCCTTTTGATATTTATCATTTCGATGTGATATTTTGTCCCAGTGGGGTCAGGCGACAACTAGCCACAAAGTCAGAAAAGTACGCGACCTATCCAACGAATGTGGTCTGTCCGATTAGAAAATTCGGTGATCATTCTAAAGAATCGGAATGATCGGAAATTCTAAGTCGTCTCCTTAGCTGTCCCACTACTTCTATTATATTTAATCAGTTTTAGTTCAGTTTTAGTTGCGAATCCACCCCCTGGACTTCAGAATTCTACATCATCAGGCGCTAGCAAGAATCAACAGGTAATGCGGTTCGTTTTTGATTTGGTGACCTCTGTGTCTGTAGATATTTTCTATTTTGGAACTCACATAGCTCGTAGGGATTTGAAGATTTTGTTACTTCTTATTTATGCTAAATAGTAGCTTGTGGCGGTCATCGGCACGCGGCGCGGCAAGAGTGCAGCCGCACTCACGCTACAGCCCAGCCAGCCTACCCAATGGCTTACGCCGCCTCGCGGCTAGCGAGCACCAACCCCCTGCTGGCTAGGCCGGGGGCTTCTGATTGGCTGGGGGGTGACATTGATAACTTCGCCACTTACTGTGTGTGAGCACCACCTCCCCACGCGCCCGTCTAGTCTCGCTGCTACTCTGCGTGCATAAAAACAAATAAACCGCCAGCCACGCTCTGAACTTTTCTCTGCGCAATTATTGGCCTCGCCAAATATATGCGAGCCGCCAAAAGCTTTTATTTTGTATGCGTTTCTACGGCTCGTATAACAGCAAACAGAAATAAGCACCCTGTCAGATGGCAAAGTTCACCCAAATACATGTCCCATATTGTCGCCAATTAAACCTATTTAAAAAGTTCCCATTCACCAAATTCTCAGATTCCGGGCCCTCTCAGATTCATCTACGCTCGTACCTGGCAGGCGCGACAGAACATCGAATTGCTCCGTAGGAACCGACGGCCCACAAGCGACGCTGAAGAGACATTCAAGCGTCTCTCGGAAGAGCAGCATGCTGCAGTCAACGACGCAATTCAACCAAAATGAAATACTGGGCAGTGTGAAGTCTGTGGACGGCCGTGCGGACTCCGATGGGACGCAAAAGAGCGCGTGGCTCTGAGTCTACCCAGCGACACTCTAGAGGAGCACAGGAATAAATGAACTGTGCAATTTCTTAGCCACCATTCTGAAAAAGCCTGCGCCGCCACTGAAAAATAGCTTGACACTTCCAGCTAGAACACTGAAACAACGCGTAAGGAAGATTATCGCAGGATTTCGCTAATTTTCTGCACCACGAACCTGTTCAATCGACTGCTCTTCGACCGGCTGCAGCCTGTGCTGGACCCATACCTCAGATACGAGCAGTACGGGTTACACCCGCATCGCGGTACAGTGACGCAGAATACTCGTGTCATCGGGTGCCACAGCAGCTAATCTACGCCATCATGTCGCTTTACCTCAGAAGTTTTACAGGGAGACACAGACACGTTCACTTCGTTACTCGTCGTCGTTCTATACTGGACTGGTTGCTTCCGAATACACTTCCGTCGGCTGATAACGACTTTCTGCTACGCCGCTTTTCTGCTACATTTGATCAACATGTTAAAGACCGTGTCAAAGACCATGTCAGAGGTCCTGATGGTTCCAGCCGACACTGCAGCGAAACTGACATGCTGCGGCGCAGAAGGGCAGCCCACAAAGCTCCCACGCTGCCAGCGGTTCACCTACCTGGGCGCTTTAGTCCACAACGTGGAGGAGGACCTCGGGTGGCGCAGAGGACTCGCCTGGGGCAGCCCATCGATCGATTTGAGCCTTCTTTCAGTCCACAGCGCCGCCCGCTCGGCTGTGGCAGGTGGTGGTCAAGACCAGCCTGCAGCACAACGCTGAGACGTGGACCTTAACAGCTACGAGCTAGCGCCAGAACCAGGGCTCTCTACGAGAGGGCCCAGCTGCAGGGCCTACCCACCATCCTGCGCTGGCGACGGCTTCAACTGGTGGGCCACGTCATCCGGGCCCAGAGCTAGTGCGCCCAGCCTCGTCAGGAGGCGTTCAGCAAATCAATTAATTAATCAGCAAAGCATGCCTCGGGTATGCGATCGGAGACCAGTTTATGGGCTCAGCCGCGGGTGTTACATGTAGTTTCGTGCAACCCAAATACAACTTCGAGATTCACACTAGTTTTGGGTGAAAGTTAATACCAACTAAGATCCAACTACCTGAGACTGAGCCCGAGATTGGGAATAACAAGCTAACATGCAAGTAAATAGACACGCCGATGACACGGTAGGTAACACGCAATGCTACATAACTTAAAATTTCAAATTCTGCCTTGTTTATGTTAGATCGTATAGTTAGTTTATATTTCAGTTAAATAAATTAATTCATGTTGCGATAACGCTAAGAATTCTAATGAATTAGATAATTTTGTTAAATAATTTACTTTCTGCGCTAATTCAAAAAGATTCGCCCCTCGCTTTTGATTGCCGCTAAGAACCGAAGCTGAATCAAAGGTGGCAGAAGTTTTCTATGGATTTTAAATGAGCTGAAACGTCACACTATAGTTATTTATCATCACATATTTAATACATATTATATGTATATGACTTTATCTATAACAGTCCAGAAATCAACTAAAGCGTTTTTACCTTACCTAGACATTATCAGTAGTAACCTAAGAAACATTCTACAAGTTCAAGCTTAGTTTTTTTTAACAAGGACCTAGGATAATTTAAAAAGGCATCTGTCTATCTTTCTATCTATTTCTATCTAGAATCTAGATAATATAGCATGCAAGTTGTGTGTCTTAAAACAGTGGCTTTCGCTGTTATGCTTCTGTAATTATTGTATAATATAAGTTTTTGTTTTCAATCCATATAATTAATATGCTGGCAATCCTCTTGTTTCGCAAATTTAATTCAAATTGTTTCTTAAACAAACAGCTTTACTGAATTTTCGAGTAAATAAGTTTTAACAAGATGTGAGTAAGAATGCTTAGATGATGTAGTAGTTGGCCACCAAGAAAAGGATGTCACCAAAGTAGGGACTCCAGTGAGATTTTGAAAGTTAAGAAATATGTAATTTGAATCAATGCAATGTGTAGAAGAGGTGATTATGAATCCAAAATGGCCTCACTTATTGAAATTGGTTGAGTAATAAAAAAGTTATGATAGATTTTGTGTGCAAAAAATTGGGTTTTTTAGATAGGAAAAATACACTACATGTTGTTGCCATTTTTTGTGCTAAGATGAAATTTTTTTACTTTTCTAGTCATATCTTCCATGCTGTTTAACATAGAATGTTGAACTAGGAGTCATTTTATAGATAAAGTAGATCTACATAGTAATGTATGAATAATTTTTTTATTGCTGGCAATATATTATTGTTATAATAAATTAAATAAAAAATCATAAAATTTTCTCTGTAAAATGACAGTTTTTTCAACTTTAAATGACCACTATTTTAAAACTATATGAGATATCTACAATCAGTTTTTTTGTATGCTACAAAACATCAAGGAAAATGTATCTAAGTACTTTTTAAGGTAACAGATAGGCCTGAGTTAAAAAAAATTCACCAAAATTAGGTCCAAATAAAAATTTTTTTGGTTTACTTTTTATGGCCTTACTAAAATGTGCCTGTTTGTCACTTTTGAATGGCAAGTAAGTCAAAAGTATTTGATACATCTAATGGCTACTATCTTTAGATGCTACACAACATCTAGTATAATGTTTCTAAATACTTTTCTTTGTTGCATATGACTATTGCTATGTATAGTATTAACTGTACACAATAATATTTTGATAATAAATTGTATAAAATTATGGTCTGCACACACTGCTTCACTCCAAGTTAAGTACTTACTAATGCAAAAGCAATCAATTGATTGTGTCATTACAACCCCTTTGGCTTTGATTCAACTATGTGGAATTTCATTCAACTCCTAAGGCTAAGTCAAAGGCAAAGTCAAATCCAGTGGTAGAGGCTGGTGCTAGCAATGCTAAAGTGGCTGACTCCCCTCTCATTTAGTGCTACCGCCCAATCAGCAATAGAAAGGCCTTGAGCTTTGTTGCTAAGGCAAAGGCCAAGGACAAGAGAGGAGTGGAGCAGTCAGTGCGCTTGCTGTACACAATAAGTCAGCTTTTGTAGCGCGACCACAGTAGGGAAACCCAAGCAGGCAAGCTGTCTAAATACAGCTCCTTCATGAAAGCCCTGTATCAGTTGCCTAATGTCATTCTAAGGGAGCTGCAAATCAAGCAGGCTGCTGGTGGTGCCAATGCTGCTGACTCAGAGTCGGATGCTGGCAGCAGAGACAAAGCGCCTGAGCTGGAGCCTGCTGAGGCTAAGATTGGTGGGCAGCGGCAGGGCAAGTCATGCAGCCGCCATAAAGTCCTGACAGAGCAGCTTCGCAGGGCAAATATCAAGCTTGCAGAGTCCAAATGACTTGTTTCGCAGTAGCAGCAGACAATCGCCAAGCTGCAGACCCATGTCAGCAATCTCCGCCTCAAGGTTCAGCAGCTCAGCTGGCAAAAGAAGTCAGATGACTCTGCCAGGCAGCACGTCAACCAGCTGCAGTGAGAGGTTTGCGACCTCCACAGCAGTCTGGACCTGACATTGGAGTCTCTGCTGGAGTAGGTGCGGAACATGCACGTCAGCACAGTTGAGAGCTGGCCGCAAGGTGGCGCCCGGTTCACTAATGATGTAGTCACAAACTGCACGCAACTGGTTCTAGACTGTCATTTGCCAGTAGAGCAGGTTGGCAGCACCATCATGTGTGGAGCTGATGGAGCTTGTACATTTGGATGCTTGTTGCCTCTGCCTGCCTTCGAAATCGCTGATTTGTGGCTTCAAAAACTCACCTCCAGTGAGTCTGCTGCAAAAAAGGATTTTCAGTTAAGCTTGAATGAAATTGAAACCATCTGCATTTTAATTCTTTTCCACCACTTTCCCACAGTCATGTCTGCCCAAGGACCACGCCAAGCTGCTCGTGTTTTATGAGGCTGGTATGAAGCACATCGCCATTCAACTGCGCCAGCAACTTTATGACTTGCTGTTCTACCTATCAATGGCGCCACCTCCTGCAACACTAGCAGATGGGCCGGCCATCCTGGCTGCGCCAGAACAAATGCACCGGGTACGCTCGGCAATTGCAGAGCATCTAGAACCCACTGGTCGTGGTGCCGCTTGCGGTGCTGCACGTGGTGCTGCTTGTAGCGCTGCTACTGAGCCAGGGTTAGGCCAAGGCTGTGGTGGAAGAGGGCGCGGTGCACATGATTGTGGCGAGGTAGAAGACCCCACCAAAGACGCACCATCTCTTGCCAACCTGCCAGATTTGGTTAGTCGCCACATTGAGATGCTGTTTGCCTACCTCGATAGCAAGAACTAAGAGGAGGGTATGGTGCTTCGGTGCATCAGGACTGCTGGCAGAGACCGCGATGTGCTTAATCAGTGGTTTGTTGTCCTCTTTGATGAGTTCCCAGACAAAGAAGAAGAACTAGACTTGTAATGGGACTTTCTATCTGGCGAACCGCATCTTTTGGATGATGACGAAGATGACTTTTGACTTATTAATTATCGAAGGTATAGAATATACAAAATAAAAACACCTTAATTTCAGCCAAAACCTCTATACTCTTATTTTAAGTGCCTCTTGGTATCGGAAATGAAAGAGAAACGCAAAAAAATAAAGGAGAGTGAAGTTTTTTAAATTTTTATTCACAAGTAGTATGTAAGTAGTTTGGGAGCATTTTTTACTCAAATGATACTGCTGTAGCGCTGTTGCGGAAGCAGGCAAAGGAAAACCAATTGCAGCAAATAAAGCTTACCTTCCTCTATCAAACACAGTAGAAGAATAGTCTTCCAAACTAAGTCCTGAAAAAAATTGGAAATTTAATTTTTTGGTGTTATTTTACACTGTGGAGATAGGAAAAATGAGGCCTCTATAACTTTTCTGCGGAAGAAGCTAGACAGATGCAGTTTTTTTATTGTATGCACATTGTACAATTATATTTATTTCCATATTTTACTAAGCTTCCAAAGTGCAAGTACAAATTTTATTAAACTTTTTAGTTTTTACACTGTCCAAATAGGAAAAATTAAAAAAAGTAAAAAATTTTTAAGCTAAAAAATTGGTGCCTTATAATGTTTTCTTTAGATGTAGATAGCCATTTTTGTAAAAATACATGTCTTGTAAAAAAATAAACATTTTTTTAATGTCCTATATACTGGCAACAAAACATGTATGTCTAAAAAAGCACTAACTTTGACTGGCCACTGCTCAGTGTGCAATGCAGACTTTTGTTGGGAAAGTATCTTATTTGAAAAATGGAAAACTCTTCTTTTCAGTGTATATTTCCGTTTTGATAGAAACCTTTTCTATGCTTAGCAATTTTAGTTCAAAAATACACAATTTTATGCGTTTTTGTACTATTTTCAGCTTCACGTAATGTCACTGGAGTCCCTAACCAAAGGTTTTGCAGAAATAGCAGCAATGCCCCAGAAATAAGTCACACAGTCTGGAAGGTGGCAGGTTTGCTGGAATTTTCTGGTGCACAGGACCAAAATCTCTATGCATAGCTATGCATCAGTAGTACTAGCAGTCTAGCAAAGCTAGGGTCTTGCACATAGTTGGTGCATTGGAGGATATAGACTAGGATATGTAAAGATACAAAATAGTTAGGAAAAAGTTTAAAAGTAATGTATACAACCAAATTTTTTTAAATTGCAAAATTGAGGGTGGAAGTTGTAAGATGAGTGGCATACAAGTAGAGATTAGAGGAGAATACTAAATATATATATCAATTAGAAAGATATAGTCTAGATAAGAAATAGTTGGTGGGACCTTTTGGTTCTTCAAACTTTTTCCTAAAGAAAGTCATAAATTTTGTTTTAAATATATAGCACTGGCAAACTAAATTTTTCACTAGAAATTTTATTGGTACATTTTTATCGGTAATTATTTTTTAATACTAAGCACATGGCAATGCATGAAATGAGAAAAAAATTCAATGCATACTATGCCACCTTCCTGATCATGGAATATGCCTAACTGTGGCTGCAATTGTACCCAACTTACATATCAAGGGGTTCATGTTGCAAAGATCTGCACTAGTTTGTACATCTAGAAGAATAATATTAATAGTTGTTAGTACTTTAGGATATCCCATAGTCAGGAAGGTAAAAGTGGCACATGCACCAGAAAAAGTTTTTGTCTCCCAAAATTTTGTACCGTGTGCTGAGACAAAAACCCTTATGTGCTCCATTGTGTGCTTACTTGGAACAAAAGTTTGAAGGACCAAAAAAACAGCCTATAAACAATTTCTTTTCTATATCTTCCTATTTGCTATGTTTTTGGTTGCAATCTCCTCTAAATATTTGTAAAATAGCCACATTTTTTGCTTTTTGCTAATTATATTGCCAATTTTACCAATTATATTGATGATTTTGCACTAGATAGTGTGTCAAGACCCTTTGTATGTCACAGTTGTGCGCCAATGTGCACCAAGACCCTTTGTATGCATGGGAATTTTCTGACCAAACTGCCATCTGACTATGGAGGGTATCCAGGCATGATTACTATCAAGGCAACAATAAAATAATCTTTTCACCCCTGTCCCTCCTGCCATTTCTCTCTTTTTCTTTGGTTCTGGCCATATATATTACTCTATATATCTATTCTCTCCCACCCTTTCTCTTCCCTTTGGTTTTGGAGTTGTAATATACAGAGATAAAACTCTATATATCTATTCTTTCCTACCCTTTCTCTTCCCTTTGGTTTTGGCTACATAGACAGTATACACTGTTGAATTATTTTAAAATTGGCAAAAGTTCAAATATTTAATTCCAATGCATTCATCGCTGTCTATTAGATAAGCAAAATATTAGATGATTGCCCTAGAAAAAACTGTCCCTTGTGATAGCCTTTTCTGTCCTACATATAGGACATGACTAGCAATAGCTATTAATAAACTTTGCTATCTCTTTATTATAGCTGCATGGTTGGAGACTCAGGGCACCATTTGTAGACTCTAGAATTTTCAGGAGCCCATAAGTGGCCAGCTAGCAAATAGTCAACATCTTTTTAGCCATCAGCAGCACAAGTTAAATTATAGCAAAAAATATTTGCTACCTAATATAGTGCAATTTTTAATGCTGCATGTCTATGCTACATTGTCAATAGTTATATCCATGTTTACTAAGATATGGTACTTGGTTATCCAATTGATAGATAAGGCTAATATATTTGATAGTAGGAGAACCTAGACTGTAAGTTTCAAGTTCTACTATAGGTTATATTTTGTTTGGTGGCACCATAATATAAAGCTTTGTGCTAATGACTAGCTAGCCACTAAACCTTGTCAAGTAATACTAGTAAAAGCAAAAAATGTATTTCTGCTTTTTCTTTAATTTCACTACCTTTCTAATCTTTTTATAATGTATCATTATCATGTATCATTTTCTAATGTGGCATTACAGTTAAATATTAATTTTAAAATGAAAATAATAATGAGAAACAAACTGTAATATTGTCTAATATTACATTAGTATAAACAGTTTTGCATTATCACTGGGTTTATTTTTTGTGCAATAGGGATGCTATAGCATCTTGACTTTGAGAATCGCATCCTGGAATTCAATATAGGATGCAATTTTGCATCCTGCTTTTTTTAAATTCTTCCCAATAAAAGACCTGTTAAATGTGACTTTTAAAAAATTATATCCCAAACCCTGAAATCGCATCCTAAAATTAAGAACATGATGCAATTTTGCATCCTGTGTCCATCCAAAAAATAAAGCCAACATTATCAAAAGTAAATTTATTCATAATTTAATTAAAAAATATACCCTCAATCAGCTTAGAATTTAAAGTACTGTATCAAAAAATTAGTACTTGAATAATTTATTGTTTGATCATACAAAAGGTTGCCTATAGAAGTTTTTTAAAATTATAACTTAAAATATAATATTAGATATATTTTTATGGAAGTTTCATCTTTTAAAAAAAAGAAGTTTTTCTCAGATTCTAAATTTATCATATATGTATTAAGTACAATACAAAATTCTTCCAATCTAATTATGTATCTTTTTATCAAAAAAGTTCAAAATAATAGGTAAAAGTTAATTTAGCTGCCATTTAATTTATAATTTGCTTCTTTTGAACTTCGATTTTTTACTTAGATCTGAACAGTTAATGTTAAAGGGCTAAAAGTGGTAGACAATAATTTGGTCTCTTGTACAAGAAGCCAAAAATTTCTTCATAATTCATGTGTCCTTAAACACATGGTTAATGTTGTATTATCTTAACATTAAATGAAAAATAAATTAAATAATCATACATGGTTGCAATTTTTATCCTTAATCTAATATAGAAACCTTAGATTTTATTAGCTTTTATTATTTTATGAATTTCTAATAATATTCCAGAGAGCTTTTGGTGAAAATGGCATATGGAAAGCAAAAGAAGACTGGCGGAAAGAAAGGAGGAAAGAAGACCACGTAAGTATTTTCGTAATGTAGGCTATGATTTAAGCATCGATCAAACACTAACATTTAAAAATTCCTCGCAGCGTGGACCCCTTCCTGAAGAAGGAGTGGTACGATATTAAGGCTCCGTTCATGTTTGAGAAGCGGACCTGCGGCAAAACGTTGGTAACTCGCAGCGCCGGCACCCGTCTAGCCAGCGATTCTCTGAAAGGCCGCGTCCTTGAAATGTCTCTGGGTGACCTGAAGAACAACGACAGCGATTCGGCTTACCGGAAGTTTAAGCTGCAGGTCAGTATTATTTCCCATAATTGTTTTTTAAGACAGAGTTTTGCTACTGTTAGTAGCATGAGTTAGATGCCCTCTTTCAGCATCAAAAAGTTAGGTACAGGATCGATAGCCTAAAAGTCCTGACATCGTCTGTATTTTGATTCTAGCGATCTCAATGTCGTTCAGGTTAAAAATCATATTTCATTGAAGCATCATCCATTTTTGATCCCCCTATTATGCAAATAGGTCGAGATGATCCAGGGCAAGCACTGCCTGACCAATTTCTACGGCATGAACCTGACGCGCGACAAGCTCTGCTCGCTGGTAAAGAAGTGGCAGTCCACCATCGAGGCTCACGTCGACGTTAAAACGGCCGATGGCTACGTGCTCCGCGTATTCGTCATTGCGTTCACTAAGAAGCGCATGAACCAGATTAAGAAGCACGCCTACGCCCAGAGCACCCAGGTCAGTTTTTTAGCTCGGTTCGGTCCAGCTTGGTTTTTATTCTCTATCTAGGTTATAATTTGTAAATTACCTGTGAATGAAAACTTTACGAATTGATTGACACATTTACCTGCCTTGGATTTTAAAGGGTTTCTTGTCTTATTTTGCACGGAATATCTAAAACGTAAGGGGACACCAAAAATCTTATTATTTGGCGCATTGACTGCAGCACGTAAAAAATGAAGAAATGCTGCCCTTTTAAGGTATTATAGCGTCTTTCAAAGCACTTGAGCGATATTTGAGGCGCCCAAAGCAACTTTTTGATCAGCTTTCCAGCTGATAGAGCTGTTGGCAAATCCTTCTTCGCGACCATCACCGGGCCCTGAGCTGCCCGTTAGCCTCCCCAATCTACTGACACCTGCGCTAATTTTAGCCAATTTTTTTTGTTATAAAATGAACAGTGCAGCTCAAAAAATGCCTAATTTCTACAAGTAACGTTAAAAATGCTCCCAAATTTATCATCCAGATTCGCCGCATCCGCCGCAAGATGCTCGAGATCATCAACAAGGAATGCTCTATTGAGCTGAAGGACGTCGTCAACAAGCTGATCCCGGACAGTATCGGCCGGGACATCGAGAAGGCCGCCAGCGGCATCTTCCCCTTGCACGATGTTCACGTGCGCAAGGTGAAAGTGCTGCGCAAGCCCAAGGCCGAGCTCGGCAAGATCATGGAGCTGCACGGCGAGTCGATCACCTCTGGCGCCGATGCTGCGGCTGCTGGCGCTGGCGAAAAAGTGGACCGGCCCGACGGCTACGAGCCGCCCGTGCTCAACTCTGTGTGAGGCTCAGTGAAGGCTCCACCTGATGATGCTGATAGACTTAAGTGAGGCTTTGACCGTTGCTTTATTAGAACTGATGATTGGCTGAAAGTGTTCTTGGCGACGCTGGCAATTCAGAGACTGTTTGGAAATAAAACGCGCTACTAGTTGTTGACGCTCTGGCGTTGTTTTGTTGGAGTAAAAAAAATACTAAGTATCCCGTTTCTTTTCTGCATTCGTATTTTTGTGGCTGCAACACGCTGGAATGAAAACACTGAGTCTTGTGCTGCCCTGTTAGTTTTGAGCATCACGTATATTGAGCTTCGATGACCGCCTACTTTAAGTGTCTGGAAAACAAACTTCTAGGTGACTGACTGCTCAAAACACGTGACCAGTCGCTTAAATTAGCTGCCCGGACTGTGCATTCGTGTGGCTGCCTTGGCAAAATCCTTCGAAGTGTTAATGAACAAGATGGATGAATAGGGCACTTGAAATAAACTCGACCAACTGCTGGTGTGTGCTGGGGTCATTGCAAAAATCGAGATGCATCGCAGGCTGATAAATGATTGCGCTACACATCGTTGGGCTCCATGATTCATGGCTTTTGCCCATAAGTTCTTCACTATAAAATTAAAGTACGGCAGGAGAAAGAACAGTAAATATTTCTAAGAAACAATAATAGGGAATTATGAAAATATTATACTGCTTTGTTTCCTTGAGTATTTCGTCTAACCTAGGATAATTTTTTAATAAGGGTGGCCTTAACAGTTACTCCGCATAAAAAATGCAGACTTACACTTATAAATGTAGATAATTATAATGTCCTACCTGGCTCTGCAGGATGCAAGACTCGGCAGCCAACCCGAGTACAAGTTGTTGATCCGTCTAATCTGTCCGTTTTACGGTTGTTACTGCCCTAGTATCTTTTGTCCATTTAATATATAATTTCATGCTTTGACATTTAATTATGTAAGCCCCTATTAACTTTCCGCGTAGTATGTAAGTCAAAAGGCTATTGCTAAATAATAGCGGAAGTCCTACTTTTTATTTAGCCCTGATTAATCTCTTCAGAAGCCCAAGTTTTCCTTCAATATCTACTTTGTCAATAACTTAATTGACTAAAGATGTACGAGGGGTGTCCCAAATATAGCGGGAAAAATCTATGCTCAGACTGAGTGCATGATTAGAATTTAATGTAACTTGCATCACTGAATAGATAATTCTTAAGCCTTTATGCTGCATCTTCAATTTTGTCTGAATGTCAATTAGTTCAAAAGTTATTGAACTAATTGAACCAATTTTTTTTCTGCCGTCGACTCTGCCTTGCTTCTTTTGTTTCTGGTGCTTAAATTCTTCTGCTCTTGTTTTGCTTCTCATTTTTATTGCAAAAGTTTTGTCTGTGGCTAAACACAGGTTTTGACTTGGTGTAACTTTACCATGGATGAAGAAAAAACATTTGACCCTTAAAACTCTGCCCCCTACCACTTGTTCTATTTTTAGCCGTATCTTTTGAAACTATTGACATTCAGACAAAATTCAAAATACAGCAGAAAGGCTTAAAATTATATATTCAGTGATGCAAGCTACATTAAATTCTAACCATGCGTTCAGTCTGTGCTACTTTTCTAATTTTTTCCTCTTTTTTGGGACACCCTCGTACTTGTTACTTAGATATGATAGATATTTTATTTGAATGAAAATTAAATAAGAACTTAAGCAAAATGTTATTTATGGGCCTGTACAATATGTATGCACTTGACCTATCCCGAGTACATACATATGTGTATCAAGGACCACTATAGAAATTGATGGTTTCTTCATTTAACATCCAATGGGACCTTAATTTGTATATTTTCAGTTGAATTTTTTATTTATTACACAATATCCTACAACGCATGCGCACGCGTGAACAGCAAATAAAAGCAATATAAGCTAATGTACAGGGTAAATATGCGGCGCCAATATTACAAACTTCGGCTATCAATAAACGAAAAACGAATTAAATGGCGGCTGCACAATTCACTCAAAAATATGCTATACTTTCAATCTTAATCGCTAGAATGCCTTGCGCATCGGTTTCACTGTCACAGGATTTTTTTACATTTAGTGCCACTAAGCGAGATTTTTTATGCATGACACAAAAATCTATTGGTCCTTCATCGGGATTGCGACTCAGCTGCTCAATCTTTAGGAGTCGGACGCATATGAAGTGCATTTCCAATTGCAGAGAGTCGCTCTCTGCGCCAGCATAATTTTTTCCAGAAAATCTGATTATAGCTCAACCCTCATTAGATTTATAACTATCAAGATTTCTACATCTTTTGAATCAGTTTTTTGAAAATGCCAGTGGGGTGTCAAAATGGGGATGCTTTAACTAAATTAATAGACTAAAGTTAGCTAGTTTCATATATTTTTCTCGTTACTGATAAGTCGTTGCACTGTTTAAGCACTGCATTGTGCTTTTATGAAGACCTCGAAATCGCTTCCTCCTAATTAAGATCGATAAGTGACAGGCCTTGATGTCAGTTCTCACGAGAACGATAAAGTTATCACTTGGTATGATGATTGAAGAACTACAAGGGGACTTACGATGACAAACATAAAATACCATCGGAATGTTGCTTTGTGAGATACGATTTTTTTCGCTATCAAACAGGCCATTAAGCATTTTTACACGAAATGGGTGAAAATACGAGCGTACTTTTATTACAGCGCAACGAAAAATATTCATGAGGAAGCGGAATTGAACATATGCATACAAGACTCTGTACATGAGCCTAATTAGAAGGCAAGATAGACAACCTAATGCAAAACTATTTTATATGACCATAGGGCCAAAGTAACGATTTAAACTACTCTTTACGCTACATGATTGAAAAATAAACTAAAAAAAGTAATATTTACACTGACCCTTGCACTTTCGGACTCCATGCAGTGGTTCTTCAACACGCATTACAACGTTGAGTCGGCAAAAAGAAGTAATAGAATAATAATAACAGACGCTGACAGGTAAACCTGTAGCGCGGGTGCTGATGCAGGTGAAGACTGCACACCCGTTGCACCTGAAACACTCTCGGGCATGGTAGGCACCCCACTGCCAGCTCCATTTTTTATTTTGAACCTGCCTGGCGAACAGTGAATCTTCACTCACAAAGCCGCACAGTGACAGGGTAAGATGGGCCTGCTTCAGGATCAGTTATTACCCAGCATATGCTGGTACCCAATTACAGCTGGGTGGACTGAAGCAATGCGGGATTAAGCGCCCTGCTCAAGGGCACAAATTGTCTCCTAGGGGCCGGGACTCGAACCCACGACCTTCCGGTCATAAGGCAGGCGCCCTAGCCACTAGGCTACAACTCCCTAAAAAAGCAATGTGTACTCGAATCTTGTTCAAAAAATTATAGTAGGTTAACCGAGCAGAAAATGAGAAAATAAATGTAATCTTCATTACAATTTACGATCGAGTACGTGGTTAATACGCTGTTAAGTGTGTGATTGAAATAAATAATAATTGCGAATCAGCTTCATTCAATACATTATGCCTAAAATCTAACACTATTCGACTCTCAAAAACTTTTGATTTTTTTATGGAAACGTATGTGAAATTTAGGAATGAAGAGACTTCGGCCCTTTTTTCTGTACTACGAGCGTAAAGTGCAAAATCTCATTTTTAATTTAGTTTCGTCTGGGACAGATAAAGTTTGGCGAGAATTAGTTTGGCTTTGCACACACCTGATTAACTTGGAAAGAACCCAGACCGAAGAGAGCTTCACCAAGCACTTAGTTACGCATCAGGAGAGCAGAATGGTGAGTCGCTTTCTTTTGGGTCTTTTAATTAGATTGAAGCGCGAAAATTTTAGAATATCCTCCCATACATTTTCGTAAAAAAAACTAAAATATCAGACTAAAACTTTTACAATTCGCTTATCATTTCAAAACTGCCATGGATCAGTACTATGATCAAACTCACTAAAAGTCAGACTGTTGGTGCATCAGTCTTCGCTAGGTGCAAATGCATCGTTCAGACAAACCTCAGATGCTTGATCACCGGGCCTGGGTGATGCCCGCTGCTGTCTGGCGCGCTGTGGTTGTGATTTCTGTCCCCGCTATTTGTTGATGAAGCGGATGCCGTTTTGATGACGTCGCCAGCTTCCAGTTTCATTAGTTGCAGCTGGATTGGAGATTGTTGGCGCTGTCTCTGCTGCTGCTGCTGCTGCTTCTGCTGCTGGTGCCTCTGCTGTTGATGCTTCTGCAGCTGTTGCAGGTGATGCTGGTGGGGGTGATGAGGAATGACCACAGCTGCTGCAGCGGCCCGCTGCAGCATCAGGTGCCGAGTTTTGTCCGAGTCGGACGAGTCAAAGCGGATGACCCTCGCGGGCGGTTTCTTCCTTCGCCGAATAGCGTAGATCATGTTTCGGCGGAAATTCCGACTCCAGACGCAGTAGATGAAAAAATTGATGGCCGAATTGAACAAAGTTAGGAGCGAGCCGATGGAATAGAGGTACGAATTAAACCATGTCTGATCGTCGAAACTTGTGTCCAGGAGGATGTGCCACACAGCGCCTGGGATTTCTGTGACCACAAATACCGCGATAATCACCACCAACATCTTGGTTTCCTCGGTGCGCCTGGTTGTTTCCCTGGTGATTGCGGCTTGAATTCTTGATGCGATGAGCAGGCTGCGAATGAGCAGGATGTTGAACGCGGTCAGGAGTAGCATCGGCCCGACGGTGAGGAACAGGATGTACATGATCTTCTTGTACAGCAGCATGTACACTGAGCCCAGCCGCTTCGGGTCCGGCTGCAGCACGGGGAGCTTCAGGCACTGATGCAGCTCGGACTTGTACTCGAACAGCAGGGGAATGTTGTACACCAGCGCCGTGCAGGTCACCGCTACGCAGTAGATGCGCGATCTCTGCGGATTGCTTCGTTGCGTTGAATAGAAGGGATTCTGCACAACCATGTAGCGGTCCAGGGCCACGAGCAGGATGATCCAGTTGCGGCCAGTTCGAGCCACACTGCCCAGATACCAGAGCAGCGGGAGCAGCGGCTGAGCGCCTGCAGTAGCGTGCAGCCTTGTCTGCAGAGTGACGCCGTCAGACAGTTTCACGACGGCGCCCAGGCCCATGTAGACAACATAATAGGGCGCTGAGAGCAGAATGAAGGTCAGATCGACTGTGGGATCGAGGTTTGTTCAATGTGCGAACTGGCTGTAAGAGCTAGAATATTTTTTAATTAAAACCTGCGGACAGTAAGACTCCTGCCGGATGGAAACTATTTAACATTGTCAGAAGTATCAAAAACAAATTCTAAAGGTGTTAGGTCGATCTCAATCCTCAAATTGCTCATTTCATACAATCAAATTTTAGGAGAACTTTGAAATTAAACTAGGTTAAAATCTCACGGTG
The DNA here is from genome assembly GCA_950096795.1 of Macrostomum cliftonense. NCBI lineage: Eukaryota > Metazoa > Platyhelminthes > Macrostomidae > Macrostomum > Macrostomum cliftonense. Next base: position 55,309 of record CATNEM010000165.1, read on the forward strand.
AATTCTGGCATCATTGACAAGGAAAAGTCTCTCTCCCAGAGATCCCATTTCCCACAATCTATGTGCGAATGAGGGGCAGGGAAGCCACAATTCAAAATGCAGCAGCAAACTGTGCGTCCCTGAGAGCTGGCCCAATATCCGCCAGCAGCACAATGCGAGCTCACGGCCGGGCTGCGCTGGCACTATTAGGGAGGAAAGTTAAAGCTGTGCAGGTGGCAGGATATCGACCTGTCTGTCTGATTTTATTGCGACAGTGCAGTGCCTAGCAATAAGCCAGGTCATGCACAAGAGTACTACGAGCTAACGGTTTTGCAAATGTTTGCTCTGCAGGGTGTCGGCTTGCCAAGCGCCTGCTGCAGCAACTGGCAGCAATGCGTGGGGAAACATTTGAAAGCAGCCAAGCAGCTAATAGAAGGCAGCCGCTAGTGGACTCTGAGTGCATAATTAAAAGCAAAGAAAGGCCTGAAAGAAGAGAGTGTTGAATGCGGATCGGGTTAAAAATAATGAAAGAGAAAATGGTGAGGAAGGCTATATGTGGCCGAAAGGTTGAGAATGATAACAAAAAATTGTAAACTAACATGATATCTGAAACGCGTTATTAGTTGCATAAAGATGGTCCTGTGTGCAGCAAAATGCTTTTTCATCTTACGCGGTATGTGATGGCGATTAATTGCTCACTGTCTCAAGCTTTCACCTCTCTTCCGTTTGTTTTTCACTCCAGCGTCATTTGAGTTGATTAGACTGCAGAGACGCTCGCTAAAAACGAATTGAGCATGGCTCCTGAGCACGGATTCACATTTAATCTTATTTTCTGTCTAGAATGAACTTCCTTTTCTATGCTATTGAATGCTATTTTCAGTGGAATTTTCCATTCTATATTACAGAACTGGATACAGTTCCGATTACAGGACTTCAATGCAGATCAATCAATGAGCTATGCCTAATTTGACTACTGGTGCAAACCTCTTCGTTTAAGGTGCTGGCTAGACAAATCCCATTCGGGATTAACGGCTTCACTTGTATGTGAGATGCCGCTTGAAGATTTTCATATGTTTAGCACTCATTCCAAGTGTTATATTCTGGGCTTTTATCTTATCAAAATAGCCCTGGTTTCTCGCAACCACTCAGAGTAAACAATTTGTTAGTTCTCGGAACAGCGCGCCAAAGCGACGCCGGCTACCCCATCCAGGCAGCCGAGGCCATTCAGCCATCATCAGTTTGATTAATTAGGCAGAAAGGAGCGCATGCAGCCAGAAGCCATACTGACCTCATTACGGACATAACAGATGTGAGCTTGTGGGCAATGTACATTGCTGGATGTAGTGGAGGCCATGGATAAGTGTACGCACGCCTTGAGTACTTATCGGACGGGATCAACCAATACGAGCTGTTATTGACTGGGGAACCCGCGCCCCGGTTCAGTCCCAATGGAATGGATAATTAATTATTTATTGAATTCGCGATGCAAGAGCACTTGATGCCGGACAAAATTTAATTAATCTTGTTTGGCCTGAAAGTACATTCTGCCTCGATACAAATTAAGTAGAAAATACTGTACGCAGATCGTTAACTAAAGTTGACGTAACTGATGGCAGTTCCGCATTAAGCCGATTAAGACAGTTAGTTGGCCTGCCTACTTGACAACAAAATGGTGAGCACCAACCAACTGTACCCTACATTCAATTAAGCTGACCAAGAAACTTGATGATGCTTTTCGAAGCATAGAAATTTAATCCCTTGTGAAAGGCAACCTGTATTTTGGGTAGACATTGGTTCCTATACATTACTTCGTTTGGCGAGCGTCTCTATAGTGTCTTTTCAATCTATTGAGACCGCCAAGCGAAACACCACATAGTGCTGACAGTGCAAAATCATCTAAATCAAACATTTCTGCTCGTTCTCTATTAGTTCACACACTCAAGTTTCTGTGGAGCGATGATTGCTACATACATGTTGGTTTAGAAGCGATATTGCCTCCGTGTAACTCGCATACATGGGTGCTCAATGTAACATTTTCCTGGTGCAGAGAAGCCAGTTCCGAAACCAGCTCTCATACTTGAGGCATAGGCAAAAGCAGGAAGTTAAGCGAAGTGACTTAAAGAGGGGCGGCATGCAATGAGAGCCACAGCTAGAGAGGGGAGAAAGAGAGATACTTATCAGAGCAGGCGAGAAGTGGAGCTTAGAAGACGCGAATCTCTAAGCACCCATCAATTTACGAGTGGTTGGGTGAGACTCAGGAAGAGCAGAGCGCTGAGAAAGGGAAAATAATTTGAGCTCACGCAAATCACAGGCGGTTTTGATGGCTATCGATAAGTTATCCGTGCATCCTGATGCCGAAGAACTTTAGCAAATAAAGTGTGAGGCTGGAGACTGACTGGAGTACACTATGCGCCACTTTGGACCTTCAGCTGGCTCTTATTGATTCGTGGCAAGATTGATTGATTGATCGTATCAGATTATTCCAATCAGTATTAACTGCTTTTTTCTCCCTGACGACTATAGATACAACATATTACTACGGAGAAGCTGGAATTAATTCCTAGGATGAAAGACCACTATTTCGACTTTTACAGCCAACACAATGCTAATATTTGACGGACGTTATAGCATTACATTCAGGGATAGGGGTAGGTGAGTGACGACCCAGCGAAGGATGCGGCGAGGTTATTAATAATAATATTGATAGCTTTGGCATCTATGGGGAAAGTGACGACCTACTGAGGGATCTGGGGAGGGAAGCAACACCACCTGAAGGATCTGCATAATAAGGAACTCCCATTTGATAGCAAACCAGTGAATTCGCCGGCTCACAGATAGACAGTGCCATCAGCAGAACGCTCATCGAAGACCTGCGAATGTCTCGCTGCAGTACCAGGATTGATAGCGCGTTCAGCACAAGGCCCATGATGAAGATCACCGATGATAAGCCAACATCTGTGACCAGGATGAACTGTCGTTCAGAATCCGTGAAGGGAATCTTCGATGGACAGCCGGTGACATTCCCAAAGGTGTCGTTTGCGGACATTTGTATTAACAGTTGAATTATTGGGACCTTTGACTCGTGTAGTTGAATGGCGATCGAGGCGCTGAGGATTGTCAGCTGGGGCTGGAGGTGTCACGCGTTTTCTGTCGGCTGCACAGCTATAACCAAATACACTGGGCCTCGGAGGGAGGGTTGGCTGAAGGCCAGTAGCTTTTGCTCGAATCCCATTGGATTACGACTGTTTCGTCCATGCAAGGGGAGAAAGGGAAGGGGAGAGAGCGTAGAGGGGAAGAGAGATGGCAACTTTGGGATAACGCCTTTTGCTAGGGGATACCAGTGATCACGCTCGGAGCCAGATGAACACTGAAATCTGGGCTTTGGGTTGCTTACATAGGTTCGCTGCATATTAAGGGATGAAAAATTGGGTGCAGATTTAGCCCCCAAGACCCGCCAGTGCTTAACTGGCTAAAACGGTTCCGGCTTTTATCTGCCCCTTCTGTCCCTCGTCACCACCGTCCGCTTGCCGCCACGCCCACTCCCTCTCATCAGTTACAGGGCGCTGTTGACTGCTTTCCCAAATCTAAATAATTATCATATACTGTTGCTATCCAATTACATTGGGACATTCTCGAGACGCTCGCTTCGAGAAGAAGCGAGATTCAACCAATAGTGCAACTAGAAACAAAATCTTGGATGCATTTCGGCATCAGTTGGTTTGGATCAGGTGTCAAATAATTTCTCATGATTCTCATTTCTCTTATGAGCGTGTGCGCATCGCTCAGCGATTCAGCAGGCTCTTTTGAGGTGATCCTGAAGTTGGAAAATATTCTTAAAACAATAACGGTGAGTCAGTTTTAATGGTGTATAGAACGATTATTATCAAGCGCCACAGTTCACTGGTTCTCAATATCACAGAATTCTTCCAAATTTGATCCAAAAACAAAGGCAAGATTGGTTGCCGCACAACAAATGAGAACAAGCAGTGAATGCAAGAAGCAGAAAATCGCGACTGCGTTAAGACCAGTTGAAAACTTTCGTATTGATTTTCCAAACGGCCAGGCAATTTTTTAGCCTTCAAAACTTTCTTCAGTTTAGTCCCTCCCACTCGCCAGCCTCAAGTGACCGCGCCTTTGCGCGCGTATAATGGATGGGGACGGACAGCAAGAGGGCAGGGGAGTTGAACGAGTGGGAAGAATGATAAGGAAAAGAGAGTGGCTGACGAGAGAGGGAAAAACCAATTTCCTTTGGCAATCCAACAAAAAGGCTACCAGAAAGAGCCCTTTTTTGAAGGCGCAGGGGAACAAGAGGAAGTTGGCTGGGGTGTGAACAGTGAAAGTACATGTTGCACACGCATTTTTCATCTGATACAGTTTAGTGCATGCATGCACAGAAGAGTCGGCAACAGTGCGAATACTTGTGATCTTGTAAATAGTGCGAATCAAGAGCAATAATAATTAAACCAACTAAGGTGCGCGCTTTCTCTTCGGGATTTCGAAAAAGTCGACTCTCATTTTTTTGACTTTCTTGACGGCTTGGCGCCATTCTAGGCGGGATGAGCGGTTTTTAGAGCGGAAGTAGATAAAAGTGCAGACAGAAAGATTGTAATAATGTTCCCCGTCTTCACTATTCGGTCTCTTTCAGACTACAAAACGGCGTTATTTCTGCCAGCTTATTCCACCCGCGCACATTAACGGCAGCTCCGCAATAAAGGCTAGTGATATAATTTACAACTTGCAGCTATTCCCAAATAAGGGAGAAAGTCAAACGTAACGAGCTGGTCGAATAACTGCAGTCGGGAGGCAACTGCTGGCCCAAGAAATCAAGGCCCAGATGCCAATACTGACTATCGACTTCGGGAGCAAACTGCATCGAGAGGAATAAGTAGGGAGCTCCCTCAGGCTTTTCGACTTTTCTTCCCAGTTGAGGGGCAGCTAACTAACAATTTTCTTCTCCTATGGGGACAGCAATTTTTTGTCCCATTTCGAAGCCAGCGCTGATTTATATTCTAATAATTTTGGCAAGCTATCGAGAAGGGCCGCTAGAATAAGATATTCAGGTTTGTATGCAGAGATTCGTGGAAAACTGAATCCTATAGCTGTCAACAAATCGTCTAATCGATTCCTTGTCAGGTTGAGTCCATTGTTTGCCAATTCGCATTGTCAAACCGTACATTCTCAACTGTCGTGAATTCTTGCTCTCCTGCTGTATCTCCGCGGCGTGCCCTGCAGAATCTGTTTGTTGGCAAATGTGCCGAATTGATGCGGGTAAATCGAGTCCTTCATGATGGCAAGAAATTTTTTTCATTTTGGGCTCGCTTCTAGTCTTTTTTGGGGGCTGTGGTACGTTGCTTGCTTTTAGCTTGTTCGATGCCATTAGCAGCAGCTTTTTTGAACGGCTTGCTTCAGTGCTGAAGAGCTCTTATGCGTCTATTCAGCTTAATTCGCTTTATTGCCTCGCATAATGTTATAGGTAAAGTGCTCGGGAATTTTTGCGGGAAAGGAAATGCGTGTATGTTGAAATCGCGTTTTGAAAGACATAAGTAATTTTTTAATGGAAGTTAGCGCGTATGTTCCCAGAGATCTAAATGAAGGATCCTCGAAAAAATATTAGAAATTTATTCTATTACAACTAGCCAAAATTTGCATAGTTGCTAGGGAGCTGAACAGCTGAAACTAGTAACTAGGGATATTGATTAAAACAGCCCGACTCAACCGCAGGGGACACCCTACATTGTCTTGTTTCTTATCTCTTGCGCGATTTTTATTTGCTCTCAGTGCATTATAGAATATAATTATAACTACCTGTATCATGTTCGTAGTTATATCTACCTGTATCATGGGATTCTATCTTCTTCTGCAAGGTATATGCAAAATATATTTTCCTATCTCGTAGATAAATGATCAAGCTATTCATTTATAATAAATCTAAGCTTGTATATCTAAACTTAACTGGTTTTAATGTAAGCACACAGATGCGACATTATCTTACTTAGAGATAGAGATACATTAAAGTACGCAGTGAGTACATGTATTTGAACAACACGTACGGCATCGCACGCAGAGACACCGAAGTCAGCCTGCCTAGTCAACGCCCGCGTATCCCCAAGCGTTAGCAACAGCACCTCCTGCAACATCTTAAGGTGGTATGTCTGGATATTTCATCAAGGGGAGCGCAACCGTCTTCTGAATGACAACCCAGTTTGTCCAACTCTCGTTTGTTGCGCTCGACGGTTGAGATCAGCGGGCCGAGATATGTGGATATGGGATGCCAGGGTGTGTGGATGCTTAGGAAGTGGCGCTTTCGTATAGACATTTGGCTTACACATATTCGGAAGGCGGACTGACCATCATTCAGCGTGAGTGAATGTCTCCAACCGTTGTACTTGTGAAGAGCCAGGAACTGAGCTTCCGTGCCAACAGAAACCCCAATGTTACTCGAAGTTGTTTCAGCACGAGTTGTAGCCGCGATGGCAGCATCCGGTTAAGTCGCCAATTCACAGAGCACAGTTCCTCGAGTGCAATTCAAGCCTATAGATCGGTAGCTTACCAGCGGTTGCATGGGGGCCAGTCACGCAACAAGAAACTCTGGCTGTTCTTTCCTTTTGGTACAATAAGATCTGGAGTTTTCTGGTTTTCTGACAGATGTACTGTTTTTTTCTATTCTCGGCACGATCATAAAACCCATGAATTGTGTCCATGGGTTGTGGGGAAAGGGTCAACAGAAGCCTTCGATCCGCCATTGAGCACTGGAGGTCCAGAAAATTGCGCATATACGCGCGCGCTGGATAACCAAGTCTCTGCAAAATCAACTCGCTTTTACGACAGAAATTCAATATTCTGAAGCTTTCATCCAGACTCATGTCGGACTTTTCCTTTGAAGATAAATTGATCCTCCAGATTCCACAGTATTGGATTCCGCTGTAGCCGTACTTTCTGCAAGCCTAAAGCAGGCCGCTGCCAATTAGCTAGCTGGACCGCGGCTCCAGGAGATTTAATCAAGCCGTTTTGTTAGCCCGGTAGACTAGTTCACGACGCTCATGGATCAGTTACTGCTATATTATGCACGAACTGTTCGAACTGTAGCAACTGAAACTTGCCACAAGTTCACTTCATTTCTAGAATGTACTTTTATTTCCGTAATCAGGGTGGCTTTTACTCACAATAGCACGATTTTGTAACATAATAATCCAGCCTTGAATTCTGATAGCTCAAATACTCTCCCCGCGTATGAGTACACGTGGACTCTTCTCTGACAAATTATAGGGTAGCTTGACATGATTTAAATACTGAGAGGTTTAGACCCATTATTGAACAATTTACTTATCAAATCCGAGTAAACAGAGGCAGGGGAGGCCGAAGTATTTATGGTTCTATAATCTCATATTTTTTTTCGAAAAACTCTCTAGACTCTCTTTCCATGCACTCGCATAGGCTTACGAATTTACGATTACTCAGCTGTCAGATCATTCATCAAACGGTAGCGAGCCCAGCCCAAATGATGACAAGCTTAATAAATTTCTTTGAGGGTGGTGAGGGTGTGCTGCGTTAACACCTCGTCCGCTCACTTGGCCAGCCATGCTACATAAATCAAATCAAGCACACGTGAGCACTGGATAGAGGAAAGAAACGAAATGAAGCAGAAATGCAGAAGACCAAAACAAAGCCGAAAAATCAACTAAGATGTAGATTTTTTCGCCTGGATTTCTAGTAATATTGCATTTTGATGTTCCTCCCGTAACGATAATCGACTAGCAAGGCCAAGGCGACTAGAAAAAATATTTTGGGACCCAGAACTATCCCTCTATAGCTAGTAAATTCAATAGGAGTTGTAGCCTAGTGGCTAGGGCGCCTGTCTCATGACCGGAAGGTCGTGGGTTCGAGTCAAGGACTTCTCAAGTACTATCTACTAGTGGTCCTTGGTTCGAGTCCCGGCCCTAGGAGACAATTTGTGCTCTTGAGCAAGGCACTTAATCCCGCATTGCTTCAGTCCACCCAGCTGAGATTGGGTACTAGTTTGAGCTAGGTAAATTTAGTGTGGGTGTTGCGGCCCCTCCAGCCCGTCAGGCTGAAAGCTGTACACAGCCCTCGGATGCGCCGCGCAACTAGCTGCGGCTGTGCCGTTGGCTGTACATCTGATCGAAAGGTCGGGTGTCTAAATTTATTATATTATTTAAATTCAATAGCATCTAGGGCATTCAAAAGTTTCCGGACTCCAAGTCTAACGAAATTAAAAGATGCAAATCTTTTGAGTCTACTTACCAAATTTAAAGGCTACTCTCACAATTTTAAAACAATTAATTGCAATGGAGCTGTCCCGCACCCACTGCAGAGGGCCATGATTTTTTTACGACTATAAAATGTGGCGTGACGCAGTCACAAAGCTTGGAGCGACTTTGCATGGCCTTCGGTGATACTGCACTCTCGAGAACAACAGTTTCTGACTGGTTCACAGAATTCCGAAGGGGGCAAGTGTAGCTCGAAGACGAGGCTCGAGAAGGACGACCTTTGAGCTCGACAACGGACGAAATGATGGCTGCAGTGCAGGCTCTGGTAGACGAAGATCCGCAGGTGACGGTGCAAGAGCTGGCCACTGCTGTCGGCATCTCATCAGGAAGCACGTTAACCGTTCTTCATGAACGGCTCATGCTCAGCAAGGTTTCTACACCCTAGGGGCCCCATCACCTGGCTGTGAGCAGAAGCAGGCCCCTATTGATTGGTGCAGAGCCATGCTCGAAAAATTCGACGCTGAGCAGTAACCGAGCACTTGCATTGGAGATCGTCAGCGGAGACAAGAGAGATCCGGGTGTAGAATTTCGACCCCAAAAGTAAGCAGCAGTCGGCTCAGTGGACCCCAGTTGGCAGCTCAACGCCTTCAAAGCTGGTGCGTTCGCGATTTGCATCGCAAAGCAGATCGTTGCAGAAATTTTCGTGGTTCGCAGCGGCCCTGTGGTGCTGGTGGCGCTAATAACGCAGCGCACAGTGACTGCAGGATGCTATGTGCCGCAGCTGCTACAAGCCCTTGCCGAGTGGCGCTCCAAAGACTCGAAATCGCTGGCTGCTGCTTCAACAGGATAACGCCCGGCCCACACTGCAATCGGAAAACTTTGGATTTGTTGGAGCATAACCGCGTCCACCAGCTTCAACAACCAGCGCACAGTCCAGACCTGGCCCCATGCGGCTTCTTCGTGTTCCCTCGGGTCAAGCGCCTGCTCAAAGGAGTTTGATTTGAGTCGCCGGATCTGGCTGTTGCCGCCTGTCGGAGTGGGCTGGCTGCTTTCAACGTCGTTTGAAATAATGAGGAAGTGGCCAAAGTGACATTTGTTTTTGAACCCGACATTTTTTGCTTACGTGAAGTCGGAAACTTATTGAATGCCTCTCATATGTTAAGACAAAAAGTCACAGAACTCCGAAGACTCAGAACAGGCGGTACTTTTTAACCGCGGGAATGCAAAATATTCCAGTATAAATCAGATTGACAAATTATACGTGTGGGAAAATTTTCACAATTATCACATGGAGCCGACTGGCCCTGCAAAGGCAACACCTGCTGATAAGACTGCAGCGCCGCCACTCGCATGCAATTTCCCTAATCGACAGTGCGTGCCAGCAATTTTTGTTTACGGAAGCGCCAGAAATAACGACTGCATCAGAATTTAGGACGGGGGAGAATCCGATTTACTTTTCCGTGCCACTGCGCACTGAAGTCTCACTAATAAATCAAGTGATTTTTATGTCCAGTACATGTAGGCAGCTTTAAAACTCTGACTGGGGGAGTCCGTCCATCAAAGCAATCCAAATTTAATCTAAGTTCATTACGAGTATTGCAGATGTTATGTACATGCCTAACTATTCAAGCTCCGAATTGTACATCTCTGCAAGCATGCAAATCAATTAGAAATAAAATAATCAAAGGCATGAAAACAGCTCTTCGTATCTCACTCTGCAACGAATGCTGAAAACGTTTGAAAATAGAAGAAAAAAACAGCGGCGCACAGACAGAACAATCAAACCAACGGAGACTGTCAGACCGCTATTGTAAATTCATCGGGCTGGACCGCTGCTGCTTTTATTATATTTGCCTTGTCAATTATTCCTATCGCTAATTATTCAGGTGAAATATCCACGCAATAAGCGAGCAAGCTTTGAGGGCTTTCTATCTTTCTACCTAAATGAACAATGCGGTGAGCAACTAACTTCAGATCAAAAAAACGGCGAACAAGCGTACAATGGATCTTTTTAGAGTCTGACTTGAACCTAATTGTGTAACTAGAAACGCATAGAGATGGAAATTAACAATAGATCCTAGTTCCCAAATAGGCGCGACAAGCCAAGCGAGCCGCAGCAGACGCAGGTCATCATTGCTCGGCCCCGGCTCACTGGGCGGGCAGCTGCAGCAGAGTGGTCTGACCGGACGGCAGGTAGGCCACCCTGGGATTCTTGCCAAGCTGGTAGGCCACGTCCTCGGCTGCCTCAATGCGGCGCAATTCGATTAGGCCTTCGCCAGCTTTGCCAAACGCGTCAGACAGCAGCTTGGCGGCCAGAGAGTCGCCCTCAGCCGAGACAATCGCCGCCTTCTTGGTCTGTTCGGCTTTTTCAACAAGAAATCTGGCCCGCTCCGCCTCCTGCTGCGCCACCTGTTTGGCCTCGACGGCCTCGGAGAATTCTTTGCCGAATGTCAGATGGGTCAGCGCGATGTCGTCGATTGTGATGCCGAAGCTGTAGGCGCGTTCAACTAGGCCTTCGCGAACCTGGACAATTGCGGGGTCATTGAGTGTTGCAGACGCTGAATTTAGGAGAGCGCCAGTGCAGTTAGGAATGGGGATAATGAGGACTGGGAGGGGAGCACGAATTTTGCTAGCAGGAAATTTGCTAGCCGAACTTTGCTAGCGAGGACTTACACTGTACACTATTGTATAGCACTCAGAATCGGTGTGACCATGTGCAAAAGAGCAAACTAGCTAACCGTCTATCGGTCTATCCGGATAGGCTAACTATTCTTCATAAGTCTATAAGTCTTAATTTTTAATTAGGCTGAACTGAATTGAGAAAATGCGGCAATTGTGAGGCCTCAGGGTATCTAGCAATGGGCGCACCGTGGCTATCACTATCACCGGAAAATATCTCAAAATTGTCCAAATCAGGTTACTGCAGCTTGTTTTGCTCAATTTGAGCTGATGTACAATAACACTCTATAACAGCACATTGGTTCTTTACTGATGTTATTGATATCAATTCTTGATAACAATTGTATCATTCTTTGTAAATTCCCGCTAGCAAAGTTCGGCTAGCAAAATTCGGCTAGCAAAGTTCGGCTAGCAAAGTTCGGCTAGCAAAGTTCGGCTTGCAAAATTCGGCTAGCAAAATTCGGCTAGCAAAGTTCGGCTAGCAAAGTTCGGCTAGCAAATTTCCTGCTGGCAAAATTCATCGACCCGACTGGGAGACATGCAAAGAGGAATAGAATCCGCTTCACTGCCCTCCGTCTGTCTTTAGTTTATCAGTGGGTACTGACAAATATTTTTCCAATGGTTCTCGACGTGACACAGAAAGACAGGACTGACAGAGAGACAGACAGACTTACCTTTTGAGAGACAACCTCTCGCTGAGTGATCAGCTCAGAAGCGTCAAACTGAGCCACCACGGCTTTCAAAACCTCGTTGGTGATGGACGGCAGCACTCGCTCGTCGTAATCGGCGCCAAGATTGTTGAGTATCTGGGGCAGCTGCTCCGACTGCGGCCGGAACAAGATGCGCAGGGAGATGTTGACATTCTGCAGGTCCTTGCTGCCAGTCACAACCGACACCAGGCGGGGCTGGCACCGGATCTCAAAGATGGTGGGCCGCTGCAGCCACGGAATGCGGAAATGCGTGCCCTCGCCGTACACCTCCTGTTTAACGCCGGAAAACCTATCAAAGATGACGGCCTGTTCGCCAGCGTCCACATTATAAATGGCGGATTGGACGGCACTGCCGATGGCGGCCGCACCCAGGCCGAGGATGCCGAGTTTGTTCAGCAGTTTGTTCAGGTTCTGCATATTGCTGGCCTTTAGTTGCTATCCTGCTGAAATAGTGATTGACAAGAAGATTGTGAAGTAAAGGGGCAGATTTCATTGTGTGGCGAAGTGAAACAACGGATACATTAGGAAGTGAAGGAGCAAGGCTAGCCGAAGTGAATAAAGTCCAGAACAACATTTAATAATGATATATTCTCACGATTAATCAATATAATTTGTAATAAAATCTCGGTGAAAGCTGGAAAGCTAACAGCAACGAACTTTATGTAGCCAATAAAATCTATATAATTATAGCGAAGCTGTACAGGACAAGACAAAAACAGATCGACTGTACTGTAACTAATAGACGAGAAACTGAGAATAAGAATTAGGAGCAGACAAATTAGAGCGGAATAAATAACGAAAGCAAAGAAGACAAACGAGGTAATTAGTTAAAAACGCCAGCATTATCAGCAGTCTCATTAATAACTACACGCATATTTACAAATGAGAATGTGCTTGAAACTGTCATTAATTATCAACTAATCAGTTACTTCCATATAAAAGGTAATCATCTGATTTTGTACATCACAAAAAGCTGAAAGCGAGTCCCTAACTATCAATTACTATGTAAGTGTACAAGACTAGCAAATGTAAAAAAAGTTAGCAAGATATTGCCAAGTAAAAAATTGTTCTCTTGAAATTGTATGAACTTAATTAGTATAAAAATACAATAAGCAGAAAAAACTAAACGAAAAAAGAAAAGCAAAATGAATGAAATCCAGATTCTAGACAGTTCTCTTTGTGAGTATTTAGCAAGTATTTAGTATTTGTGAGTTTAGCAAACAAAAATTTGTATTTTCAATTACAGTAACCTAGTGCAATGCGCTTTTAGCCAGCCAATAAACCAGCCAATTAACTAATTGCTAATCTATTTTTAGAGATTCGCAGAATAAACCCGCATTGTTGCCCGAAAAATGCACATCTACAGAATGGTAGCCGCAACTCCCACCATAAAATTTTCCCTGCTCAGCGAATTAAAGCGATGCGGTATTAAGCATTGACATGGAAAATTATAACTAGGATGCAGACTTTTGACTGGAGATTCAGCAATGAACGGCAATCCATCAGTGCTGCTGCGAATGGTGCTGCTGATGCTGCATGTCGAAAGACAGCTGCGAGGCGGACATGGAGCCGGGAGCCTGGGACGCTCTGTCGCCGCCGCTGCCCATGTAGATGCTAGTAATCAACGGGTCGTCGGGGACGAAGCACAGCTCCTCGAGCGGCCCGATGCTGTCAGTCATGATGCTCTCGGGCAGATCTTTCCACTTGCCGCGCAGCAAGCCCAGCCGATTGTTGGCCGGGGGAGTCGCCGTTGCCGCCGCCGCCGCCCCAGCAGCGGTCGTTTGTTTCGAGGCGCCTGAGCCGCCCATTATTTTAGCCGCTGCGACCTCCTCGGCGCGCTCGCATTCCAGTCGGGCAACTCGCTGGGCCAGATCGGCGCTGCGCTCCGTCTCTTTCAGGCGCCACAGCACCTGCTCGGATGGCGGCGGGGAGGAGGACGATAAGGGGGGTAGAGGGTGGATAGGGGTGGGATAGAGGCTGGATAGGGGTGGGGAAGAGGCTGGATAGGGGTGGGGAAGAGGCTGGATAGGGGTGGGGAAGAGGCTGGATAGGGGTGGGGAAGAGGCTGGATAGGGGTGGGGAAGAGGCTGGATAGGGGTGGGGAAGAGACTGGATAGGGGTGGGGAAGAGGCTGGATAGGGGTGGGGAAGAGGCTGGATAGGGGTGGGGAAGAGGCTGGATAAGGGTGGGGTAGAGGGTGGATAGGGGCCGGGAAGAGCCTGAATAGGGGGGGGGGGGGGCGGGGAAGAGCCTGGATAGGGGTGGGGAAGAGACTGGATAGGGGTTGGGAAGAGGCTGGATAGGGGTGGGGAAGAGCCTGGATAGGGGTGGGGAAGAGGCAGGATAGGGGTGGGGAAGAGGCTGGATAGGGGCCGGGAAGAGGCTGGATAGGGGCCGGGAAGAGGCTGGATAGGGGTGGGGAAGAGCCTGGATAAGGGTGGGGTAGAGGGTGGATAGGGGCCGGGAAGAGCCTGGATAGGGGGGGGCGGGGAAGAGCCTGGATAGGGGTTGGGAAGAGCCTGGATAGGGGTTGGGAAGAGGCTGGAAAGGGGTGGGAATAAAGTGGTTTGGGGATGGGAAAGGGAACTCAGGCTACACATGGAATTCACAGCAAATGCACCTGCTCTTCTCGACGGGCCGCCTCGGCTTGGGCCAACCGACGCTCCGCCTCTCGCAGTTCATTTCTCAGCGCCTTCTCCCTGTCAGCAGACTCGGCCAACAGCTGCTCCGCCCGATCCCTGCCTTGCCAGGCTCGGCTGAGACGTCCAGCGCACAGCTGGTGCTCAGCCTCGGCCTGCATCAGTCGGTGGCGCAGTTCCCGACACTGTTGGCAGGATGACGGGCCCGAGGGCTGCTGCTGGTGCTGCTGCAGTTCGCGTAATCGCAGCGCAGCCTCAGCTTCGCGCATTTTGATTGTCACGAGCTCCTCCTGCAGGCCAGCCAATTCTTCAGCTAGCTTGGCCGACTCTGTCTCCAACTGGCGATTCCGAGCCTCAGATTCTCGCTGAGAAGCCCGGGCGTCGCAGGCCTCTAGCTGGGCCGTCAGCAGGGCGCGATCCGGGTCTGACGACTCCGAGTCTGACGACTGCCGCCCGGAGTGCTTCTGAGTGGACGACGACTGAAAAAAGGCGGCAATTTGAAATTCGCTGCTTGCAAAAATGGTCTATTAAAAAAACGAAAGACCTGTAGTGTCTATTCATTTCCTCCTTTCTGCCCATTATCTCCCGCATCGCTCTACCTACAACTTCCAACTACTTCCAACGCTCCTTTTTCACCTAGCTTCCCTCTCCCCTCTTTCTCCTAGCTTCCCTCTCCCGCCGCCCCTCTTTCTCCTAGCTTCCCTCTCCCTCCGCCCCTCTTTCTCCTAGCTTCCCTCTCCCTCCGCCCCTCTTTCTCCTAGCTTCCCTCTCCCCCCGCCCCTCTTTCTCCTAGCTTCCCTCTCCCTCCGCCCCTCTTTCTCCTAGCTTCCCTCTCCCTCCGCTCTCTTTCACCTACCTTTCCCCTCCTGCCGCCCCTATTTCTCCTAGCTTTTTCCAGTCTTCCAGTCTTTCCTAGTCTTTTTTCCACCAAACTGCAACATCCCCACTCTCATTTGACTTATTACTAAAGTTTACCATCTTGAATAAACCCACAGCTAATCTAGCTCTAATTAATAGAAGACAAAATCATAAAAACGGATTGCTGAGCAAATAGGGATTATCTGGGCACGCGGGGTGCATTTAAACTCCCATCACATGCATAATTGCTGTGTGTGCGACTGGATTTATCCTGCAGAGTTTAAATGAACTCCATTTAACTGTATTGAAACAGTTCTGTATAGTAGAAAATAGACTCATCCTCCATACAAATCAGAATAGAGAGAAGAAATAGACAGCTAAGGCCATCGCGCAGTGCGCTAACGGATCTCTGAAGCGTAAAAATCGCGAAGAAAATAGCGGAACAGTCACAAAGAAAAATGAATAATGCATCATAGAACCAGAGAGAAATCAGACAGCATGCAGCGATCAATACTGTTGACGGAAAATCGTTATTAGAGCAAAAATAAAATAATATGAATAAGTTTTGCGGGCTGTGCACATCACATGATTACAAATTTAACATTGTACTGCCTTAAGTACTGCCTAAATCAGAGCAGTAATACTAAGGTTTTGAAACAGGAGACTAGCCCGTGACCAATCGCACTAATATAGCATTTTGCAAGCCAATTGGTCCTTCGAGCAAGCAATTTAATCCTGAATAGAGATTTCAAGCTGCCGCAGCCCAGATTTTCGTAGTCTATGGCCCAGACTGGTGGCAATAGAGCAAGCAATTTGATCCTTCGGACACGCATTTGAGAATTTCAAGCCTTTATGCATTGAAACTGAGATGTAATTATGATATAATTGAAATGATATGACGAAACTGAGGTGCAATTGAAACGGTGAGCCGCAGACGCTCAAACTGGTAAACTAAAGCAAAGTGACGAGATGAGCAAAGCTCACATTGTTCACGCTGGTTCACATGATATCCACTCCAGCAACACAAGCAGGGATGAACCGCAGCATGTGCCGAAACCATCCGCCACACTTGACTGGGGTGACTTCTGTTGTTGCCTCCTCAGCAATCCTGTGCAGAACAAGGACTCGCCACTCACGCAAAGTGGTCTCAGGAGGCGGACTGTCCAGTTCCTGCTGCACATCTGGCTGCGATAGCTGCCGCTTGATTGCCGCCTTCAGACAGGAATGCGCGCTCTCCACCGGATTCAGAAACGGCGAGTAGGGCGGAAGCACGACCACACGCCAGTTCGCCTCAAATTGCTGCGGAATGCTCACCCCGTTGTGGAAACGAGCGCCGTCGATGATTATGCAGAACTGGTCAGCATTGCCCACATCGGGGCGATGGCTGACGGCTTGAACCAGCTCCTCAACGAAGGCTTGAAAAATGTTAGCATTCAATGTCTGACTGACAATCTTGTGATGCACGAGACCGAAATCTGGGGCAACTGCTTGCACAACATTCACCTGCACACCCCGCTGAGTGTGCAGGACGCGCCGGACTCGCTGGCCCCTTCTGCTGCGTCCCCGGGACCTGCGCGTCCAAATGTTGAATCCGGTTTCGTCTATGTAGATAAGATGACATTCGGGTGTCAGACCAATGAACCACTGGGCAAATTCCTGTCTCCGAACTCTGTTCTCCGGACTGTTCCGAGCAGCTGGAACATCCGCGTCCCGACCAAGATTCTTCATCGTGATAAGCTGCTTGTCCAAAGCTCTGCTGACAGTTGCTTCACTCACTTCTAGGCCTGCATGCTCATCCTGTAGCTTGCGACGCAATTCCTTCAGGGTTAGAAGTGGATTCTCGTCCAACGATGTCCGCAGGAATTGCACATGTTCTTCTCCAAGTTTAGAAACTCGGTCGCCACCTCTACGGATTCTGACCTGGCGTCCTGTCTCTTCATAGCGTCTCCGAATGGAATAGACTGTCTTTCTCTTCACGTTCAGCCACCGTGAGATGTTGATCGGGCTGTCGCCTCTCTCAATGGCGGTGATGATTAGCTCGTACTTTTCATGGCTGATCTTCCGATACGGTCCCCGTGGTTGATTGGGTCCCTCGCTTTCAATTGAAACGCTAACATCACTTCCTTCTTCCTCCAATATAGCGCTGCCCTGCTCGCTATCCTCGTCAGACATGGCGCTTGCCGTTCTATTTTTAGTCAGGATCTGGGCTTGGCTTGAAATTCTCAAATGCGTGTCCGAAGGATCAAATTGCTTGCTCTATTGCCACCAGTCTGGGCCATAGACTACGAAAATCTGAGCTGCGGCAGCTTGAAATCTCTATTCAGGATTAAATTGCTTGCTCGAAGGACCAATTGGCTTGCAAAATGCTATAGTCCTGGACTCGAATCGCCCACGCGAACACATAACTGACCAGGACTTTGTCCACGTGTCCCTGTCCAAGACTAATCCCAACGCACTCTGGTACCCCCTAATTCAGTTGCATGAACTACAGTCATTGTTAAGTGATTATCATTGCTTAGCTTACTATAGATGCATACATAGAGGCTAAGCTAGCGGTGTGTTGCGATAGGGGCTACTGCTCCTGATAATCAGTCCTGCACTATAAATAAAAAAAAATCGACAAAAATTACAGTAAAAAACGAACGCTAAAAGGATTGCTAGTTTCACAAACTCTGCTTAGGACGCATAATCAGCAACCCATTGTAAGGCTGAGCCGCAAATCAAAGCAAGCTTTACAAACCATTGCCCCCTCGACGTGCTATCTACATTGCCAATCAGTGTTAGTCCGCAACTGGATAGTCACTTAGCCAGTGAACTGCAGCTCCTTGAGATCGCCTGTGTGAGTAGCCCGAAATCTGGCCAAATCCTTCCTGGTCACCATGCCAACCACCTGATTGCGATGGTCAATAACAACGAGATGGCGCAGGCCGAGGCCGCGGAATAGGCGGAATATCCTGGCTAGCGAGCAGGTCTGCAGCACCATGTAGGGCGCCGGGTTCATGTAGCGGCCAAGATCGATGGACTTGGCCAGATCGGCCTCGTCCAGCTGCAGCTGCCGAACCGACGGGAAGCGGGGATAGACTCGGCGAAAGTCGGACAGGCTGACCGGATTAGCTGAGTGAAAATTCGGATCGCCATTGTCGAATAGGCGCATGTCCAGCAGGCAGATCAGCTGGTTGCGAGTCACCAGGCCTTCAAACGTGCCGAAAGAGCCGGGCCCGGCGTCTCCGCTGACTACGGGGAATCCGCTGTGCGGCTCGCTGCGGAGGATCTGGCCAGGGAAAGCGGGCAAAAAGTACACAGTATGATGGATGGAGTGTCTGTGAATACTTTCAATTTCATTCTGTCGTCCCACCTGCTGCTTAAAGAGTCCCTAAAAGCTAGAGGTGCAACTCAGCTCTCTGCGCCTAAGATTGATCCAGAGCTGGGCTTTTTTTCAGAACCTTGAAACTTTCCGAGCTTAAAAGTTCTTAAGCTTGAAAGTTGCAGATTAAAAAAATTATATAAAGCTGAAAAAACTGATGGCAATTCCTAATATTAACCCCAATTTCAATATTGCTACTAATTTTAGATTTTTTATCTATCACAGCCCTGTGTCTACACGTGTTACAATAATTTAGGCTCGAGCTTGTAAAAATATCCATAAGAAGATGAAAGAAAAGTCGGATTTCTTTGTTATAATTACTAATTGATGGCTTTGAACTAAATGCTTTGACAGTTACGCCATGATAAAGCTCCTCAAACAACTATCTACCTCGTAAGATGGCTCCTGCGTTAGTCGAAACACACCTAAATTGACAGCCCACAGATTAATTACGCCCACGATAGTCACCTCAAAGATGCGACTGACTCGCTCCTGTCTGCACAGACACGTTACTGGCGAGGACATGACAGCCTGGGCGGACACGGAAGCCGATCTTCTAGGCGGCTCCCAGGGCAGCAGCGGCACCGAGGCCAATTCAATATGCAGATCGTAGATTCCCGTGCCGAAATAATCGCCAACCCATTTGGCCACTAGGAGCACAACCATGATTGGCAGGCCGAACAGCACGTTGCCCGTAGCTTCAATCAGAATGACGGACAGGGAGATCGTCATGCGGACGATGCCGCCAAGCTGCGCGGCGGCGCCTATCAAAGCGAACTTGCCGGGATCGGTGAAGTGAGCCGGGAACAGCAGATTGAGGCCGATGCCGACGCCGCGGCCCCAGGCGGCGCCGATCAGCAGGCTGGGGATGAACAGGCCGCTGGGCACCATGACGCCGTAGGTCCAGGTAGCTATGAACAGGTAAGGCAGGCAGAAAGCCGCTAATCCTAGCACGGAATAAGTGCCAACAGGATCGTGAAACAAAGACCTAACAGCAGCTTCAGGCGTTTGAAATAGCAAGGCGGCCATGGAGCTGAACTTGCCGTCAGGGCAGTACATCTGCACGGGGAATTCCATCTGATCGCTGCCCAGAGGCTGACAGGTGCGCACAGAGTAGATCAGCACGAAACTGGTCACGGCGGTGATGGAAGCCACAAGAACTGCCTCGGACAGCTGGCCCAGCTTGCTAGTGACGTATCGATGCCGAAACTTTGTGAGCCGCTCGTTCAAAGCGTTGAACAGGGCTCCGGACAGGCCGCCGACAACTCCCATGCAGGCGAAGATGGCCACGTGCAGCAAGTCGTAGTCGAGCTTGTCAAACTTGCCGAAGCTAATCAGGCCCGGATTGCTTAAATCGTTCGGCACGCCGCGATAGATTCCCAATAGGAAGGCCAGGGTGAATGACGACGTCATTGACGAGAAGAAAATGCGCCATGTAAGGCCCTGATTCCAGAAGCTGGCGCCCTCCTCTAAGGCGAACAGCACACCGCCGATCGGGGCGCCGAATGCGGCGGCCACTCCGGCTGCCGCGCCGCCGCTAACGAAGTCGCGCTTCTCGGCATCGGTTCTGAAGTACTCGAAGATGCCGAGATCGAATTTGAACGATGTGGCCCGGCCTTGGCTGAGCCCGGCGCCAACAACGCTGCCGGAGTGGATCATGGGGCCCTCCTTGCCGACAGCCAGACCGCCCACTACGGAGCACAGAACGCCCAGCACCTTGCAGATCAGGGTGCGCAGGCGAACTACCCGGGGCACCTGGACAGCAGCGGAATGACAGGCGTACAGACATGTATTTATGAAGGCACCATGGCAACAACTTGTTAACTATCACTAAGGCTCCATGGCAACAACTTGTTAACTATCACTAAGGCTCCATGGCAACAACTTGTTAACTATCACTAAGGCTCCATGGCAACAACTTGTTAACTATCACTAAGGCTCCATGGCAAAAACTTGTTAACTATCACTAAGGCTCCATGGCAACAACTTGTTAACTATCACTAAGGCTCCGTGGCAACAACTTGTTAACTATCACTCAGGCTCCATGGCAACAACTTGTTAACTATCACTAAGGCTCCATGGCAACAACTTGTTAACTATCACTAAGGCTCCGTGGCAACAACTTGTTAACTATCACTAAGGCTCCATGGCAACAACTTGTTAACTATCACTAAGGCTCCATGGCAACAACTTGTTAACTATCACTAAGGCTTCATGGCAACAACTTGTTAACTATCACTAAGGCTCCATAGCAACAACTTGTTAACGATCCCAGGGCTCCATGCCAACAAAATTTTAGTAAGTACACTTTATACCCCTTAACTGTTGTTGATCCCTACATTAATGACAATATTTGTCTAACAGAAGAAAACTAAGAAACAAAGAAAAAAAACCATTAAAAACCTGGATTCCATTGAGGAAGCACTTGATCTGCGGAATGCCGCTGCCGGCAGCCACGGGCTCGCCGAACACAGTCAGGCAGCTGGCGATGAGGACGAACACAAAGTTGAAGGCTATCCACAGCAGCAGGGCGTAGATCAGGCAATCGTGAAAGATGCACCGATCCAGTAGGCTCTTCACGTACCGATACTTCACTTTAGCCAGCTGCTCAATGCACACGTCGATGAAGAAGGCTATGGCGCCTGTAACAATGCCAATTAGCAGGTGGACCAGCCAACGACAGACCTCGATACGGCGCAGGTCCCATAGAGTTCGGGACTGATCTTCGGCGGCCCAGAGCGCGTTCTCGCAGGTGTCATAATCTAACGATTCGAATTTGGCGCTGAGCAGCTCTTCGCCGCTAACGGCTTGCTGAGACTCGAAGTACCATTCGACGGACGACTCCACGAGGCGCTGCCGCTCCGTTCCCTGTGTTTGCGTGAAATAAAAATTCAAGGTTAAGGTGCCTGTATGCCACACCATAATCTGCCTTTAACATCAGCTTCTACCACATGAGCACTGGATCTGCCCTATTAAGTACCAATACTCTCCCTTCATCTCCTCCATCAGCAACACATCCTCTCTGTTCAGAATCAGCGCCATATACTATCCGTTCTCTCGATCAACATCACAAACACTGCATCCATTTAACGCCTAATCTCCAATTCATTCTTCTACCATCGCACACTTCAGCACCCCAAACTCATTCATTGCAGGCAGCAATCGCAGTCAATATCGATAATAAATAACCAAGACAAAGCTAGCTACCTCAGCTCCGGCATCAGTCGCATAGCTAATGCAATCAACATCGGATTCAATTTTCAAGCGAGCCTGATACGGAGCCGAAGAGCGTATTGTGCCATAGTCGCCACCGGTTCTGGACCTGCTAGTTGAAGCAGCGGCTGCGGGAGCGGGATTGTTGTTCGACTGTCTGTGTCGAACTTGCTGCTGCTGGGCTGGCTGCGATGGGCCACCAGTAATGCTGCCAAATGGAACTTGAGACGGCCGACCATATTGAATGGAGCCGATACCCTGATCGGACATTTTATTAATCTGCTTTCACGTCTTCAAGGAGAGGAAACAAGTGCTAATACTCGTTGCACTGCTTCTCTAGGGCGCTGATTACAAGCCTTATTGAACTAGGCTTCAAATGAACAGTTTGCTGGAAAAGCAAATAATGGGTATATCAGGCGTGTTCACCTCTTATAACTTATCTATAGGTACACAGAATTGCTTTTTTCTAGCGCCTGACTCTGCGTTTCATTAGCTAATAGGATAAATTTTAGCGTATTAGGGTCTGATGTTAAAGATAATGGACTTAACACGACTCTAACGCAAAGCAGATAGCCTAGTTGTGAATCAATCAAATGTCTAAAGTTTTAGGCAACTATATAACTAATCAAGAGTATAAACCTATTATTTTCATATAGGCTGAAAATAATTGCAATAAAAACTCTTCTGGGATGCAAAAACCCACTCGTACTAAAACAACACTGGTTGCTTCGGTGAGTCATATGAATTATATTTGGGAAAACAATACAATAACTTTTTGTGATGCAGAGACACGCCGACTTCAATTGCTACAGAATTATGTACAACGATACCTTTTAATGCAATATATTCAATATAAGATGCAAAAAATCAGGGAAGAATACGAATGCAATGATCCAATGAAATTAAGATAAAAGCAAACTGAACAAAACTTTCTCTACACAAGTCAGTATAGCCCCGGTTTTCCTGTAGGTTTAATGACACCCTTAGCCTACAGTACCGATCCCTGATAGCCATTCTGAATGAGCTCTTAGCAACCGTACATAATTACCCCTTAACTGTGTTACATAATGACCTCAGAGCTGCCATTCGAAACGACATCAACAGGCCTTTAGAATCGGTCCATAATAGACAGTTTTAACCCGTAACAAGTAACAACAACAATTTGCTACCTGGCGCATGCAAAGAAGCTAACAACAGCATTGACTGCATCAGCCCTGATCACAGCAAGCGACGCTTCTTGGCTTCATCGGTCCCAGACGCCCCGGCGTCGTCCTCGCCGCCATCGCTGGGAGCCTCCTGAAATACTGGCACCGGCTGCGTCTTGGCGTACGCTCCCGTCCACATGGGATTGCGCTGGGCCTTCCTCATTGTGCCGCAGTATGGCGCCTCGAATGTCCTTATCGGCCGGATCGTCGCCGCGCTTTCTAACCATCTGCTGCAGCATGTACTGGTGCAGGGTGCCGCCTTTCTGGCCGAGTTTGCCGCCGTAGCCCGGCCCGCTAAGTGGAGCCTCAGCCTGGTAGAGTTTACGCTGACTGCCAGCCAAACTATTGGCCGATTCGAGCTCGTAGAATTTCGATTTCCGTTTGCCCTGACGGACCTGCATGGGTGCGGTTCGATTCAATAGACTGCTTCTCTGCATCTTATTGTATTTGGATTATTAGGGCAATTTGTGCCTACAGACAAGCGAACACAGCAAATACGCGTACCTGTCGCATGGTTTCTTCATCGTAGGTTAACAGACTCTCTCGCACATAGCCGCCTTTGTAAGCTAGCAGGTCCTGGTCAAGGCCGCGCTTAGCCGGCCTGGCTGAGCAGAGTCTGGCGCCATTGACGCTGCGCTTCGGGTCGAACAGCACGCAGACCTTGCCGCTGGCGGTGCTTAGCAACAGCTGGTTGATTTTGGCGTGCCACAGGCACCGAATTATGCCCGAATCGAAGTTGCACGCCAGCACGTCGGCATTTGAAGATTCCGCTGCGCTAGAGGAATTGGAGGACGACAGGGCCGCTCGATCAAAGAAGAGCAGCTGGCCTGGAGAGCGACCGTCCTTTTCGCAGATTTTCGCTGGGGCTGGGATTATCGGCGAGAAGGGGAAATCAGTCATTATTTTTTAATTACATCAAGGCGCGTGGCATTGCAAATTAGCATTATTAGCTAATACTGCGCAGGTCTCTGTGTGACTGGCTTACGCGCTCTAGAGACAGACAGAGCACGGGAAATTGATATGAAATTTATCCTCAGCTGTTTGATTAAAATCCACTTCCCTGAGATGATATAGGGAATAAGCACGCTAAATCAGTCTGCACACTGAGATGACACTATAGCTAGACAATTTCAATTAGGTGAATTCTTAGCCTAGAGAATAATAGAAAAGATAAAAAGACCCAGACTATTTCTGCACAATGCAATAAAATTCATACACGATTTAGACTATAGTGCGCTTAAATTAATGGGAAAATTCTGTATCTGGGCTTATTCCATAGAACTGAATAAGCGCGTGAGCACGGTTCGGTAAGCATTGAACGGTTCACAATCAGTAAGAATAGAGCTGCTCAGTCAACCGGCCTTACTTTGTAGCCCCAACGAAGCATAATTCGCCCCAAGCACAAGCAGAAAGCACTCGTATTTGTTATTAAATCACAGCGCCAGAACGACAAGAAAAAAGAGCTCTAGCGAGACCTACAGCTAATTAAATCTTGTCTGGGAAGAGCCGATGCGAAGTGCACTTAGCAAATAACACCATAGGATAGAAGCAAATAGCATTCGATGAAAAAAACTTAAAAGCGATCTGCACTTCTTCCATAAGTGACTGATCATTTTAAATCATCTAAAGATTGAAAGATCAAACATTTTTACTCAAATAAGTGATTATACACTGTTGTCCAACATCAGTAGGCAGTGGCGAATAATTTCATAAAAATCAATTTTTACCAGACGTAGCCGTGTAGAAAAGCCGATCATTGGGAGCGAAGCCGCAAGCCGTCTGCTCAAACTGCGTGCTCAAATCGGCTCGAACAAACAGAGGCTGTTTCAATTGTCGAATGTCCCACAATTTCAGCGTGTCGTCCATGCTTCGACTCAGTAGACAGACTCCGTCGTAGGAGAATCCCAGACACGTTAGCGTGTCGGCCCCGTGCGCGCCGCGCACCAGGTGACAATTATTAACAAATCTTTTCCGCCTATCCCAGGCTTGTATTGACCCGTCAATGCAGCCAGCAAACACCTGATTGCCGTCTGGCGAGTAGGCGCACGCCGAAGGCGCAACTGCGCGGCCCTGCGCACTTTTCGGAACGATAACTTCCTTGCAGCTTTTCAGACGAGTCTAGTGGTAGAAAAGTCAATTGCGTTTATGAACACCCTGCGCCAATGCTTAATTTACCCGCTATCACAACCGCTAATCACTCTAGTGAGTTGCACGCTCACCTCTTGCAGTATCTTCTCGGTGTCGTTGGCGTCCCACAGTCGTAGGGAATTGTCCATGCCGCACGTGGCGAATTCGGCTCCATCGCGGGGATGCCAGGCGGCATTAAGCAGGGCGTGCGTGTGGCCAGGCGTGCTACGGGGATTGCTAATGTATTGGTAGCCTTTGACCGACTCGGCTATTAGCTTGCCCTCGCGACTGTACAGCCGGAGTTGGGCGGAGCCGGAGGCCACTAGGACGCAATCGCTAGTGGAGTTGAAGCCAACAAAGCGAATCTGATGCGCCCCGCACGGCTGGTCCAACACTTTGAACGGCCTGCATGCGGAATCCATGCCGGCGAAATTCCAATAGCGCACGCTGAAATCCGATCCGCCGGAGACAACGCGAGCCCCGGACGCGTCCAGGCCCAGCGCGACAACCGGCTTGCCGGTGCGATGATCTAAACTGATCTGGCTGGACCTCGGCACGAGCAGCTGTTGTTGCTGCTGAGAATCTTCAGCCTCTTCGTCCTCATTATCATCCTCTTCCTCATCGCTGCTATCTTCATCGTTTTGATTCTTGCTGCCGACTGGTTCGTCAGAGGATGCAGATGCAGGCTGAGGTTCCTTAAAAGGATACAGCAGGAACATATTTTCTATTATAAAACAAGCCTGATTATACTACATATGCTAATAGTTGCTATCAAACACTCGATTTAGTTAATCTGCAGCTAAAAACACTGGCACACCTGCTGTTCACCGGCGGATTCAGATGCGTTGGCAGTTTCTTTGTCATCACTTGAAGTTGAAGCAATGGCAGGCTTAAAGCAATCAGGAATAGCCGGACCAATTAGCTCTTCGTCGCTGTTTTCATTCGCCGTCTTTTTCTTGTCTTTCTTCTTTTGCTTTTTCTCTTTCTTGGATTTCTTGTGCTCTTTTTTATCCTTTTTCTGTTTCAAATTGTCAGCGGAAGTCGGCGGAAGGCTCGGACCAATTGGGGTGGAACGACTGGGCTGTTGAGATTCCAGTGAGGGCTGCTGCTGCTGCTGATTTCGCTCTCTGTTGAATTGAGAGTCAAAAGAGGGTATCTGGCCATTGGTTTTGTTGATTTTACTATAGAGCTACAACTTTACTACCTTGCCAATCGCAGGGAATCTTCAAACACTTTCATATAGTCAGTAGGTAGGTCTTCATCGTCCTTATTCTGCTTTTTATCAATCGAAGCAGATTGCTTTTGCTGTTTTTCTAAGCGATCGCGGTTTTTCTTTAAGCCAGAAGAAGCCGGTGCAGCTCCAGCCTTGCCAAAACTGGCAAATCCCATTACAGTGGCTATATCTGAATCGTCCACATCGCCTGCTGACGAAGCGATTTGATCTTCGCCAGATGCCATTTCAGACATTAAAGATTGCAAAGATGCTTAATAGACTTGGTGGCTGTAAATATAATTAATAATAGAATGTAGTTACTTAGAAATACCACTTACCACCATAACTTACTTATTAGGAGTTGCAGTCTAGCTATCTAGTACTAAGATCCCATTCATTCACTGTATCATCACATGTTTTTGATTCAAGTAAAATTCACATGTATTTTGTAGTAACAAGTTGCACATGTGTGACACAATAGGCACATAAAGTAGGAGTGAAAGCAGAGTAAAAGTAAAATGAATATAGTGAAAGCAGAGTGATAATAGAGTGATATAGGAAAGGCTGTGACCCTCTGTTCCATGGTATATCTTTCAGAGTTGCATATGACTAGGACACTCCATGTTTATATTGATTTTATATTGGGCTTGAAATTTCCATCCCTTTTTTGCAACATAGTATAATAATACTTATCACAACTAATAGTCATAATTAGAAAAAACTCTAGCAATTACTAATGTCATACATTATGCTTAATATTTTTGTTTATAGAACTAGCTATATATAGTAAAATAGTAAAGATACATTAAACAGAGTATATACAAACAAGACTATTATATAGTCTCTTATTGACATGGCCACCATGTTTCCAGTATAGGGAATTTTATATTAGGGACATGGCAGCCATGTCTATAAGCTCCAATATTATAGATACATTAGCCATGTTAATAAGTATGATCCTAGTCGATAACTAGTCAACAACATATAGAGCCACTATGCCTATAAGTATAATCTCTTGCAGTATAGTTATAGTTTGCTTCATTATATTATTTCATAATTCTACTTTATTTCATTATATTAATATCATAACTTTACTGGGCTTTTTATATAAATGCCAAGCTATAGTCATATAGAATCATGCAGTGGTAAACCACTATACAATTTATGAATCCAGCTGACCTAATAATGTATATAAAATGTATCAAGGGGACATGGGCCCTGGCCAATAGGTGCCTAAACTCCATGCATAGAATGAGTAGTGCACTTTTGAGGCCTCTCTCAAGGAGTATATCTGGTACCACCTATACTCTAATGACCCCTTCAGTGCTGTGCTATACTAGGTCTCCATTTTTTATCCTATTCAGGACTTGACTTGACTAAACATGAAAATGATAGGAAAATGTAGTACAATATTATAAAAAAGGCAAAATAATATAATGAAGTTAACAAGAACTATGCCACTTTTGCATTAGCTATAAATTTATTGATGTTGGCTAAGTTAATAAGTACTTTCTTAGTCAAAATTTGTGATATAGCTACCATACCTATAAGCTTTTGCATAATAGATGTGGCCCTATGCCTCTAAGTGCAGCACACATTAAAATGCTACCAAAGGCAAAAGAAAAGACCTAGCTAAAGCCTAAAACCATTTTGAACCAGGCCTACCTATGTTCAAATATATATCTTGATAATAACAATATATATAATTAAGTTCTAACTTTTCTATGCCATTGCACTAATGAAATATCTTCTGTTTTTAGGTATTCAATTATATCTGACACAGAAAAAAATTTAGTACTACTAGCCAAGTGACCCAAGACTGGAGATTGGGCCAAGTCAAATTAAAATACCATATTTTATTTTTTTCATTATTTTAGTTACTTGCACACATGACACAGCAAAATAAAACTGTGCATTTAAACCGTGAAATATTTTGTTGAAAAATTTCCACTTGAGTTATTAAATAAGAAAGATATCAAGCTTAAAAGTATCCAAATGCGTAGGCTTTGTAGTTGTAGGCTAATGACACTGCCAATGATAACACTTTAAATGGGTAAGCTTTGCTTGAAACCCGCAAAAAATATGAACTTGGTACATACACTTAATTATAAATTTGCATATATACATAGGCCTTATCACATAAATTACTGTTTATTAGACTATTACAAACAAAATACAAATCATGCATAACGCCTTTACTTTATTAGGCAGCCCCAGCATTACATTAAGGTACAGACTAAAATGCGGATACGGATGCGGATGCGGAACGGATAGGAGCACTAAAATGCGGAAACGGATGCGGATTGCTAAAATGCGGAATGAGAAGGCGGATGCGGATGCGGACCGGATCAAAGCAATAAAATGCGGAAACGGATGCGGATTACTAAACTGCGGAATAAAAGAAAGCGAATCATAAGGCGAAGAATAAAGGCCCCAGTTTCATTTTTGGGCGCATCGGTTGGGAATTGCATGGTAATAATTCTACGCTCGTATAATTTATTCTTGTACGCTCAACGCAACACGCACAGGCTTTTCACGAAGCGATTCCAAAATTAGAATTTTTCTAAAAAGATAGCAGTTCAGTTACAAATCCATAGTAAAAATATTTATTATATTTCCTACATTTTTACACAATCCAAGTGAATTTTATACTACTGATTGTAATAAAAATATAAAATATAAAAACAAAAATAATCTTAAAACGCAACCAATTCGTTTCTAAAAAGTATGTGTACTACATTGAAAAATGGTTCTTGAACTAAATGCGGCGAAATGATAATTCCCATGGAAGTCGCTGCATGGCTTTGATTTGTTTTTTTGAAAATCGTGTTTCTGTCACGTGATAGCTATTCAAGGACCACTTAAAGTAACGCTAAAACCGTTCCTTCCATGAAGTAGCCATTGTCTACTTAAGTTACTTAATTTTTCCGGTAAGATATTTTGTCTACAATATAGCTTCTATAGCGACTTATTCCTGGTAACTGAAACAATTGGAAACTGTGATTTTAACAGTTGCGCCAGAAGTCATTTGAAGCGAAGGAAACATTCAGAATAAATTCGATGCCTATATGCAGAGTATTGATTTCTTATTATTTATAGATGAATAGAGGTAATATTTGAAATTATGCCTGGGCGATGGGATTTCTATTTGCTTAGAAAATCACAGCCTTAATTAAATTTCTGGGATTCGCAAAGCAAGTACCAGTGTAAGCAATTTCTTCGCACTTTAGCAGTGCGTAAATTACGCATTTTTTGTTAAAAAGGATAAAAATTTAAAAGCGTTGAGTGTAATATCATTGTAATTTATTATTAAATAAGTTCTTTTTTTTAGTTATACAAATTGTGGTTATAATGTATTGTAATTTAAAATGTTTTGCGCTGCATTTCGCGATCTTGTTACGCAGGTAAAGGAACCGCGACACCCAATATTAATTATAAATAAATAAATTCGGTAAAGCTTCAAATATTAGACTCCACATAACCAAATATTACATTGGCGACCACGTCAGGACCGGCCTCTGGTATTAATTCGATATTATCGAATTAACTCTGGTATTATTTCGAGTATTAATTCGGCTATTGTTTATAAAAAATAATATTGGTTCAACTCAATTTATTAATTGGCAATATAATTAAATAATTTGTCGGCATCAAATATTTGTCTAATAATCGAAGCTTCATATGGAACTAATGCTAAAGAATTATTGTTAATATTTTAACCATTATAACTTTTGATCCTTCCAATTTCTGCATTTATGCATCAATAAAATAATTTGCACTTATCAACCAAATTTTTTGGACAATTCTGCATTTAAAGAAAATATCTATTTTGCCTAATCCTATAGAACATTATGCCACCTAAACTGGCTAAAGTAAAGGCTGCAACTGGTCAAAGCAAAGTAGTTGTGTCAAAGAAGAAAGTTTGTCCAGCCATCATTAGCAAGCCATCAACTAGGAATTCTGGAATTGTTACTAGGTCAGCAGCCAAGAAGAGTAACAATGACAGCATTCAGCCAGCTTCTAACAAAGAAAGTAGTCTGAAAGAAAGTAATAATAACTCTTTGTTGTCTTCTAATTATGCACATAGAATCAATGAAAATAAGGCTAGCATCTATGAACAAACACAGCAATTGGATCCTATTCCAATAATTTCAAAAGGCAAAGTTGATTCAAGTAATGAGGAGTTATTGGCTTCAATTTTCCAGCCAACAGTGACAATTTCTGAGCAGCTTTGTCAGCCAACAAATTCTTCAGCAACAAATGCCCAAGTTGCCCAAGTCCAGTTGCCTCCAGTGCCTAAGCCAGCACCTTTTAATGGAAAAGAAGATTTTTCTGACTTTGTTTGCCGAATTGAAAATTATATTGACAGGTTTCCTAACATTTCTGAAGCCTTGAAAATTCAAACCTTTACTGCTTTCTTAGGACCTGCCTTCAGTACATATCGTTCTTGGCTCGCATCTACTTATGTTAGGCATGGTGTACCTATCAATACACCCTTGGAAAAGATGCCTAACATTACGTTCACCAAATGTACTCAATTCCTTAAGAGTCGGCATGGAGAAAAAAGTAATATAGTGCTACGCCGTGAACTTCGAAGCCTTCATAGGAAGCCTACAGAATCTTTTGAGCAATTTTTAACTGCCTTGCAGAATTTGGCATTTCAAGCCTACCCAGAATCAATTGCTACTGAAGTTGTGCAAACCATGATCCTAGACCAATTCATTGTTGGCATTAATGACCAAAGAGTAACAGAGTATTTGTCCAATTTAACTTGTCTGGAAACACCTGAGCAAGCCCTACAAGTTGCGCAGCAAGTCAGAGAGACTCAGCAATTACTAACTACTACTTGCCAACAAACAGCCACAAAGGTACTAACATCTAATAGTCAATAGGTACTTGCTGCTACTACTGCACCATGGCAACAAAAAAGTGTTAGTCAACCAAGTATCCCTGTTCCATCAAATTTCCAAGCACCAAGGCCTAACCAAGTAAGGTTTAATAATTATCAGCATCAGCAGCAGCCTAATGCAAACTACTATCAACAGCCTGGATTTAGTCAAATGCAGCAACAAAGATTCAACCACCATCAGCAACCGCAATTTAGCAATTATGCTCCTTATCAGCAACAGAGGTTTAACTACCTTCAGCAACAAAGACCCCAGCATCATCAGCCACAAGTGGGCCCAATGCCAATGCAACATCAACAGCAACAGCAAGTCATCTGCTTTAAATGCGGGCAGCCAGGCCATATTCAAAGATTCTGCCCAAACATCAATCAGGCTGGTTCAGGGGCCAGACCCCAGCCTCACTAGAGAAAGGCCCAACCACTTGCCAAGCTGCAGAATCAACTAAATACACTATTGTAAATATAAATAATGAACCTAGGAATGTAATGTATGTTTCAGCTAAACTCTTCTCAAAGAATGTTCCATGTTTAATTGATTCTGGTGCCTCAGTTACTGTTGTTAACTCGTCATTAGTAAATAAGTTGTTGCATAAACTAAGCCCAACTAACATCAAACTTCAAGTGGCAGATGGCAACGAACTAAAAGTCTTAGGCGAAATCGAACTAAATTTTACTTTTGGAACGTCAATCTACAAGCATAAATGTATCGTCAGTAGTGGTATTCAGCACTCAATTATCCTTGGTTGCGATTTTTTCCACAACTTTAATGTCTCAATACACCCAGCCCAAGGCCTCATCACTTTCAACAACGAAAATAAAAGTTTTCCTACCCGACAAACTACTATGGTTCAACGAAGCTGCAAAGTAATTTCAAGCGATACTATTAATCTTCCAGCTGGATATGCAGCAACTATCTCAATTAAACCAGTTACTTTAACTCAGTCATTTGCACCAGGTATTGTAGAATCTAATAAGCGAATTCCAGGATTGCTTGTTTCAAGGACTGTTGATTTGTTGAAGGATGAAGGAATGGTTATAAACGTCATCAATTCAAATGTAGACCGAGACTTAGTAATTAGAAAGAACGAGACAATTGGATTTTTTACACCGCTTGACAATCGAGGTGAGACATGTATCATCAAAGAAGTAGATGAACGTGAACCTGTTGTTGAAGAAGAGAAAGTGGAAAAGTCATTCTGTATCTCCGAAGACCTCAGTCCAGACGAAAAAACATCTGTTCTCAATATACTCAACGAATATCACGATGTCTTCACTAAAGATAGCAAGCTCGGGCGAACAGGGTTGCTGAAGCATACCATCGACACGGGTAACTCGGCGCCTGTTAGAGAACCTCTAAGAAGGGCAGCGTTGCCGACCATCAAGGAGCAAGAGAAGCTAATCCAGCAGATGCTAGACGATAATGTCATACAGCCATCAACGTCACCATGGGCCGCACCTGTCATTTTAGTTAAAAAGAAAGATGGAAGTTCGCGATTCTGTGTCGACTTTAGAAAATTAAATGCTGCAACTAAGCCAGATGCATTCCCAGTGCCTAGAATCGACGACATGCTAGATGCTTTGTCAGGCAATGTCTATTTTTCCGCACTAGACATGCAAGCAGGTTACTGGCAAGTAGAGATGGAAGAGAAAGATCGAGAGAAAACTGCGTTCGTCTGTCACCATGGACTTTTCGAGTTTAATGTTATGCCTTTTGGCCTGCGGAATGCTCCATCAACATTTCAGAGACTCATCCAGATGGTCCTGCAAGGTCTAACTTGGGACGCGTGCTTAGCTTACATCGACGATGTCATCGTAATGGGTCAGAACCTAGAGATCCACAACGAGAGACTTAAACTAGTTCTTGGACGATTAAGAGCAGCAAATCTTCGCCTTAAGCCTAGCAAGTGCACTTTTGCTGCCAAATCGCTGAAGATCTTAGGACATGTGATAACACCACAAGGAGTTGCAGTAGATGACGAAAAGATCGAAGTGATCAAGAGATGGCCAAGACCAATGAATCAGAAGGACGTTAAAAGTTTCCTAGGTCTCACCTCGTATTACAGACGATTTATCAAAAACTATTCAGAGATTGCCGAACCTATGAGAACGTTAACAACTGATCGAAAATTCATCTGGAACGATAATGCAGAAGAAAGTTTCTCTCGTCTTAAGACTGCTTTAACATCAGCACCAATCTTAGCGTTGCCACAAATGTCAGAAGAAAACTGTGAATTCTTTCTTGACACCGATGCAAGTGATACAGCCATTGGATGTGTTCTATCCCAGATGCAGAACGGCCAAGAAAAAGTAATCGCTTATGGCAGTCGAGTTCTCAATACAGCTGAAAGAAACTATTGTGTTACCCGTCGTGAACTTCTAGCTGTTGTGGAGTTTGTGAAAAAGTTTCGTTCATACTTAGCACCGAGAAAGTTTACAGTTCGAGTTGACCACCAGGCACTAACATACCTGCTAGAATTTAAAGAGCCTACAGGTCAATTAGCTCGCTGGATCGAATCCCTTCAAGAACTTAACTTTGAGATCAATTATCGCCCTGGTAAATCTCACTCCAATGCAGATGCGTTGTCACGAGTGTGTACAAGACCATGCAAAGCCTGTCGACCTTGTAAAACCAGTTCAGATGCAGAATGCCAAACAGATGAAGATCAAACTGTCGCAGCGATTATTTCTAGAAGAAAACAGACGTTAGTACCTAGGAGATCCGAAAGTGAAAACGAATTCGAAGATGTAGACGATGCAGAGCAGAGTGACTCTGAAGAAGAACCGAGCATGCGTGAATTGCAGTTACGAGATCCAGGAATCCGACCAGTATATCGAAAGTTAGCAGCTGGCGCAACAGATTTTGAAGTTGCAGAGCGAGACAGAATGTCACCTGAGACTTTAAGTCTAATGTCGAAAGCAGACAGTTTGTGTTTCGTTAATGGCGTAATGCACTATTTGTTCAAGTCTAAACCTGTTCCAGTCCTACCGCAATGCAAGCGAGAAAGTTTCATCAAAGAGATCCACGAGTTGGGCCATTTTGGCATCGAAAAGACTAGAACTTCTGTCAGGGAGCGTGCATATTGGCCTAAATTAGCTATAGATGTTGAGCTGTCGGTCAAAGCATGCATTCCGTGTCAAAAATCAAAGCCGACGTCAATGACTCGAGGACCATTGCAGCCAATCGCTACAGGATTTCCCATGCACCGAATTGGAATCGACATAGTAAAAGTAGCTACCTCGAGGCAAGGCAACAACCGATTGCTCACGATAATCGACTATTTTACAAAGTGGACGGAATTAATACCGCTTCCAGACGAAAGAGCGAACACCGTCGCGAAAGCACTTTTCGATGGATGGATATCTAGATGGGGAGCACCTCACATTATTCATTCCGATCGTGGTAGCAACGTGGACGGCAAAGTCATCAATAGCCTATGCAAGATCCTTGATATTCAAAAGACTCGCACAACTTATTTTCATCCCCAATGCGACGGACTCGTTGAAAGATTTCACAGAACGTTGCACAGCGTTCTGCGATGCTATCTGCAAACTGTTGAGCCAGAAGACTGGCAGGACGTCATTCCTCATTGCCTCCTGGCTTACAGAAGCACAGTTCACAGCAGTACCGGCTTTACGCCCCATTTTCTAATGACTGGTCGTGAAGTTACGCTCCCACTCGATCTCGTGTACCGAGTCGCTGAGCCAGTCAGCACTGCCATAACCTTTGCCAGATCAACGAAGGAACGCCTACTAAAAGCTTTTGAAAGCGTCAGAGAGTCTGTTAAATCTGTGCAGCGGCGTCAGAAGCGCTATTATGACAGAAAGTGCAAGAAGAGGAAGTTCAAGGTTGGATCTTTGGTCTGGATCTTTGTTCCACCATCAGTCCTGAGGCAACGTGAACCTCGTTGGTCAATTAAGCACCATGCTCCATGGACTGGACCGTTCCGTGTCACGAGGAAATTGACCAACCTGACCTACGAAGTGAAGTCGGTTGACGAACGTCAGAAAGTCAAGATCGTCAATGTAGAAAAGATGAAGAAGTACATCCCACCGAGAAGGCAGGAAGGATTATGGCAGGATGAAGAGCCGAACGTCGAAGAAAATGGAAATGGTGAGCGCGAAGTTGAAGAAGAGGACAACGAGGATTGGGTATTGGTTTGCCGCAAAGATTTTTGTGCAAATCATGTTTCGGCATCTGGTATTGGTATCCATGTACGAGCTAATGTGTACTTGAAGTTCCGTTCCCGTCGTATTTTTTTCGCTTAGCAGAGCCAATAGTGTCGTTTCAGTGGAACCTTGTGTCCCTCGCGCGCTTCGCTTGGCCGGGGCATTTGGTCACCGCTTCAAACTGAGCTGTAATTCGCAATTTCTAAATTTTTTTCAGGCTATTGTTGTATAAGTTTCATTTTTCCTACTGTTAGTAATATGCATTATTTCTTTTGTAATTGCAACAATGAGGACATTGTTTTTTTCCAAGGAGAGGGTAATGTAATATCATTGTAATTTATTATTAAATAAGTTCTTTTTTTTAGTTATACAAATTGTGGTTATAATGTATTGTAATTTAAAATGTTTTGCGCTGCATTTCGCGATCTTGTTACGCAGGTAAAGGAACCGCGACACCCAATATTAATTATAAATAAATAAATTCGGTAAAGCTTCAAATATTAGACTCCACATAACCAAATATTACATGAGCATTTTTTCATCTGATTGTTGCTCGCCATGAGTCTCACGTGTCGAATGGCATTTCGTCGCGTAAAATTTCGTCGCGTGATATAAGGCGTATCAATAAGGTCTTTAATAGTTAACTGATTTTTAGGATATGGGATTAGTCTCGTGAAATAATTTTAATTTTTTTGTATCTTTTCTCTGCATTGCAGTGTTTCTTTAAAAATTTAAAAATTAAAAAGGAATGTTCCGAATGTTTATGCCTACAGCTATAAGTGCCTTAATAGAACCCAGACAACCTGTCTTTCAAAAATATATTTTATCTGTATATTTGATTAATATCCTCATATGGCCATAGAATAGATGAATCCCAACTAGTAAACCCTCTGACCTATATACTCATATGCTTCTAACTTTCCTAGGTGTTTGCATTAGGGTGCCAGTCATTTTATCTACTGCTAGTTAGTTTTTTAATGTAAAAAATTTCATCTGCTGGCCTTAACTAATGGGAGTGGGAGCTGATTGATTTTTTAAGCTTCTTGCAAACCAAGCACCATATGCATATCAAATATAATTACAAGACTATTAACTGACATGGAATTTCAAACATCCATCTTTAGAAATGCAAAACAAAAATAAAATTTTATTGCTAATGATGGCATCAAGTCCAGGTGTACCAGTGTACCTGTCAAAATATTTAATCTAACAACAAGTCATTTAACTTTTTAAGAAATACTGTAAGTAGGTCTGACCATTTTTAAATTGGTAAAAACTTTGCTTTTATCTACCAAGAAAACAATCTCTCTCTACTAGTCTCTAGTAGACTAAATTGCTATAAACCTTTACATTACTATGTAATAGTTTTTTATTTAAGGCTCCTATGTATTTACTCTAGTATTGTTTTATGTCAGTTTATAAGTTTATGAAATAACATAAGAAATATAATAAAAATTTCTGTAGAATTGTCTTATAAAAATATATATTCATGGTGCATTATTTTTGTCTTGTTTTTTTAATTCCTTTATTATAATGATATTGTCTATGTCTCGTTTAAAATAGTCATAGTTTTTTCCCTTTTTTCATTTAGGAATAATATTTAATTTTTTTAATTTGTTTATTATTTATTGGCCATTAAATGATAAAATTGTGTATAGGTGCCTATCTTATATTATAAAGTGAAAATTTAGTTTGAAAGTTTTCATTATCTATTGTACCATATGTTTGCAACACCTAGCTGACCCAGCCAAACTGGCCGGGTGACAGGACCACCAAGCAAGCGACATTGTAAAAAATGATTGGCAAAAAATCATCACAAAAAAAATTTGGGAAAGGGATGGAAAAAACAAAAAAGAGGGACCAAAGAAAGAAGGAAAAGAAAGAGAAGAAAATAGAGGGAAATAATAGCAAAATGTTGCACTTCGACCAAAATGGAGGGGGTAAGTCCCAGAATGGAGGGGGTATGTTGCAAAATGGGGCAGATAAGTTATACGATGGGTAGAGGAAGTATAAAATTTGGAGAAAAATAGTAAATCAATGTAGTAAGTAGGCAAGTTATATGTAAGAAGTGGTTTGCAGGACCTTTTTTTAGTCCTTCAAACTTTTAGCCCAAGTAAGTTGCAAGTTTTTTAAGTAAGTTGCACCAGCCAACCAAATTTTTCAAGTTGCACATATATGTATTGTACTTTATAATAATATAAGTAGTAAACCTTATTATTTATAATATAAATTTAAACAGCAAGAAAATTTTTATTGCCTATTATACTTTTGAAATAAAACAATATGGTGCAATATTTTGATGATATTTATATGGTGCAAACTATTTTGAATCTTAATGTGTACCTTGATCTTACTCGTTCCAGAATGAAGTATGTCAACCAGACCAGAGCCATTACTTAATGTATCGTGTGATTTTACTCCAGAGGAGGCTTTTAAAATTCTAGTTGAGACACCAGCTGCAAGCTGTATTTCAACTCCACCTGTCAAGCCTGAGGGTGGCGATGTCTACCTTTTTTATACCGATAAGGAAAACTGTAAGACCCTTTCTACTCAGTGTACATGACATTATACCATGTACCATGTATTCTTGTGCTCACCTTCTCCACCCTTTTACATCCGTATATTTACGATTGCTTGTTTCCTAGGCTCACGCGACTACCTGTGCGACCGTTTTCAATGGCGAAATAATGGAGCACAGAAGCTTCTGCCAACCGATGTTCCCTGTCCGCTTGTCCAAAAGTCGTATTACGTTCCTCGGGCACAAAAAAACATTGCGCGACAGATATCTTTTCGACGCTACGTTTACAGTTTAGTCGGAGATAAACACCCAGAAGCTCTTCGTCAACGAAAGTTAATTGTGTATCTCGGCGATAGCAGCCAGGCGCCTATGCTGCCTCATGGAAACTCAAAAACAGCAAACAGGCCGTTTGTTCGCACTTGCCCTAGCGTTCTTGCTGATTTGCGTCAGCAGCTTGCCTCAGATACAGACCAAGCTTCTACAAGCCGCGTGTATCAACATGCTTCGATGGATGGCACAGTCGATCCGGAGCACGAGGCTGTTTTAAAACCAAGAAATAGAAAGCAAGTGGCGAATCTAAAAATGCAGATGGTACAGAGTACCCGTCTTTCCAAAGATGATGTTATTAACTGCGTCGAACTTGGAGCCGATTTAAAGGATAGCGTCCATCGTATGAACTTCTTGCCACATCTTGCAATCGTTATAGCCATTCCGGAAGTGTTGAACACATTAAACCAGCTCCTTGAATGCCAGAGCATGCCCTGCGAAGTGCTACTCTGCTACGACACGACCTTTAACTTGGGTGATTTTTTTTTAAGCACCCTAAGCTTTCGACACATAATGCTGCTTTCAACTCAGGAAAGTTCACCTATCATTCCGGCAGCATTTTTAATTCATGATTCAAAGGATGAAGCAACCCATGCTGATTTCTTCGAAATTATGTTGCGAGAGATTCCGTCCTTAATCAATTCAAGAGGCATATTCGTTACCGATTGCGAGCTTGCCATTGTAAACGCTTTGACCAAGGTTCTTTGTAATAAGAAGCATTTGCTTTGCTGGCTCCATATAATTGGCGACATAAAAATGTGGCTCAAGCGGAATCCTTTGTTTGCTGAAGGCTGTGACAACATCAAGAGCCAGCTTGAAAATCTTTGGCGCTGCAAATCTAGCCAGCTCTACTGCAAAGAACTGGATGAGGTATCCAAGCAATGGAGCCCGAAGTTTAAAGACTACTACATGAACCAGTGGCACCCTGTAGTTCTCTCTAAGGCGGGCCGCTGGGTTCTTGAGCCACTTGGTGTGTACAATTCGTTTTCAGGTGTGACAATCAACCAAGCTGAGGCTTTCAATTCCGTGATTAAGAGGGCTCAAGGTTGGAAGGAAATTAGCACCGATGAGGCAATGCTTTCATTGTACTACCTCCAGAGTTACTTTCTTCACGAAATCGAGCGTGCTTTTGCTGCTCAGGGGACCTTCAAACTACGTCCGGAATTTCGGCGACTTCAGCAAGAATCTCCTAGTGAAGTGAAGCGTCCCTTCGTTGAACCTCTACAAGTTTGGGAACGCATCAAGAATGCTGATTCAAAATCCATCTCTGCCCCATTGGAGGTGCGACGAGAGGTTCCGAACACTCAGCTTGCAAGAGCTGCAGATCTTGTCCGCAACGGAAAAGTTACACTCGTGCCGACTAGACATGCATTCTCTGTGGCAAGCAGTAACGGAAATGTGCACAGCGTGCAATTGTATCCGAAAGAGACTTGCACTTGTCCAGCGACAGGCACCTGCTACCATATTTTGGCTTGTCGCATGTCGCTGGGATTTGAATCGGAATTCAAGCCAAGCAATGCTCACCGCATTCGCAAGAACCTCCTCTCAAAGGCTAATAAGCGTGCTGGGCGAAAACGACCGAGGCCTGTGGACCTTGACGTTGCTTCTACAATCGACGAACTGAATCACTCTGAAGACGACTGCTTCGATCCACTCCGCAAAGATGGAAAAGCAGGTCCATCTAAAAAGAAATGCCAGATAGATATTCAAGAAAGTGATGCCGAATCAGCTGACACCAATAGCAATCAAGAAGCAGCTTGTGGTGGTGGCCAGGACGAGCCGTCGAGTGAAGCCAACGTTCGCGAAGCATCAACTTGTGGTGGTGGTGGCCAGGACGAGCCGTCGAGTGAAGCCAACGTTCGCGAAGCATCAACTTGTGGTGGTGGTGGCCAGGACGAGCCGTCGAGTGAAGTCAACGTTCGCGAAGCATCAACTTGTGGTGGTGGTGGCCAGGACGAGCCGTCGAGTGAAGCCAACGTTCGCGAAGCATCAACTTGTGGTGGTGGTGGCCAGGACGAGCCGTCGAGTGAAGCCAACGTTCGCGAAGCATCAACTTGTGGTGGTGGTGGCCAGGACGAGCCGTCGAGTGAAGCCAACGTTCGCGAAGCATCAACTTGTGGTGGTGGTGGCCAGGACGAGCCGTCGAGTGAAGCCAACGTTCGCGAAGCATCAACTTGTGGTGGTGGTATCCAGGACGAGCCGTCGAGTGAAGCCAACGTTCGCGAAGCATCAACTTGTGGTGGTGGTATCCAGGACGAGCCGTCGAGTGAAGCCAACGTTCGCGAAGCATCAACTTGTGGTGGTGGTGGCCAGGACGAGCCGTCGAGTGAAGCCAACGTTCGCGAAGCATCAACTTGTGGTGGTGGTATCCAGGACGAGCCGTCGAGTGAAGCCAACGTTCGTGAAGCACCAGCTTGTGGTGGTGGTCGCCAGGACGAGCCTTCCAGCGAAATCGACACAAGCCGAAATCCCGACAGCGCGCCTTTAGTTTTTGGTAGAGCCTCTCAGAGCCTCTCTTTTGGAATGATAGCGCGTCATGTTAAATCAGCTACTGGTGTGGACTACATCGACCGTGACATTGTTTCTAGCGACGATGCTGATTGGATCCCCGAATTCGGATTGAGCCGTGTTGACAGGTAATAGAAATACATGCTGT
The DNA here is from genome assembly GCA_950096795.1 of Macrostomum cliftonense. NCBI lineage: Eukaryota > Metazoa > Platyhelminthes > Macrostomidae > Macrostomum > Macrostomum cliftonense. The sequence continues at coordinate 96,098 of CATNEM010000165.1, forward strand.
GACATCTGATTTAGATACATTGCCTAAACTTTGTATAAATTTCAAACATATTCTGATCTCTATGTACCACTGCTATTACAGAGAGTCAATTGTAAACCGATTTGGAGAATTAACTGGAGAAGTGATGGCCGCTGCTTCAGTTCTTATTAGGACGCAGTGGACTAACGTTTCCGGCATGATAAATCCATGTCTGATCAAACACCGAGACCTGACCATACAGCAAGGTAGTAAATTTTCTGCGTGTTGCAAAGCAATTATTTGGATAACATGAAGTCCCTAAATTAAACTACAGTCAGTGATACTGCTACAAGTAGACTGAAACTGCTGAAAACCTGAAAAGTCATTGTCAGTGTTGTACATGTTGGTATTTTAGTCGTAAACTCGCAACGCATCCATTGCCATAAATTTTATTTATAGATTCCATTTCATAACAAGCACACTTTTAAGTGTCTTTTTTTATTATTTTAGGCGTCACTTTCATGCAATTCTTCCACGACACTGAGCGCAATCACTGGAGCTTGCTGTCTAACTACCGAGGAGAACTGGTCATTTATGACGCAGTGCCACCTACAACTGATTTGAACTTAGAGAATTTTATTAGAGAATTGACTTCTTTCCTTCGGCTTCCGAACGAATCTGTTGTAATCCACTATTCCAACGTCGCACTTCAGGAAGGCGCACTCGATTGTGGAGTTTACGCAATCGCATTTGCAGTCGCATTGGCTTTAAATGTCAATCCAGTAAACTGCAATTTTGATGGTCCAAAAATGCGCAGACACCTTTTGAGCTGCTTGGAAAATAAGGAAATGCAACCGTTTCCTGTGAGATCTGCACGAAGAGTACGTCGTCAGTATCTCCGTTCGCTAAATCTAAGTTTATTTTGTTTCTGTCGAACGCCGTACTTTGAGGGACAAAAATCAATCCAGTGCGACATTTGCGATGAGTGGTTTCATGCGATTTGTCTTAAAATGGACAGTACAGAATTCGCAGAGGCCAGGAAGCGCCCGAAATTTTTCTGTCCACGTTGCAGCGCTTTCCTAAGCCAATAACAGTTTTTTTCTGATCGTAGCTTAAGTTCTCAACTTTTAACTCATGTAACAGCCCAGTGCCTGCTTTAAGTATCAAATAGTAATCTTTCTGTAGGCCCTTGATTTTTTATATTTTACGGTACTGTATTACTATAAAATCACACAAGCATAGCAACACTCGTACATGTACACGAAACTCCTGATTCTTGGTCTGAGTTAAGCGCATTGGAGTCGCTTTTCTCTATTTTAATTTGCATGTCAATGCCTGTATTGCAGGCTTGTGCGCACTATCTAGGCTTATAGGGGCTATATATTTAACCTTTGATGCTTCATTTGCGGAATCAATATTACCAAATCGTCTAATTGCTCATGGGAAATTTCTTTCTTCTATGTTTAACAACTATATTGCCTACAACTACAAAAAATTTTCCTTTATCGTACAATCTTAGTGTCATAAACACTCTATCGTATATTGGGTAAACTTTTGCTTCATCTGTTTCCTCTTAATGCATATGATGGTTTTATTGCTTGATTATGGTTTTTTCTAACACGTGCAGCTACAACGAAATTATGGAAACTGTTTCCACGATGTTTCTTAGATTAGTATTCATTCGACGTTGATTTTTTAAATTCCACCTTTATGATAAAATGTTCACAGTACTTACCTGGCTTATATATTTCATCTTTACAAAAGATTCCACAATATTTTTAGACCTTCCGTGTAAAAGATCGACCTGCTTGATCTTTAAATTTCATGTCCTTGACGCGCTTTGTGTATAACTACTCGTATAAACAGTTTAGGATATTTTTTATTCATGGTAATAATAATTGTCTATTCATGCTGCTCGGTGGACTTTTATAATGAAACCCACATTGAAGCATTTTTGAACCGATAATCACAGAACCCACGCTTTTCAGCTTCTTAATTCTTTAAAAAGGTTCTTTTCTGTACCTAAGCGCAGAATTCATTTCATTTAATGTACGCATGGAAAAATTTATTAAAGTCTAGAGACTAAACTTACTACTAACTTTAAACCAACATGAAACACATGTACTTAAGAAGAACATTTATTAGTCTTTTTTCTGATTAGCAGCATAATTATTTGCTCGCACTAAATGACCACTGTAGTTTTACTGTAGTTGTACTACAGTGATCCTTGGTACTATATTCCTATTCTTGCAAAAAGCCTGTCAGGATCAAACAAAAGGAACCACCTTATTTGCGCAAAAAAAATTAGGTGACAAATTTTTTACTCTTAAACTGTTCCTAACGATCAAAGAAATGCAAAAATTATGTGCGAATGGAACTGGAAACAAAGTTTTAGCCTTGCATTTACGTACATGTATATATAGTTGCTTCCAAACATCGTCACAGATTTTCATATCAAAACGTCCAGCTAAATTTACGGGTAGAACATGATGGAGAAAATGTAGAAGTCATAAACCTTTCAGAAGGACTGGACATTGGGGTTAAAAAAATACGTTTAAATGTAAGGCCTCACGGGCGTATAGCTGTCTATTCTGTGCTCGACTTGATTTACTCCCGATTTTGCAAGACGCAGCTCCACTTTTCGCAATTCGATATGTAAATCTGATCTATTTATTTTTCCGCAGTTTAGTAATCCGCATCCGTTTCCGCATTTTATTGCTTTGATCCGGTCCGCATCCGCATCCGCCTTCTCATTCCGCATTTTAGCAATCCGCATCCGTTTCCGCATTTTAGTGCTCCTATCCGTTCCGCATCCGCATCCGTTTCCGCATTTTAGTCTGTACCTTACATTAATAGCGTTGAATTTCTCACGGTGTAAAGTACGACAGTTTACTTTTTAATAGATTTTAATTTATGCAATAGAAAATTACCGCATTATAAGTAATTTGTAAGTCGTTGTATCTTTTCAAAAGCGCTACTAAGATTTCATGTTAATATGGTTTTATCGAATTATTTCCTACAATATTATTTAAAATCGCCTTGCGTCGACAACGTTACAAAAAACTTTAAACAAGGACACCTAAGTACCTACGTCCTATTATTTAGGTGTCCTTGGCTTGAACTTGGCTTTGGCTTGGTAGGAAGAAATGCGAAGAGTATTCATTTCCATCAGGGTTAATAAAACTTTGTGCTGACGGACTTGACTTCTTAGAAAAGAAATGGAAGTGAATTTGGCGATCCTGAAGATTCCCGCGTTAAACTATTTTACGCAATTACGCAATTATTTTGGCACACGAACGAGAACGCATCGATTAGTACCTCTCTCTACCATGCCCAGCACCCAGTGGCCTTCACGGTACTGCCCCCAGTGGTACTTGCGATGCTTGAACTTTGATTCATCTATCTCAACGCCCACTCTGGGCCCACCAGGCTGTGTTGGGTGGTCAATGAGGTACTCTGCACATATGTCACAGATGTAGTTGAACCAATCGATCACAGTATGTTCGCTGGCTCGGGTCTCTTCAACCACAGTTGACAGGTGGTAATTTGACCAGAAGTAGATAATGTTGATCAACTGAATAATTGTCAGGTGACTGCCTTGGAAGAAGGAACTGCAGCGAATTGACCGCTGTCGGCGACATGTCTTGCAGCTCCAGCAGACACCACCCACGTAGTCTCGACCAGCCTGCCTTTGGAATGACATAGGTGTGTTAGGGCAGTGCTTATAGTCCATGCTGTTCCGCAGTAGCCCATACTTGGCTAGCCACTGGATACTCATTTCACCAGTCACTGCCGTCAATTCATGATAGGTTAATGCTAAGTTTAGCTAGTTTGATGGTTGGCCTAACTTTCTGAGGATCCACGATTGTCCTGGGTGCTGGAGGTTACCCTGCCATGATTCCGTGTCTGAAATATGCGTAAAATTGGGTAAAATAATTTAACGCAGGAATCTTCAGGATCGCCATGAATTTTATCTTTGGTTAATGAACGCACACAACTTTCGTTATAATACCTTAGCACTAGTCTACTTTACTATGCATTAGTATATTACTGGAGCTTATAGACATGGACATGATGGCTGTGTATCTAATATGGAATTCCCACCATGTTTATAACTAAAGACACAACCGCCGTGTCTAAAGGTACTCCGTTCATTAGTTCGTATAACTTGGTTTAGGTCCATCTATATATTAGTGACAAATTGACAGTAGGTTAAAGCCAAGAGAAACTATCAAGCTATTCAAAAAAATTACAAAATTAAATATAGTAAGTACTAAGTAGTGGCAATTTTTTTTACTACGCCTACAGAAAAATAAGTTTATATTCATGTGCTTTTTGTGTTCAATTTACCCAGCCCAGCCTAGGTTTTCTTTCCATTTAAAATACAAATCCTATTTCTTTTACCAATCTATATATGTTTTTATTTTATTTCATAGTTTTATAAATTTTGAACTTTGGTTTTTATGCAATAGGGATACTATTGCATCATTCTCTGAATTACTAAATTGCATCTTGAAATTTGATCTAGTAGTATGCAATTTTGCATGTGTAGATTTTTTTAATTATTATTTTTTGCTAATTTTTGGACTTATAAATAAAAGAATTGTATCCTAATCCTTCAAATTGCATCCTGAAACTAGGGATAAGATAAAGCTCAATCTAGCATAAATTTATTGCTTGAGCAAGTCTGTTAGTATCCAGGTCTTCACATTGTATCTAGGCCCTAGGATAATAGTCTTAATCATTGCCTACAACAATGCTACCCCCTGGTAGTCTAGCAAGGCCTTGGATTATAAGACTTACCTTATCAAATTGTGTTATGACTGAGCCTCAGAACGGAGACTGCATTTTCTTATTACAATGCTGAGTTTTTCATACTCATATATTTCATGGCAGGCAAGCGCTCTTGCTTCTTTTTTAGCTCTGCCATAAGCTACTTAATAAATAAAAGAGGGACTGTGGTGGCTCCAGATATATCTATGGCAGAATCTGAGCCCACTCACAGCAAATTGAAAGTAGTCCAAGCTAGTCCTAGGCAATGCTACAGGTCTTTTTGGGTAACAAAGACCAGATGACCAAGGTAGATAAATTGCTAATATAATATTGGGGATATACTATTATCTATCAATAAAAAGGACCTTTTTATTGGCTGCAATATAGGATTTGATTTAGAAGAAAATCTTGCAATAAGTAATTCTTTGATCAACTTTTTAATCAATAGATTTTTTGTCAAAAACAATTTTAAGCTTGTCAATATAGCTATAATTATTATAAATTACTACTTATTTACTCATAGTTAATCTTGACAAGAAATGTAACATTGTTTATTGTATCCTATTCTTGCCTTTAAGTTCCAATTTATAATAACCTATGGGGATTTAAAAAAAGGGTTTATTGCATTAATATTTGTAATAATTTTTCTTTTCTATTAGAAACTAGAATAATATACTTTTGTTATGTAGTACTTCTAGATGATATGCTTTTTCTATCCCAAGGACAAAATTTTGTCTATTCCTATTATTAAGGGGCATAGCCAGGATTTTTTGGGCCCATATCAGTTTTTCCACCTGGAAATCAGTAGCCCATATTTACAGATCTCAATTGAACAATTCCATTCATGCTTTTAGAAATCAAATACAATTGAAAAGAATGGTAATTGGAATTTCAGGGTATTAGCCAATATACTAATTTTCTGATGCCCCCTTGCTTTACCACTGATACTAGTATTATGCTTTAATTGACCTTATAGATTGGCTTGGTCTAGTCAGTCTCTCAGTGCTGATATAGACTTTTTACTTACTAACTTTAATGGAATAAAATATCACAAAATAATAATTGAATTGTGATTGTTTTATAATTGGCCCCTCAGTTCTCTGGCAACATTATTTTCGCTTCCAGTCGGGTCCACTCATTGGCTCAGGCCAGGCCCAATCCCTGGCTGATGATCTAGAATCAGCACTGGGCACAGCATCTCGAACTTGTGTTCAAACTATTTTACGTCGAGTCGAAACTCTCACAGATGCCGAGCGTTTGTTGCTGTATACAATGCTGCCAGCTGGCAAAGACGAGCAGCCTTCCAATGCTGCATTGTCAGCCCGTCTGCGCAGTCTTTACGGTCCAAGCGATTCTCTCGCCCAGAAGAGCCAATCTGCTTCGGCAGCTGACGCGGACGCCAACGCTCTAGTGCTACTCTGGGCCGAACAGAACCTCGGCGCCGCGTTCTCATCTATTGCGCAATTGTCGCGCCATCTATTACGAAATCCAAACGCTGCGCAATCCTCCTCCCGGCTGCAGCGAACGCACTTTAGGCAGCAGCAGCATCAGCCGGCTCTAATTGATGACGACGTCGAGGAAGAAGAATTAGAAGACGAATTTGGTAACGATGAGGACGGCTTTGAGGACATTTTTGACGACTTTAGCAATGGCGGCGCAAATGGCTCGGACGTGACGCTGATGTCGCCCGTGTTCTATTCCGCCTTGGACTTTGCCGGGGCTGCCGGCTCCAGCAGCGGCGCCCATCACTGGCAGCGCAGCCTCGGCGCCGCTCTTATTTATCAACCAGAAGGAGGCTGTGGAGATTCGCCGCCATCTAAAAGCAAAGCTGCTGATAAGGATCGCCAGGATAATGGCCGAGATGAGAGTGCAGATTAAATAGGCAGTTAATTTCGTAGGTACTTTTGTAAACTCTCTAGTCGGCAGCTTTACCGTTTTACTGTTTTTGGTTGCTACCAGCTCCAACTCCAATCCGGTTCGAATAATTTCCTCAAATCGTAAGTTTCTGTTAAAGTTGATAATTTACGAATTTCTTTTCTAAAAATATGTATTTATGTTAATTTTATTCAACTGTTATTTGGCATTGCTTTATAAAAGGCTTCCTCTGAAGTTGCACGCCTCCTGCTTTTTTAGCTTTCCTGGCGTCAAAAGATATTTTTATTTCAATTTTTAGCGCTCGTTTTTCTGAGCGTAACGACCGTAGTGCGAGTAGTAAGCGGATAAATTGTTTATTAAAGGTACAAATTGAGCTTGAAAGCGTTTTTTGTACAGTAAAAAAACTGCAGTAATTTACTAGGACTGTAGTAATTCTGGTAAAGTGGCTTATATTGAGTGCAAATCAAATCCTAATATTTCCCTAAGTCTATTTTAAAGCATTCAAAAAACTTAATTCCCGTATTTGGTCCATCGTAATGTTACATTACCGAAAAACCGAAAAAGAAGCTGTACAGCTATTTATAGCGACAATAGTTTACTTGAAAGTTGAATTTTTATTGTATGCCAGCTACCAGCTCGTAACTTGTACTTTTTCCATGTATAGTTAAATTAATTTTTAAAAAGCCGACAGTAGGTCTGTTAAGACAATATTTTTTGCATTCGTCTAATTCACAAGCTCTTTCAAATTTTCTTCACGAATAAAAAAATCCTTTGTATTATTTTTTTTATCGTGCATTGTTAATGTCAATAATTTAGCATTTATGTCCCCCTATTTTACTAAAATCACTCTTAGCTTTTACTCAGTGTGCAGTGCATTCAAAACAGTTTAAACCTATTGTTATTACGCAATAAATTTTCTCAAGTTCCTAAGTCCTTTAATAGTGACTGCGCAAGTTCTGAAGCGCTCCTAAAGGTTGATTGGACGAATTATTGAATATTATCTCAGTAAATTTAAAAAATCTAAAGTCAAAAATCTTGACTCGTTGCATTTTCACCGCGGATTTGAGAGCTGCTCAATGCCTAGAAAAAATACTTCGGCTAGGTGGACTGAAGTAATGAGAGATTTAATTGTTGAATGTGGATATCGAAAACTGATACTTCGAAACGAATATGTGTTGTCATTTGCACAGTGGTCATTTCTGTATGGTCAGTCTTTTCATGGACGCCTATTCGAGCGTAAAAGTAGAATATTAGCAGGTGTTTTATAGAAAGTGAAATTTCTAGAAAGTACGAGTGACATGCCTTGTTTTTCAACAAATTGAAATTTCAAGAATCTGAAAGCGTCCCGCCTTAATGCAGCTTATATGGGAGGCTATGAAACCAGGAACAATTTTTACTGCCCAAAGGCGAAATCTTCGTAATTTTTTCTGACCCTGAAGACTTAAAGTGGGAGAAATTTCTTAGCACGTGCCGAATAAATGCCTACTCCTTCCATACCTCCAAGGACAGGAGGCCTGGCCGCGGGAAGCGAGGGTAGCATCTACTCGTATAACCTTGATCCACTACCCGTTTGTCGAAAGCGCGGGCATAGCCTAGGCAACGCTGCATGGCCTATGGCAATACTCGGGGAGCTCCGCCTTCTCCCGTGGCGCTGATCACTGATCAGCTGGCGTCTCCCCACACCCATAGGCTCCTTTTGGGTTGTCATCATGCAGGAACGGGCAGTAGCTGCTTAGGCAGCCACTGCATCATCGGCCGGATTCTACGACAGGGCCACGCTTGTTTTGGCGATAGTTCAGGACAGTGCCACCAAGAGCCATCAGGAGCAATCTAGTTTTCGCTATAGCATGGTCACCCTAAATTGTGCTAAAGATCACTGTAGTTTATTTTTTAGTACTTAAGAAATCTTTTGAAATTTAAACATTAATGCGATGCTGAGGATCTAATTTATCCAAGTTTTGGGGATTCAGTCCTAGAGGAGTCGTGTTCTCCTATATCTCTCGCCGTGATGTATTTATGAGGCCTGTAGCTTGAAATTTACGGATGTAATTGAATGGCCAAGCCATAAAGCTGAAGTGCCATGGCGCTGTGGCTGAGTTGGTTGACACGCCTCATTATGCCGAATGGCTACTTTAACAAAAGAAATTTTTACATAGAATAGTATGAGACGTGAAATTAAAACCGATGAAATTTGACTGAGAACGAGCGAATTTTGATTTTCAAGTTTTATATTTTTATTTTATGTATGTGAAAATTGACTTAGCTACTGCCTGCCCACGTCCGCGTCCACTGGAAGTATACTATACCGTCTGTACTTAACTTTATACTACCAGCGCCAAAATTTAATGTTAATCCAGAATTGAGGTTGCAACGCTCGTTCTGTTTCCCTATTTTTCTGCCCTCTTCTACCCAAAACCTAGTCTAGGCGTAATCTAGAGCCTAAGATGATTTTTACCCTTCTGCAGTTTACTACACTTTTTCTTGAGAGAGCTGGATTCTTTGAAAGTTTTAGGCGACCTGCTGATGAATCTAATCCTGATAAGGAGACTACATGTTGCGTTTTCCCTTTAAATGCAAAGAAACTTCATTTGGGAACTACTCTACACTATTTAGAGGCAAAAGGCTTTAAAATTGTAGGCATCAAAACAAAACTAATCATGCTCTCTGACTTATATCCTGAGGCAGAAAAAGTAAGAATTGCTTTATTTTTAGTACTATTTGGCATGAGCAAAAATATTACATTGCTTGGATGTTATAGAATTAGGCTAGCCTAATTTAGTAAAAAAAGCTTTTTATTTGTTTCTTTTACAAAAATATTAGATTATTGCATATTTGGCCAACTGGGAAATAAGGCCTAACTCCTAATAAGGTTATAAGCTTACTTTGAAATGAAAAGTTTTTTTGGACAATAGGGGCCTAAACCTGTTTGTGTAAACTTGTTTGCCTTGTATGGTTATAAATATTGTAGTCTATAAAAAGTATTAACTAAGTAAAGATCGTTACATGAAGCAGGATCCAATAAAACACTTTTGAGTACTAATACTAACTGTTCTATAAGTGTTTATAAATTCAATAAATTTAAAATATTTATATTTTTCACTTTTTATTTTAGACACCCATGGCAAAAACTCCTATTCCTGCTACACTGGTTGCTATTCAAGGCAAAGATTCTATTGCCATGCTTTATAACTTTGTAAAGCAATCTGGATATCAAGTTAAAAATAATATCAGGTGAGCTTTTGATCAGCTATTTTTATAGTTTTTATGGTATTTATTGAATTAATATAATAAGTTAAGTAAAACAAATAGGTCTACTTCTTTTTCATTAAAAATATTTTAATGAAGAATATATAAATTTTTAAGCATTTTACATTGTATTGCATAATGAAAATTTCCCCACAAAAATAGAGGCTCTTTTTATGGCATGAATATTATTTTGTTTATTGTAAGCTTTCCTATTCACTATTGTTGTCCAAAACTCTTTTTAAAGTGTATATCCTGCTAGCAAAGTTAGTATACACATGACAATTATTGAAAAAATAAATTAAAATAAGCAATACTCATTGATGGCTACAGACAATGCCACAAAGCTCATCAAGAGGCACATAAGTTGAACATTTTCCATCAATTATGCAACTCTAATTCAGATGGTTTGAAAAGACTAGGATGGTAGTGTTATCCTTGCAGTGGAAAATGCAGTAAAACAGCTCTGTATAATGATAGGAATCTTCTTAAAATGGCATGACTTTATCCAGCCAGCAGCCTGCACAAGCACCCAATAGGCTGGGCAGAAGCTGTCTCCAAGGCAACTGACTGATTTCATCTCAAGGAGTATTGCTTGCACTCCTTTTGAATATGCTGGGTCCTATGCTGACTGAGTGGCACAAGCAGGCTTTTCTGGCCTGGGCAGTGCTGCCCATTGCCACAGGAATGATCAGTAGAGCTGTGTCATCTGGTATGATGAGTTCAAATTCCTACTTAGCCCAGCCAATCGCCATCGCATCTGGAGGCTTTGTAGTAAACTAAACAGCACAAGGGTTCCTGCAACATGCAGGGGGTGGCTCCATTCCATCCACATCTGGGGCACCTTCTGGCCTGTCCAGAAGGTCCACATCCTGGGCAGGCCACATGGCTACAGCTGCCTGTGAGTATACTTATCTTCTTAGAGCCGCTGCGCGAATTCTTCATGGCCACAAATGACCTGCCCACTTCTGCAAACTCCCAGCTTGACAATGCTAGGGCACATCGCGGCTGGATGACATAGCAGATGCTGGACGACCTGGGTGTCCATGTACTGCCTTGGCCTGTGTGCTTACCAGCCTTTTGAACAGCCTTGTTTAAGCCTGCTTCAGGCACTTCCAGGTTCAGAGCTGCCTTGGCCTCTTAATGCTTAGCATCAGGCTGTAAACACTCACAGAGTTATTTGTCTTTCTCAAGCTTCTTAAAATTTGCTGCAGCTTTAGCTTCTCAGGACTCATGCTAGAACGCTTGTTTAGCACCACTAGAGGCTTTCTGTTTATTTTCTCAGCTCAGTATCCTGCACAGCCCAGACCTCTAGATGTGATTCCAAACAACGAACAAAGAATGCGCTGCTAGAGTACAAAAGCATCACATCACAGGCAATTTAGTACTATTTAGGTCGAAAGGCCTGGACGGCAGAATAGAGGCACCAGCATTAGCCAGCAAGCAATCGACAAAAAATCAAGCCTGACCTCGCTGGTAGAGTATAACTTCAGCATGATAGCGGCGCCACCTGCACCGGCTCCAGGCAATACGACTTGGCGCAGATCACGTGGTCTAACCAGCTGGAGTCGCCAATGGTGCAAAGTTCACTTGGATGGTCTAGGCCTGCGTGGAAATAGTGCCGCGTTGAATACCCACTCGAAGCCAGTCTTGAAGGTACAGAACGAACTTGAGTTGCAAATTGCCCTTCTCCTTCGTCGCAGGCTAGACTAAGGAGAATCTCCATTAGTTGGGTTTGCAAGTACGGATCAGTCCAGTGTTTAAGGTTGGAAGCGTTAGTGTAACTGTCGTCTTGCAATCTGGCTGTCCTTGGAAATCTTTGGTGTAAAGTTCCCCATCCTAAGCATGGTCATGCGAATTTGCTTTGCTTTGCAAAAATCAGTACATGAGCACAATTCAGATTCCAGACTGCGCCACGGACAAAAAGGTAATACTTTTAGTATGCGAAATGCTAATATTGGTATCCCCCAAGATAGCCACCGTTGGATATTTAACTTACGAGCGTAATCCAAGTTCTTGGAATTATTATCAAAAAACTGCTTCACCAAAAACTGTTAAACTATTTACAGTGGCTCGTAATTATAGAGGCCTAAAACCCTTTTTATTCATTATTTTTAGATCAGAGTCAATCGCTTCGCCAGTTTTTTGCCCAACTTCGGTAACCGAGGCGCGTCGCGCAATTGATCAGCATTTTCCTGTGGCTGGTGTCGACTTGCATGATTGGAAGCGCTCCGCTGATTGGTACATAGTGCGCGAGAACTGTTAGTAACGCTTTAAAAATGTTAACGAAGAATGGGTAATCGTCGCGTTAAGTCAAGTGAATTTTACAAATTTTAATACGAGTACACAAGTAGCTAAATATGTAAGCACAAAACTTCAAACGTACACTTGCGCGCACCATGATAAATTTTTAACTGAAAAAAACAAAGTTGTAACAAATATTCAACTTTTTAATTAAAAAAACTAAAAAATAATCCATAAAATCATCTAATTACATGTGCATGCATATTTAAAAGCAATATTTTTACGCATTTTACGGCTGTTTTTGATTGACTCGTATCCGGTGTTTGCGGCTTAAATAGTTAGCAGCTCATTTTAAAAAAATCAATGTACTAAGCAATAAAAATTTTATTTTCACTTTTTCTGCTTATACATAAAAAATTGTGCGTTGTACTCGGCAGTCTGTTTGCTTTGCACATTAAAATATACTTATCCAACCTTACCCAATGTACTGTGTAAGGCAAACTATTGTTGCTTACAGCATCCTTTTTTAATATCAATATTTTTTTGCATAAGATGTATTCCCTATTTGATTCGGACTTCAGGAGCGAAAATCATCATCATGGATAATAATATTAAGATCGAAAGAAGCGAGCTAATTTATTTGGATATGAAGTGATATGGTACTTAGACTGTTAGGAATGAAATAAAACCACGCAATGGTTTTTTTAATAAATTTTATTTTATAAAAAATAATCCAATAAGCAAAGGGCACATATCATTGAATACATCGTTTTTTCCGGGTTCACTAAGGGAGCAGTAACTTTCGTAAAGACACGCGATGCTTTTTTGTGATGGCGTGCAACTTAAAACAGCAAAAGGGAACGTTAGATGCATGAATATTTTGGTGTTTGAACCCTAAAATTTAAGGGAAAGGAGCACTTTACTGCTTTACGCTCGTACGACTTGACACGTGTTTGAACAACAAAAATATATATTGGCCTTTGGATTACATGAAAGGGGTTAAATAATAAATTGTGTGTACATCGATGAGAACTAAAAACTATCGCAACGTAAACGGCATTATTTAACAGACGCAATTAATGTCTACAAGTACTGAGTAAAAATATTTGACGGCACACAATTGAGCCGGTAAAAAAATAGCAACAAAGACGTAAATAAAAGTAAGTCGAACAATACGCTGAAGCAAGCCAACAGGTTCAATACACCACGCTTTTTGAGGGAAGCAGTTTTTAGAGAAGCACAAAAGTCCAAAGAGCATACCTTGACACACAAGGACAGATGAGGTTCTTGCTGGTGCCAGTGTGAAAATGAAAATTTGCTATGCCGAATGCAAACAAGTAGGCGAATGATTTCGAATTTTCTGGTTAACACAAAACAGCGTCCTAGCAGCACTTTTTCGACCGAATGGAAAATAAAATTTCTATAGATATTAATTTAACCACAAGCGGGCCATCCAAGCTTTAATGTTGATCAATCTTAGAAAAATAACATGGCAAGTCAAATTTTAACTCACGAAGTAGGTTTGAAATGAATAGCGGAGTGCACGGGAGAAACAAGGCATCAAAACAGAGTTTCAATCAGCTTAACAGCCATTCAAGAGATATAAAATCAGAAAATGAAAATTTTTACGTTAGGTGTACAATAGAAATATCGAGCTATAAGGTATAAGCTATAAGGCAAAGCTATCAATGCGTAAAAAAACTGACAACCACAAAATCGAGACCTAATTAAAAAATTTAAGTTTCGCGGGAGTGGATTCGAAGGACAACCGAACCCAAAGATATGCAGCGATTGGACTGCCATTCATACGTTCAATAGTGCTATGCTAATTATCCATACATACTGCTTCTGCATAATCAAGTCTACAAAAACTACTTGAGTGGCGTTCAGTCCGCTCATATTCAAACGGGCACAACGTAGTTTGCTGGGTACAGGCCGACCCGACCGTCTTTACGGCCTTTGCACCAGCCCTGTTCGTCTTCTTCGTCGAGCTTTTCAAACACTTCGTCTGAATAAAGAGATAAAAAGCATGACTGCTTTGGGAATCCGACATTAACAAACCCACTACTGCATCAGAGATTCTTTAAAGTTATCGATTTTTTTAGCGAGTGCTCAGTTTTAGTACTAGCTTAATTCAAAATATCAGTGGATTTTAGTTTATGTGCTGTTAATACGAGGGTACGTCTCCTATTGTACTAAATATTGCCCGGCGGGGAACTGTTATCCAAAATCTGTTAATCCAGAGATAGGTTGAAAAGCGGTCTCTGTTAAGTGCGAAATGGGATTTGCCCAACTGTTCTCTCTTTAGAGATTCTTAATCAACTTATTTTTTCCCGGTTTTTTATTCTATATACTTCTCTATTTCGTGACCAATGATAATATTTTTACTTTTGTCCAAACACGCCAGCCAAAAGATCCTGGCTAGGGGAGTCAAGGAGTAAATTCTAAAATAAGGAACAGTACAAAAGGATAAACAGATCGCACCTTTCTTAAACGACAACTCGTCATCGTCAGTGCACTCGTAGTCGTACAGCGCCTTCACTTTCACTCCCGGTCGTCCGTCATCGTAGAGTGGATCTTCGGCGTCCAGTTCGGAATTTTGGACAGCGGCGCCGCTAGCCGCTGCTGCCGACTGTTGACGCGCCGAGACAGTCGGATGTTGCTGGGGCTGCTGCTGATCCTCCGATTCGAATGGATTCGAACTGTCAAATAGTGCAAAAGGCCATGTAAGCTACAAGGATGTTGGTGAATATCGTAATAATAGCATTATCATTAGTATAAAAAACGCATGCATGCAGTATTGAATATGTAGACTACTATAGCCGGTTTCGATAGCAACTGCGAATGTCAATACAAGGCCAGCGTTTAAAGCGGCACAACATATAATAGAATAGAAAGACACAACGATTACTGTAGCCTAGTAGAAGCAAGGCGAATAAGCCATAAAAGCCATGCATAAAAGCGTACTTAAAAAGGAGAAAATCCGATGCAATTTTTGCTTC
Organism: Macrostomum cliftonense; assembly: GCA_950096795.1. Lineage (NCBI taxonomy): Eukaryota > Metazoa > Platyhelminthes > Macrostomidae > Macrostomum > Macrostomum cliftonense. The sequence continues at coordinate 111,193 of CATNEM010000165.1, forward strand.
CGTTCAGATTTTTAGCCAACTGTGGAATACTTTTCCAGTAACCATTACCTTTTTTCTTTCCAATTTAAGGCAAAATACGAGTATCTATTAAGGAACTCAGCACCACTTCTACAAGTAATTTTACTACCTGTTGCGGAATTTTATTTTTTTATACGCCTGACCTTACACTATTGAGGCATTGCAACACACTCAGGCTTAATTAGTAGATTTTTTAAAGCGCTTTCCTTCACCATTTACTAGTCCAGAATGAAAAACCCTAATCCTTCATACATGTACGATCGCATAATGTTTACATTATTATACTGTACAACATTCTAACCGTTCAACTTGAAAGCTGGCACTCTTTGACAGGCCTACAGCAATCATATAGGATAAATCCTCGTTCTGAGACTGAGAAAACTCGTCGGCAAACGGGTTTAAAGATTCGTCGTAATGGCCATTGTTGTTATTGTTTGTTAATGCAGCGGTCGCGACGGCGGCATCAGATGGAGCGGCGGTACTGTTTGATCTGGGACGATTAACATGAATGCTCGAGAATTTAAGCTAAAGAGCACTGATTTCATCAAATACAAAGAATTTAGCCTATATTTTTGTGATAAGAATTTTTAAACTAGAAATTTCACTGATAATAACATCAATAATTACAAAAAGGAAGCTGCTTGCTGCCAGCACAGATGGCTAGCTACTCGAATAAGCCAGTAGAGCGCACACAAACTACTACTCTAAGTAGAATAGAAAGCAATCGAACGTAAGGACAAAGTAGCTAGTAAAAATTCGCAGGATAATTATTTTAATTGCAACAAAAATAAAAAATCACTGAAGCAATATGGCTAAAAACAACACTGATATGGCAAGGCCTGATGCCAGTCTTGCTGAACTAGATAGAAACCCCAATTATTTGATAAAAACACATGGTGAATAGGTCAAATAAAATACAATCATTCAAAGCACTTCAAAATTGCAAAAAACAAAACTAAATTTCTTATACCTGTTCGGCTTATCAGACCGAATGGGTAGCGTGACCGACTGGCGATATCTGTAAGATTTACGATATTCAAGATCTCTTCAAAATTTCTCGGCCAAATTACACAGCACGCTTGGAGATTTGAAAGCAAGGACTATGGCCTTAGCCACTTAATGCTATTTTAGCCTTAAACGGGTTGGGATTATTGCTCAACTTACCGATCAGCAGGCGGCTGCGGACTGTCTGCGTCTCCACCGTCCCGCTGGTGCTGCTGGACAGCCGCGGCGCCGCGTAAAGAGCCGCCGTGACTAGAGCTGATGGCGTGCAGCCTCACGCCCTCGTCAGTAGCCAGTGAGGAGCCAGATTTGATAGCCTTACTAATTGTCTGCTTCATTTCTGGCACGTATTCCTCAAATTTAGGCCACTGCATTGGCATGTCTTCGCCGTTGTGCTGCGACCACCAGCGCAGGTCCTGATGAGCCTCGGCACGCTGTATTGTGCTATACAGGTTGCTGTAGATTGGGGGCAGCCTGCAATTTGAAGGGCGGGAATGCCGATGCGTTCAAGGGAACCGAGAGAAATAATATTAGGCAGTCAATCTGACATACCGTTCGTCTGAGGAAATGTCCACAGCGCGTTGATATCGCGACAGAGCCTCTTTGAAGTAGGATAGGCGAAGCTGTTCGAAAGCTTGGCATTCTGCGAACACCTGCGATACAGGATATAGCGCCGGTTTTTTCAGTTAGTAGTTACACATACAGACTGGCCGACAAACACACATACAGACGGGTAGATGGACAGGCAAACACACATACAGACGGGTAGATGGACAGGCAGATACCCATACAGACGGGTAGATGGACAGGTAGGCACACATACAGACGGGTAGATGGACAGGTAGGCACACATACAGACGGGTAGATGGACAGACAAACACACATACAGACGGGTAGATGGACAGGCATACACGCAGACGGTCGAGCTGATAGACAGGCAGAAACACATACAAACGAGCGAATGGACAGGCAGACACACATACCGTCTGTATGTGTCTGCCTGTCCATCCACCCGTTTGTGTGTTTGACTGTCCGTATGTGTCCTGTCCATACACCCGTCTGTGTGTGTGTGTTTGCCTGTCCGTATGTGTCCTGTCCATACACCCGTCTGTGTGTGTGTGTGTGTGTGTGTTTTCCTGTCCGTATGTGTTTACCTGTCCATACACACAGTGGTATGTTACCTGTCTATACACCCGTCTGCGTATGTGTGTGTGTGTATTTGCCTGTCCGTATGTGTTTACTTGTCCATAAACACACACAGACAGGCGGACGGAGAGGCAGACAGAAGAACATAGAAAGATAAGCAGACTGAATGAAAGCTAATTTTTTTGAAGCTAGTTCTCCCCGAATGAAGTTAAAACTAGAACCCCTAGTACTTTTGCCTTTCCATAAGCATGACATTTGTATAATAAACGAGTATTAGCTTGAATTAGCAGTCACCATCTGACTGCAGCATCTGATTGCGATTTTAAACGACAGCCACAAAATCTTTCACTTTTTTAGAAGTGCAAGAATTGCCATTTTTTATTATGTTTTTTTTCAAATTGAGTCTGTTTTCTTGATTTAAACACACGTTATTGACCTCAATTGCTTCAACAAAGTGGCACCCAAATAAAAATAATGAGTTTAGTTAAAATCTCAAATGCTTATTAGGTCAACTGCTGAAGAGTGGTATGATGCCAATATTATTTTTGCTCTAAACCTTTAGACAAACAGATGAGAGACACACAGAGAGAGGAGGGCTAGATAGATAGGGTGACCCAAGCCAATGTGACATAAAAGCATGACACAGGCACTAGAAGAGATTTACATTCAAGCTCGGACGCACAGAGCACGAGACCAAACCACTCGGGCTTAACTAAGGAGCATTCTAGAAGAATAGGCATTCACAACTTCAGCTCTTGTTTCATAAGCGCCTATGCAAAGAACTTTAAACAATGCGAAATTGAGAGAATGGGCTAGCAGAGTTTTGCAATTGTGCGAGCAGTGCGCAGATATATCTAGTATTTGAATCTGCTCGCACGGAATTTATCTACACAAAATCATTAATTCTTTCTACTAGATTTGAAAAAGAAATGAAAGTGAGAATATTGATCAAGAATTAGGTGCTATTTTGATGCCAAAAAAGTACGAAAATGACATAACACGCACACTGATTCCTTAACCATTTATTATCAATCGTAAAAAAGCTTACCTCGGACATATTTCTCATATAGCTAGGATTGAAGTTCTCCAAATCAGTGAGCGCATTTTTATATGCTGTCTCAGTTCGTTCCACTTCTCGTTCAGCTTTTTTCACCTTGTCCTCCAGCTTACGGACCTGATTGATCAGTTTTTGAACAGGTGGGAGTGTATAGGAGACTTCTAAATCGAAAAAAATAACAGACAAGAAATAAATGAGCACGACATCACTTCTGGTGAGGGAGTCAAGTGAATAGAGAATTGCATGTAATAGCATAGCCAGTGTATATTCTATTACAATAGTAAAAAGTTTTAAGTGTAAAAGGAGTTGTAGCCTAGCAGCTAGAGCGTCTGCCTTATAACCGGAAGGTCGTGGGTTCGAGCCCCGGCCCTAGGAGACAATTTGTTCTCTTGAGCAAGGCATTTTAATTCCGCATTGCTTCAGTCCACCCAGCTGAGATTGGGTACCAGTTTGAGCTGGATAAATTTAGAGTGGGTGTTGCAGCCCCTCCAGCCCGTCAAGACTGAACAGCTGTACACAGCCCTCGGATGCGCCGCGCAACTAGCTGCGGCTGTGCAGTGGGCTGTACATCTGGTCTAAACGTAGGGTGTCCTAATTTATCTACTTTTATTATTAATTTTAAAAAATTAGGGAATACTAAGACTCGAATGCCTGCTCCATTGCAATCGTCTGTTTCATGCAATTTTGATGAAGGCGTTTTAAGTGCTGATGACCTTGTGAGGCGATTTTTCATAAAAAAGTAGACTAAAAACTTGTTAAATTACCAACAATTGTTGGGCCTGGAAGTTGCAATCGATTCACAGATTTTAGGTCAAATTGTCAAAACCCTAAGCCATATAAAACATTAACTACGAACGCATGCTAGTACGATCAGTTTAAAACTACAAACCTGCTCAGCCTGAGCAGAAGGATCATTCTTGGCGTTTTGCAGTTGAAGTTTCAACGAGCGATCCTGCTTGCACGCGGCGTGATAAGCCTTCTTGCTGTCGGTCACTTGTTTGAATTGCCTGGCCCACGGCTTCTGAGCCTGCGGAATAGTTTGCGAAGGTTTCACAAATTATTGACAGGCAAGGGGAGAGGCAAAGTGACTGATGCGAGTTTGATCCGCGTGGATCGGCCACGGCATGGGATATTCACAGATGATGCTCGAATAGGAAAGAAATTCGATCCTCAGAGTGGATCTATAGCCCTGTCACGCAACTAGTAAGCTTTAGATACTCGTACGAGTAGATATCTAATCTGACCCAAAATCCTTTCACTCAAATATCGTTGTAGCTGTAGCTTAGTGAGAGGAGCTGTAGCCTAGTGAGAGGAGCTGTAGCTTAGTGAGAGGAGCTGTAGCCTAGTGACAGGAGCTGTAGCCTAGTGAGAGGAGCTGTAGCCTAGTGAGAGGAGCTGTAGCCTAGTGAGAGGAGCTGTAGCCTAGTGAGAGGAGCTGTAGCCTAGTGAGAGGAGCTGTAGCCTAGTGAGAGGACCTGTAGCCTAGTGAGAGGAGCTGTAGCCTAGTGAGAGGACCTGTAGCCTAGTGAGAGGACCTGTAGCCTAGTGAGAGGACCTGTAGCCTAGTGAGAGGAGCTGTAGCCTAGTGACAGGAGTTGTAGCCTATTGACAGGAGCTGTAGCCTAGTGAGATGGAGGAGCTGTAGCCTAGTGAGAGGAGCTGAAGCCTAGTGAGAGGAGCTGTAGACTAGTGACAGGAGCTGTAGCCTAGTGAGATGGAGGAGCTGTAGCCTAGTGACAGGAGCTGTAGCCTAGTGAGAGGAGCTGTAGCCTATTGAGATGGATTGTAGCATAGTGAGATGGGTTGTAGCATAGTGAGAGGAGCTGTAGCCTAGTGACAGGAGCTGTAGCCTAGTGACAGGAGCTGTAGCCTAGTGAGAGGAGCTGTAGCCTAGTGAGAGGAGCTGTAGCCTAGTGAGAGGAGCTGTAGCCTAGTGAGAGGAGCTGTAGCCTATTGAGATGGATTGTAGCATAGTGAGATGGGTTGTAGCATAGTGAGAGGAGCTGTAGCCTAGTGACAGGAGCTGTAGCCTAGTGAGAGGACCTGTAGCCTAGTGAGAGGACCTGTAGCCTAGTGAGAGGACCTGTAGCCTAGTGAGAGGAGCTGTAGCCTAGTGACAGGAGTTGTAGCCTATTGACAGGAGCTGTAGCCTAGTGAGATGGAGGAGCTGTAGCCTAGTGAGAGGAGCTGAAGCCTAGTGAGAGGAGCTGTAGACTAGTGACAGGAGCTGTAGCCTAGTGAGATGGAGGAGCTGTAGCCTAGTGACAGGAGCTGTAGCCTAGTGAGAGGAGCTGTAGCCTATTGAGATGGATTGTAGCATAGTGAGATGGGTTGTAGCATAGTGAGAGGAGCTGTAGCCTAGTGACAGGAGCTGTAGCCTAGTGACAGGAGCTGTAGCCTAGTGAGAGGAGCTGTAGCCTAGTGAGAGGAGCTGTAGCCTAGTGAGAGGAGCTGTAGCCTAGTGAGAGGAGCTGTAGCCTATTGAGATGGATTGTAGCATAGTGAGATGGGTTGTAGCATAGTGAGAGGAGCTGTAGCCTAGTGACAGGAGCTGTAGCCTAGTGAGAGGAGCTGTAGCCTAGTGAGAGGAGCTGTAGCCTAGTGACAGGAGCTGTAGCCTAGTGAGAGGAGCTGTAGCCTAGTGAGAGGAGCTGTAGCCTATTGAGATGGATTGTAGCATAGTGAGATGGGTTGTAGCATAGTGAGAGGAGCTGTAGCCTAGTGAGAGGAGCTGTAGCCTAGTGACAGGAGCTGTAGCCTAGTGAGAGGAGCTGTAGCCTAGTGAGAGGAGCTGTAGCCTATTGAGATGGATTGTAGCATAGTGAGATGGGTTGTAGCATAGTGAGAGGAGCTGTAGCCTAGTGACAGGAGCTGTAGCCTAGTGACAGGAGCTGTAGCCTAGTGAGAGGAGCTGTAGCCTAGTGAGAGGAGCTGTAGTCTATTGAAATGGATTGTAGCATAGTGAGATGGGTTGTAGCATAGTGAGAGGAGCTGTAGCCTAGTGACAGGAGCTGTAGCCTAGTCAGAGGAGCTGCAGCCCAGTGGCGCCCGCCTAATGACTGGAAGGTCGTAGGTTCGAGCCCCAGCTCTAGGAAAAAAATTGTGCCCATGAGCAAGGCACTTAATCCCGCTTTGCTTCAGTCCACCCAGCTGAGATTGGGTACCAGCTTGAGCTTTGTAAATTTTTAGTGGGTGTTGCGGCCCCTCCAGCCCGTCAGGCTGAGCAGCTGTACACAGCACTCGTATGCGCCGCGCAACTAGCTGCGGCTGTGCCGTGGGCTGTACATCTGATCGAAAGGTAGGGTGCCTTAATTATAGAAATAATACATACACGTTGAAATTTTTCCTCGAAATCTTTGGACTCTTTAAGTCGCTGTGGCGGAAGCGTAGTCTTGTGATAGTGCTCGCGCTGCCAATTCTTCACGTCCGCCTGCAGATTTGGTTAAGAGGATTTTCGTGCAATTATGAGAATAATATCCTCCTCTCGCTTAGGACCGAAAGACAGTCCCAAGCGAGAGGAGGTTACTTTAACTGGTTCAACATTCCAGCCTAAAAGGCCAATTAATTCACAGTAACATGGAGCAAGCCACTTAAACACTATATTTGAACACTAAAAGTTCAAATGGGTGCCTGCATAAGCTAGGAAACCAATTTTTGGTGCGTTTTGAGCTATTGTGCTCTGGACTGAGCTGCTGCTGCTATAAAGTACAACTGCGCACAGCTTTTGCCAGAGCCGGACAATTAGTAAGGTCATGGGTGCATTAAATCTAGTCCAACGTCGGAATAGGGGGCACAATTTTCGCACCTAATATTTCCTTCCGAATTCTAATCTAGGGGATGCGCCGGGCCGTATATATTCGCTAGTCGACTAAAAATTAAGTGGCTACCTGAACATTGTCCAGCAGTTTGTTGCGCATTTCGTTATGAATATCGGAGAGCGCATCAGCTTCCTCGGCAACGCCACCCCAAGCTGATTTAGTAGTGCCGTACTCAGGACCTGATAAGGCAATCGATAGAATGAATTTCAGCATTATACAGGTGTGAGACAGTAAAATCTCTGACAATCTCAGGAAACCCAGTGGTGCCATAAACAATAAGCTGTATTATACAGTATACTAGGGAAAGTCTATTTTAAAGTCTGCAGCAACGCAGACTTTAGTTGCTGCAGCAACTAAAATAGGGCAACCCATCGATAAATAAACAATTTGCTTTGAATTAGGCTTGTTTAAAAATACACTGGCAATACTCAAACGCTACGTAACAGTAGATTAATTCCTGCATGTCCCAAAAGAATTTTTGAATCAAACGGCATGCAGCACATAGCGATATTTTTTATATCTAATAGATTTAATATTGATAATAAGTTAATGTGCTAACCTCCTTCATAGATAATGGGTGCACTAGAGGAAAAAGCCCACCAATAACGAATGTACAAAAAAAATGGAAAATTATTTGAATAATGGGATAGCTGATATTGATGCCTTGTGTGTCGGATGATGTGTGCACTAATGCATCCATAGTTTATAATGGCATATAATTATTGAAAACAGGAGAGAACTGACCTCTGATGAACATTAGAAATCAACTGACTGCAAATATAGGTAAGAGATATTCTTAATAAGCTTGATTTACTTGTGCACAGACTGCTGACAACAGCAACGAGTTCATGAAAATTTTGACGGTTTACCGGGTAGATACAGCAGGACATGGAAGTTTGAATATCCAATAAATATACGGGATCATATAGGATAGGGTATTAAAACAGGCTGGGAAATAATGATCCTTAGAGAGGACAAGTCTTGCTGATAGACAAATTTCGAAAAAATATATTCTTCACACAGGGCAAGACATTATAGCTAACCTTTGTCAAGAAATCTGCGCCACTTTTGTGCGAATCGTTTCAAACTGCTGGCATATTGTTTCTCAATCTCTGCCCTCTCCTGCATTAACAGACTGAGCTTGGAGCAAAGCTCAAATCCTTCATCGCATCTCTTTACAGTGCGCCTGTACTGGCCAATCTCCCAGAAACTGCCTGTGGCGCTTCCACCTCCATCTGATGCTTCATCAATGGACATTGTGTACAGTGCGATGAGAATCGCTGGCACTTGACTGAAAATGCATTTTTTTAAGTTTATTCTTCTCCTTCATGCTTAATTAAAGAGCAAAAATTTTGGTGCAAAATTCTTGCCATAATGAAATGGAAAAAATTGTACTATCCAATTGGCAATCTAAGTTGCATTAAATACACATAAGAACAGTTTTTTTATTATTTGATTATAATTTGTAACAATAAATTAAAATCATTTTCCTTGGATTAGTTCAATGTGTGTGCATCGATAAAATTTATGCAAAACCTTGACAATTATATAAATTTAAGAATGTGAAATATTCATTTCAACCCTATTGACAAGAAGGTATACATTGTACTTAATACTTCAAGTGCTTCTATGCCTATTTGAGATCAATCTAAAAAACTATAGATGTTCTAGCTAGTTGCAGAAATATAAAAGCTATTTTAAAAGCACTTTAGATATAATCTTCATCTACAAGCATCCACATGCCAATATCAACTTATGTATGCTTATTGGCAATAAAAATAGCTAGGTAAATTCCTAAAGTTGCCTTTGTGCATGTTTAAAAAATTGTTATTAACTGTTTAATGTTTCCTATAAAACTATATTTACTAAAATTTACTTTTTTAAGTTGGAATATCTAGACTAAAGATCTGACAAACTAATTGGATTTCTCAAAGCAATTCCAAATAATGTTTGTAGTCTTATTAATTGGCTAAGCAGAGAGCCAAAAAATTATTTTTTTGAAAGAGAAATAAGGGAGAATACAATTTTTGACTAATCTAACCTATACTTTTATAGTCATAAAAATTGTCTTTTGCCCAAAGCACATTTAAGAAAAATAAAATACTAATTACAATGCTCAATGGTAACAGTCCACTTCAGTAATAGCCACTTTTGTAATAGCCATTTTGGTAACAACAGATAACTACTTTGGTAATAGCTACTTTAATAAAAGTAATACTAATAAGAGCTTAAAAATAAAAAAAGGAAATAAAAATGAATACAAAGACCAAAAATATTGCATTAGCAAAAAATACAATAATTTTCTGACAAAAAAACTAATTTATTCTATTTGTCCTATTCCTTTCAAATTTGCAAATCCTATTTTAGCAGCGGCGGTTCCCTAAAACTCAATGACTGAGCTTTCTATAGTCATGATTTTAATTGCATAATTAAAAAATTAATAGACCAGGCCACGCCCAAAATTTCCCTGAACTTGCCTCGGTTTATTTCGCAGAAAGGCATAATTTAAATTTGACTCTTTGCCACACTTTCATTCACAACGAAAAATGCTTCGTATTGATTTAAAACACTCAGTATAGTTTTTCATTACACCCCGTTATAGTATAAAATTCGAATTTATTCAACTTTTTTACAAATAAATAGGTTTTGTGGTTTCCCTAATGCCCGGAAAATAAACTTTACGCATGAGTTAAGGTTTCGCAGAGTTATTCGTGGTAGAGGGGCGCTGTATGGACTGGAGGGAATGCGGTAGGCCTGTTAGTGGGTTTTTGAGTGAGGCGCTGCATGGAAAAGGCTGTTTAGATTAAAGGAGTAGAGATATCGGGCTCTGTGTACAAAGAGATATACACAGGGACATCCTCATCACAATTAAGGACCACTAGGATCGGCCCTTGTTTAGTTGCTTACGATGCTCTTGCCTCGTCATGCAGCTGCATTTTTTGATCTCATAAAAATTGATTACGATTTTATGCTTTAGATAATGAATTGTAAGTGCATTTTAAAGAAGTCTAAATAGTGCAAAAATTTTGTGAGAAAAAGTATCGTTTAAATTGTGTGGCTTTCAGACAGATAAATAATTTTGCCCTTCTAAGCCTCTTTCTATTCTTCATTTTCTGCACCCGCCTCGCTGGTATCGCCTCATTAGCTGAATTGCAGAAACCGAAAGTCACTATTTGAAATTTTATAATAGAATATTGAAGATCAAGAAAGCACCCCGCTAGCTGGATCTCATCTGCATTCGAAAATTTCCCAAAACAGGGAAGATCTTTATTTATACTCGCTGAGTCCATGGCAGAGCTGCATGCGTTGTCCCACTGGTTGTTAGGATTCAGGTCGCGATTAGATGGGAGCCGCCCCCTACCCCTGAGACTTCTCTTGGCGTGCTCATACAGCATCAACCTGCTCTTCCTCCTGCTGCGCTAGATGAGAGTCCCATGGGAAAAGGACTAATTTGAAGAGACCAAAACCAGGCATGCAGGAAAGAAAATGATATCTTACACACGCATAGGAGGCGGAGGTGATTGGGCAATGGGAGGGCATCCTTATTAGGTTAGCAGCGTCTAGCAAGGCCGCTAGTCTGTGGACCGGACAGTAGGCAAATGGGATTGTGAGTGACAACACGGATCGTGTGTTGTTGGGAGCAAGTATAGGGCCGGGGGATCAAGTGCTGGCGTCCAGCAAGCAGAATCCCTATCCTCCGACAAACTGATCCTGCGTCATCAACTCGAGACTGGCTTCACGCCTCTCCTTTCACTCTCCCTTCTCTCCTTTGGACTGCATTAGGTCCTTTCAAAACGCCTACATCCTTGACTCGCGTGGGGAATTAATATTTTAATTGACACCCCGAATTCAGCAGCCCTTACTAGGCACACACACGTACACACACTCTCTCTCCCGGATGCTCTTTCAGCTTCTTCAGTCGCTTCTGAAGCCGACTTCGCTGGCAAAGTAGCAATCAGCACTGTGGGAGGGCGGGCATCTTCTCACTAGAGCTCACGCATCTTATTTTCTCCCTCTGTCTCCCTTAGTTTACGATGTCGATCTCGCTCTCATTTTTCCATCCACTGATTCATTCATTTAATCTTGTGCGGCGCAGAGTCGCTCAATGCTAACCCGGCGTAATTAACAAATTCGTGTAGGCCTAAATAACGGTTTTGAGCAGTAATTGCGTGTTGATTTATAGAGGTCAGCTATATTTAAATTTTAATACAATTCGGGACTAAACGTAATAAAGATACAGTATCACATTGTAATTGTTGAGGTACATGCTATGTAAGTGTAAGCCGCCGAGTTGGTCGCTATGGAGACATGTTACAGAAAGAAGGGTAACGAAAGGACATTTGAGCTTATCCAGATTTTACGCTCTATTAGCATAATGAAGTATCAAATGAAGGAACGCAACGAGCTCTACCATAGAGGGGTGCTGATAGGAGATAATAATAATAATAATAATTGATCACACCTGTCCCAATCGGGCCAGATGTTCAGCCAACAGCACAGCCGCAGCTATTGCGCGGCGCTTCTGAAGACTGCGTACAGCTGTTCAGTCCATGGACTGGGGGGACGCCACACCCACCTTCAATTACCCCAGCTGATGCTGGTACCCATTTAACAGCTGGGTGAACTGAAGCAATGCAGAGTTAAGTGTCTTGCTAAAGGACACAAATTGTACCAGTGGAGTCGGGAATCGAACCCCCGACCTTCAAGTCGTGAGTCCGACGCTCTAACCACTAGGCTACAACCTCCTAGCCTAGGAGGTTAGCTCTTGGTTCGTATGATAGGAGAATACGAACCAAGAGCTGAATTGCCAAGGAGCTCTGCTTACGCAGCACCAAGTATGCTAGTATATTCACTTTTTCTTCGCAGCAAAAACTGCAAACTATAAAGATTTTTGAACCCTCAAATTAGCTGAATTTTTAGCTTCCTGTTGGTATATAAAAAGAAAACGTTATTCTTTGATATTCCGCAAGATAGCCTGGCATCATCCAAGCAGGAAGGCTGCTGCTATGGGTGCCATAAATTAAATTCACGCGCTTATGACAAATTGTTGCTATATAATGTTGGGAACGGGTCATTTGGTGTAAACAAGCATAGTTTGGATGGCACACCTCTGAATAGAGGCACTTTTCCATTCTGCACCACGGAAGGTGTTGTTTGAAAACGTCAATATGCTAGTTGTTGGGTGACCAGCAGATTACAGATTAATAGTCAAAGATAAAAACTCGAGTTAAAACCAAAGCCAAATAAAAATTCTTTCCATTCTGGAGCAGAAGTTCCACAGGATGTGTTTTCGCATCTTTATTCCACACATAAATGGTTTCTGTTTATGCATCGAAAAGAGTCCGGAAATAGATTGGGCGCTTTCTAAAGGAATGGCTTCTATCCTTAAGATATTCCTTACTGATTGGCAGCACCGCGTGACAATTTCAAGCCCATCCCGAAATAAAATTAATCTGACCATTTTTAACTTCAGGTCAACACTGCAGGAACGCTAAGGGCCAAAATTGGCAGTTCAATTTTATTGAAAATTGAGCTCATTTCCTCCTTGCAGAGAGTGAATTTACTTTCTTCGACTACTTTTTTTCGGGACCCGCTCTGCACTATTATCCAATTAATTGGCTGGGGGTAAAGCAGCAATTCAACTAACTTGTTTTCTGACCAAACAAGTTCTGACGTTTTTTACGACAAAGCATTCGTCAGGTGTCTATACTTTTTGCAATAACTTCTTAAAGGCATCTTTATAAGGCCGGTCTCTCGATGGAAACGGGTGATCTAACCGATGGAAACGGGTAAGCTAACTGATGGAAACGGGTGATCTAACTGATGGAAACGGGTGATCTAACTAATGGAAACGGGCGAGCTAACTGATGGAAACGGGTGATCTAACTGATGGAAACGGGTGAGCTAACTGATGGAAACAGGTGAGCTGATTAACGGAAGCATCCCTACCAACCAATCGAAACAGTAACTACGGTACTAGCGTATACCTCTCGAGTCTTGTGAGTTGTGAAAGCATTCGGTATTGCTCTTCTAGACCGTGTACGACATTAGTCATCATAAAAGTGCAAAGGGAACAATGGACGATTTTGCCACCAGTTTGCCAGCACAATTCGCGGCGACACTATTTCATATTGTCTTAAATTAAGTATAACCAGCGCAGACAAATCTTCTGACATTGGGCCACGTCTGCTGGAGGAAGGACAGCGTGCTAAAAATTATTTATGACTTCTATGAGCTACTAGCGAGAACAAAAAGCCATAAATCTCCCTCATATTGTCAATCTCGATGACCAGTGGCGAAAGTGTCCATACCCAGGTTGAGTAGCCCAAAATAACTCAATCACGCTCCCACAAGAAAGGAACAAGGAAGGAAGACAAGAGGAAACACCAGCAAATGCCCCAGGTCCCTAGCCAATGGCAATAGAGAACTCAGGCGCAGGCTAGTGGCGAGAGACAGACAGAGCGATGTAGGGCGCCCTGGCCTCCCCCGGAGCCCATTGGTTCCGCTCAAGCCCCAGTGCCTTATGTCTCTGCCACCCCAAAAAAATAATCCTATACAGCTGGCAAAAGAAGAAGGGAACCAAAATTATTTGCTTGGTTCTCGTATAAGAGTTTCTAGACTAGGAATTTTTCGCTACATAATCCGGTCAAACACAGTAAATAGGAGCAGAGCAATAGAACGCTGACATGGAGCATCGAGCAAAGAAACAGCTTCCGAGTCCTCTCAATCATCATCATCATCAGCATCAGCAGCAGCAGCAGCAAAATTTTATGCACCAGCCGCATCAACCGACGCTGCCATTTCCACCGCCACCGCCGCTGCCGCCGTCGGCTCCGGCGCCACCAGTGCCTCCGCCAGGGCTGCCCTTCGGCTTCGAGCCTCACCATCATCAGCAGCTGATTCGGTGAGTGTCGCATTCAATTGTGAAGCGCTGGAGTGGATGAATTATCATTTATTTTCAGTTTCGTGTCAGTTTTATAACACTGCACACTTCAACACTTAGTTCCTCTCCACGTCTCTTGATACTTTTTCTCTAATCTCACATGCAATCTCTTTCCTGCTCTTTTACAATTTTATATCTATTTTACCATACCGACCCAATAGTTTCTCCCCTCCCAATAGTCTCAACGATTCCCAATCATTTGCCAGCAGATCTCTATTAGTTCTCCTTCTTTGTATCGCCCTCTCCTCATCGCCCATGTCACTAACCAATTTTTCAGTTGTAGAAACTTTTTCTTAACGAGCCTAGATTATCTATATCCCACTGATCCTATGCAAACCTAATTATCTTGTTAATCTATAAGACTAGTTCAATTTAAAACAGTTTGATGTGATTTAACGTTGAGCCGAGAGCCAACCAATGCTACTTAAATAAAATATCGGAAATTTGATATGCCATCGCTTATGGTTGTGAATTCTAAGATCTAAAATTGTATGTAACACACATGACCCGTGCAGTGTATAAAATAACACAAATTTATAAGTAATCATCTAGTGGCGAATAGTTTATACGATTCCTTGGGATATGTATAGCGTCACTTTCCTTGGGATTTGAACACAAAGAAAGCAAGTTTGTATGGCTGTCAGTGCGGTGTTGGCGGTCTCATGATATCGCAAAGCGTGCTATTAAAATCCGATTTGTCATGCCAGTGAAACTGAATGAATTGCAAGTCAAATTGAGCCTTTGTCACAAGCCGGCAATTATGTGCGTCTTTTATATCGACAGAGGCATTTGAAGTTAGCCACACTGCATGCAATGGTTGCGAGGCTTAATGCTTTGATTTCCTATGGGTCTGCATGACGAAAGAAAAAAAACGCAGATGTCTGTGACACATATACGAGGGTATAGCGGCCGCGAAATCGAGCTGATAACAATCTCTGATAACTCGAAAAGAGCTTAAAAACAAAACTTGATTTTTCAGCGAAAAGTAAAGTTAGCATTCGTCCGGCCCCTGGCAACAAGACGCTTATACGCAGAATTTTTTCTTTGATGGCATGCAGGGTTCGTTTGCTTTGTTATTTAATTTTTGAATTGGTGTAATAGATGAGCTAATCGGCTTGCGGAAAACTCTAAGCATTATAAAATCATTTTCGGTATTGAAGCAAACTTTCGTTAGTTCAACAACAATCCGACTGCGGAATTGCCAATTCTTCTTTGGGGAACCAACCCAAACGATTTTGCTCTCCTCATGGTTACTAAACCGACTCAATGATACAACTCGTCTTCTTTCCGATTGCTTCATCTCTCTCTCTCTCCATAGAAAACTCTTGCGCGCTTGTTCGAATAATTCGACACGGTCTACGAGACAAGTCGAGTCGATGCTATCGTTTCTTCTTTAAGGCGGCATTTTTTAACACGTTGGGACGCTCTGCGCTCTGAGTTAAAAAACGCCTGCGGCTAATGTTAACCCTCTGGCCGGCATACATTGAGCTCTACGATGGATACAGGAGCTCATCTATGACGCAAAATGCCCATTGGCCACTTTGTCACCCTGACGCAACAATTAAGACGCAAAAGCGAATTAAGGACTGCGCCGAGGTGTTAGGTGCAGCAGTGGCAGTCAAGTGTGCAAAACAATAGCTTTAACTAAAGCATACAGACTCTTGTCATGCGAATGCTTTACTCGATTCGCTTCTGTAACCCCGTATGCGCCCCTACGGCAATTTAACAGCTTTTTACTATAAACTGGTTGATCTTTTTCTGTCTCGCCTTTGTTTGTACGAGGAAAGTCCGGCATTTAATTGAGGTGTCAGAAATTATGTCCACGTCTCCTCTGAATTGAAATCTCATGCATAAAATTCCTAAACAAAAAAATTCTTAATCTCACACAGAGTCCTTAATTTGCCTCAAATCGATAATATTATAGATGCCTTTTAGTCTGAAATCCCTAAATTTACCACATACCACATAAACCCAAATGATTCTCACCAATTTGCTCTTTAAAAGTGACTTACACTGATTTAATTTATCTTTAGACATTTAATAATGTAGACTGCTGTAAATATGTTCCTGTAAAGTTTGGCTTATGAATAAATGAAGTGAAGAGCATTGAATGAAATATTTTCAGTTACTTCATATTTCTAATGCATTAATAAAAAGCGCTACATACATGTAGGCCCTACCTTTTCTCAAGAATCGCTCAGCCCGTAACATTAGGTACTCACTGCTCGTGTGTAAATGGGAAGAAGGAACAATTTTAAAGCGCACAGCTGCTCCGGATTTTAATTTTCATGGCTGGGATTCAAAGGGAGCCTGCTTGAATTGCGCTTTTTGACCACATTCGTATTAATTATTAATTCATAACGCTGGGGCATTGCCTGATCACAATCGCTCCAACAATAAAAAGCGCTACGAGCGAAGTTTTACAAACTTTTTATTTAAAAAAAATTGTAGACAAGATTTATTCATCGATTTATTGTTTTTATTTCCTCTTAGCGACGCCAATAACAATAATATTCATGCCGACTAAGAAAAAACTTTCGCACCTGTGGGTTGTAAATTTGGTTCTCAGGCCGTGCCGTATTGTTTATTTATTATTTACAAGCAAAAAAATACAACTCAACAACAACCCGGCTTCAAACAGGCACCTGGTCGCTCAGAAAATTTCGCCAAATTTTCTGCCATCGCCACCGCCGCCGCAGCCGCCGCTTCCGCCGGCGCCGCAGCCGCCCCATCTGGCCTTTCTAAGAAGTTTCCAGCAGCAACAATCGGCCAGGTTCTCAAGCCAGGCCCACGCAGCAGCCCAGTGGAGCAAGGCTGGAGCAATGCTGCCAGGTTCGGCCATAGACTACCCAAGTCGGCCGCCGCTGCCGCCGCCGCCTGCCCTCCCGCCCGTCACGCAGCCGACACAGGCAATGCTGGACTTCAACCTGCTGTTTCTGAGCGGCTACGCTAGGGTTGCCGCAGCTGCAGCCTCCGCAGCCGCGGCGGCCGCTGCCGCAACTTCCTGCGCCAATTCGGGAGAGGCCGCTGCCGCGCCTGGAAGCTCTTCACTGTTTCGACACCAACAGCAGCAGCAGCAGCAGGCGCTGCCCCAGAAGAAACAAAAGAGGGTCAAGTCTGGAGAAGACGGGCCTAGCGACGCTAAGCAGGACAGCACCGGTAGTCAGGGTCTCTCCTATGGTAAGTATTTTCCCCAGTCACGGCTTCAAGTTGGAACACATAGAACTGAAGATCTCACAAACTAGGTGGATAAAGTTTTCAAAAGACTCCACAGTTCGATTGCGGGCTGGTTAATCTGCCGAGCAGACAGCCGAACAAGTTAACAACTTTTTGGGGAAAAAAGGGAAGAAGGGGATTTTAAAGCGGAGGAGAAAGGTTCCCGATTTTCTGGCTAATCTAATCCGTAGAAATCGAGTCTCTCGCCCGGAGTGGAGAATGTGCAGCAAGACTCTGAGCGAGAACTAAGCCTCTCTGTGAGATGCTCGTGCTTGACCAGCCGACTGACTGAGCGACGGTTAGCTGTGCAATAAATGATTCGTAAAATTGATTTCGCCCCGCTAAATTCTAGAGAGCCACGCACTGCGGATGCTTGAAATCTTCTCTCACCAAGCCCAGTGCCAATGGAAAAGTTAATTCTGTCTTTGTTAACACTCTAGATTTAGAAGGGCTTGACCAGGAGGGCAAGGAGAATTCATATTGTGCTAGCCGCTGCGGGTCCAGGTGTTATAAGTGTTAAGTGGATTATGGCGCACCGTTCTGAAGCTGATTAGCTGTTCTATCCCGGGCTAAAGCCGTGTCCAATTTCGCAAGTTCTACTCAGCCTCCCTAGAGCTGGGATGTGGGAGATTCCCATATGAGATAACTCAAAATATGTATTCAAAGTTGAGTCAAACAATCTAACTAATATCTCGAACGGATGACCGATTCAATATAATAGTGTTAGGCAAGTTTAGGAAATTATAGCATCCCATTCTGTGCTGACTCTGTAACAGAGGTAACGAAAGGAAAATACGAGAAAGCGAGACGCCATAGAAGGATAGAAATGGCACAGCCTAGAGACCCACCGCGCTGTCATTTACCTGCCTTGTATGCGAAGCTCGGCATCACATGCACAAGAAATAAAGTGGAACAATAAAAGGCTTCCTTTGCTCAGCTTGTCATTAGTGGCTCTGAGTTTTTTTCATACTTTAAGTCAAGGAATCTACTCAATTTAATTACAATGGCAACTGCAGGATAGATAGATAGATAGATAGATAGATAGATAGATAGATAGATAGATAGATAGATAGATAGATAGATAGATAGATAGATAGATAGATAGATAGATAGATAGATAGATAGATAGATAGATAGATAGATAGATAGATAGATAGATAGATAGATAGATAGATAGATAGATAGATAGATAGATAGATAGATAGATAGATAGATAGATAGATAGATAGATAGATAGATAGATAGATAGATAGATAGATAGATAGATAGATAGATAGATAGATAGATAGATAGATAGATAGATAGATAGATAGATAGATAGATAGATAGATAGATAGATAGATAGATAGATAGATAGATAGATAGATAGATAGATAGATAGATAGATAGATAGATAGATAGATAGATAGATAGATAGATAGATAGATAGATAGATAGATAGATAGATAGATAGATAGATAGATAGATAGATAGATAGATAGATAGATAGATAGATAGATAGATAGATAGATAGATAGATAGATAGATAGATAGATAGATAGATAGATAGATAGATAGATAGATAGATAGATAGATAGATAGATAGATAGATAGATAGATAGATAGATA